>JACTTY020000150.1:0-542505 GCA_014595695.2 Epargyreus clarus clarus
CAATAGATGTGTTTGTGATATGGGTTCAGCGAAGGTACGATACCATAGCGTTCAGTAGCGTTCATGTTTGAATTTAACGGTGTGTTGTATTGAGCAAGATGAAGGTGATTTAGGTTAGAACATTTAAATTTTGGGTTTTAATGTCCTTGATGAACTTCCAGACTTCTTTCATTTTATTTTTCTATATACAAATAGGGTATATTACGGGGTAATTGGTGCTAAGCTGACTAAATTCATTTAAAGTAGTTACAATAATGACTCGAGAACTTGAGTAAACATGTTGATCGGACTGTACAGAGGTTGTCGTGTAGCCGTAGTATGCGGTGGGCAGGCAGCTATGGCGGAGGTCTAGTTTCAGTAGAAACTATGTGTATTCATGTGAGTGGATTTGCGTTAATAAAAAGTAACAGGAGGTTACTGGGCTATGCGTATCCATCGATCACATGTAGTGCTTAAATGTCTCGAATTATTTGATGTATTTGGTCTAAGTAATTTTAGTAATTAGGAATTGGTCAGCTAAGTTCTTGAGTTTATAACAAAAAAAAAATATATATATATAATAATATTTCGTTGGAATTTATTTTACGCGTTTGAGTTTAATGTTAAGGGACTAATTCTTTTGTTTAAATGGTGTTGTAGAAAATGTGGAATCTTATAAAGACAATGCGACCGATCGATTTTGTGTAATATTTTGTTTAATTAGAAAAGTGATAGTAATGTAAAAGAGGTCGAAATTGAGTACGGTTGTATTGTGCGTTGAGAGATTCATGTGATTTGAAATAAACTATTCATCATTAGTCTTTTAGTTTTAGCGTGGTAAATAACCTTAATCCGAGTTAATCAGGATTGGCCGAGCGGAAATTTTAATATTCGCCGTTTGTTTTTCTGTCTTACAGGAACAGCACACGAGGACGTTTGACTTATCACGATGGCCATGCCGCGGATGGCCAGTGGAGGGTTGGTTTGAGTGCGCTAAGTTTGAGATGGCACTAGCTGGAGAGACATAGGGGCGGTTTGTCGATACCTGCTACAAGTGAGTGGTCGGGGTGCGCGTGGTCCTTGGGTGCCACAACGCCACAATTTGGACCGCTGAACCTTCATTTCAATTTTTGTAACAAATTATTTTCTTTTTAAAAAAAAAACAAAAAAAAAGATGCAAATTTGCACACGTATGGGCCGATGATCTTGTAAATGAGAACTTTGAAACAATTTCTAACTACGCTTTATTTATTTCCTTTCCGCATTTCCTTTCCCATAACGCTGGCTGATCACCATGCGTTTCCTTTTCCCGGTCTTGGGGGCTAGATCCCAGGATGGGTGATGCCTATGTTTCCACATTTCCTTTCCCATAACGCTGGCTGATCACCATGCGTTTCCTTTTCCCGGTCTTGGAGGCTAGATCCCAGGATGGGTGATGCCTGATTTGTGTGTTGGCTAGATCCCAGGATGGGTGATGCCCGATGTGTGTTATTGTGTTGTGTTGTGTTGTTGTTGTCTTGTCCGCATTTCCTTTCCCTGACGCTGGCTGGCCACCATGCGTTTCCTTTTCCCGGTCTTGGGGGCTAGATCCCGGGATGGGTGATGCCGGTTATTGTCAGCTTGATCCCAATATGGGTGATGGTTGTTATGGTTGGTTTGATTTGGATCCTGGGAGTTACTGGTACCATATTGCAATACTGTTTTTAAGTTTACAAATATTTATGTTCAAAAAAATATTTTATTGTTATTTTTAGTTTAAAATGTTTGTATTATTTTGTTTTCTCTCTGTATATGTTCAAAGAAATGTTTTATTTTTGTTTTTAGTTTAAAATGTTTTTATTTTTTTATGTTCAAAGAAATGTTATATTTTTGTTTTACATGTAAAATGTTTTATTGTTATTGATTCTCTTTTTTTAAGTTCACAAAAGAAATGTATTATTTTTATAAGCGCCGAGAGCGCGCTGAATCAGTATGACCGTATGGGCGGCGAGGCATTTATAACTATGTCATATTTATGGTGGGTTTATTTTTGTAACGCCAGAATTGCGCTGAATCAGTATGGCCGTATGGGCGGCAAGGCATTTTATAACTATGTTATATTTATTGTAGGTTTATTTTTGTACACCAGAATTGCGCAGAGAGCGCGCTGAGTCAGTATGGCCGTATGGGCGGCGAGACTTTTTATAATATATAATATTAATTATTATCATGTTAATTTTGATTGTCAATGTGGAATTAATATTTAGATTAAAATATGGACGACTTCCGGTAGTACTTCAAAACACTTTGTTAGTCATACCAAATAAATTATATGAATTATAATAATATTAAAATATTTAGTCTCGTATTTTTAAAACAATATTTTAAATATAATGTTATTTTATTAATAGTTAAATTTATTGTGAATAACGTCACTTGTTATAACAAAACAAGTGATGTGAGAGGGTAGTTCTTACGCTGTTTGTCACTCGAGTAGTATTTAAGTCCACGCGCTGGTAGAGCGTGATTCATTCGCATTTAATCAGTCGTGTAAGCCATTACTCTGCCCGAATTGTAAATAAAAGTGAATAAAAGTGATTCTCATATTAAAGTCGTTTCGTTCAGTTTATTAATAGAGTGCGGTATTGGGATGACGCCGACATACACCATGAATGTACTGCATCTCCTTTCACGGAGACACGGATCTCCTTTCAGTGTAAGAGGGGCTTTTGCCGTAGTGTACCGTACTGCATGAATGTCCCACTGCTGGACAAGGATCGCTTTTCAGAGTTGTTTTATCGTAGTCTCTGTGTTGACCAAGTGAGAATTAGTGGACTTCACACACCTTTAAGAATTTTCTCGTAACTCTCAGTTCTGCAGATTTTCTCACGATGTTTTCATACGCCTCTATAGCAAGTGATAATTAATTTCCAATTAACGTATGATTAATTCTATATAAATGAATGAACATAAACGTTATAACTGGACGTTTTGCAGTAATTTCCGGAGTGTGTTCATGGCAAAGATATTACGTGGGGAGATTGACGGCGGCGCAATTAAGAGCGGAAAGTTGGCGGGCGTGATCGAAATCGCTGATCGTGCCGCTTCGATATCAGACACGAGGTGCCTTGCTACATAGGTATACACCGATTTTTTCATGTCTAACGTCATATTGTAACACATTCTTTGTATTAAAGTGCATGGCTTTAATACAAATATTGTGTTACAACGAGTTATGCCCGCTGTTTTACGTGCGTTTAAAAGTATGACTACACTGGAGATTTCGTGAATGTTTTGTGCGAACACTAATTCTTTTTTCCGATATAGTTGTTTAAGTTACTACTTATAACATCAGCTAACAGGTTAATCCCGTCAAAATCAGTCCAGTCGTTTCGAAGGTTAGTCGGAAGTAGTCGGCACAGCCAGACAAAAATGTAATAATTGTTGTTTGTTATAAGTGCCGCATATATGTGGGCGCGCCGGTAGGTAGATCTACAATGGTATTTCGATTCAACTAATTTAACCAATATTTATAAAAATATAGTTAAAATAATTAAATGAATAAGCGTTAATGCCACCATAGTAACAATAACACCCAAGCAAAATACCAAACAGTTCAGAGCACCACCGTGCCGTGCCCACTATTGGACAACTTCTGATCTGTTGACAGTTGCGCGCCCCTTTTTTATACCATGATACGGGTAGCCAATTGTTAATACGGAGCGGTAGTTCGAAATTAATATCATGTGATTTTAAAAACGGAATATTTATATATATGAAATGAAGCATTCTCCCACACGGCCATTCTGACGAGCAGCCGTTACGGCTCGCGAACAAAAGTTTAAAAAAATCAAATTCAATAATATTAAAGAAGTGGATAAACTACTTTAGATTCGCGGATAATATAGTCTCAATTTTAACCACAGAAGCCAAATCTCATGGTACACAAAACACGTAACTTTAATTGGTTAACCCCATAACCGGTGTCTAATAGTGTAAATAAATGGTCGTGTCACATGAAAAGAACTGCCAAATCACATGGCTGATGTCAAGTCACATGACATCATAAATTCGCTAAGTCACATAGCTTACGTACATAATTGATTATTATCTGAAAAGAATTGCCAAATCACATGGCTGATGTCAAGTCACATGACATCATAAATTCGCTAAGTCACATAGCTTACGTAGATAATTGATTATTATCTGAAAAGAATTGCCAAATCACATGGCTGATGTCAAGTCACATGACATCATAAATTCGCTAAGTGACATAGCGTACGTACATAATTGATTATTTCCTGAAAAGAATTGCCAAATCACATGGCTAATCTCAAGTCACATGACATCATAAATTCGCTAAGTCACATAGCTTACGTACGTAATTGATTATTATCTGAAAATAATTGCCAAATCACATGGCTGATGTCAAGTCACATGACATCATAAATTCGCTAAGTCACATAGCGTACGTACATAATTGATTATTTCCTGAAAAGAATTGCCAAATCACATGGCTAATGTCAAGTCACATGACATCATAAATTCGCTAAGTCACATAGCTTACGTACGTAATTGATTATTATCTGAAAAGAATTGCCAAATCACATGGCTGATGTCAAGTCACATGACATCATAAATTCGCTGAGTCACATAGCGTACGTACATAATTGATTATTTTCTGAAAAGAATTGCCAAGTCACATGGCTGATGTCAAGTCACATGACATCAAAAACATTCATTAAGTCACATAACGTACGTACATAATTGATCATTTCCTGAAAAGAATTGCCAAGTCACATGGCTGATGTCAAGTCACATGACATCAAAAACATTCGTTAAGTCACATAACGTACGTACATAATTGATTATTCCCTGAAAAGAATTGCCAAGTCACATGGCACTCGGGTTATTATCAAACATAAACATGACTGTTGGCCAGACAATCATCGATATGCAAGACAATCCCGATAACACTGAACTTACAATCCACATACCGTTCCAAAGTTCGCAGGTACTCAAGAGAAACACAAAGTTTTTACCAGATTTTTGACTGTCGATACTGTCATTGCTTCACAGGATTCACAGTCATCTGACATGTTCAAATAGTTTACTTTCCATAGCACATGTTCTCGTAGTCTGAAAACACATTACATTATATGTATAGTCAATAATTATATACGATATAACGAGAGAGCTCCGCGTTTCGTTCATGGTTTGAGAGTAAAATCTACAGATCTTTTCGTTTGGCTCGCTTAAATCTATGGCATAGTCTTCTGCATCGCCAAACGTACACTGGGTAGAGACTCCAGATACCCTTGAGAATATATTTCCCGATGTGTAGTTCTTCACGATGTCTTCCTTTACTGAATTTGTTATAATGTGTCTGACTATCTCAGACAGGATTTCTTGAAAATCATTAATGCCTTTTAAGTCAGCTCATTTGACTATGACAGAATTTTATAAGAAACTATTCGAGACCTGCTCAAAACCATGCACGAGTGCTTTTCTTATTTAGAACTGTAAACAAATAAGCTGTAACAAGCATAAAAATAAAAAAAGTAAAAGTTAATTTCAAACCGAAAAACCTGATGTCTACAACACAAATGTGTGAAAATAATAATAAAGTGAATTGTCACGTTCAAATAGTTTTAATGTCAACTTTACATACAGTAAAGAAAATATCAGAGCAGCAAGTACTCCGTGGTCGTTATTCTTAATAAAATAATTAAAATACTATTGCCTTACCATAACATGAGCTATAGTTCGTACCGTTCATGTGATGACGTCAAATGCCAACGAAATAACACTCTGAAGTCCACAGTTACATTACAACGAAAACCAGGTCATTAAACGTAAAAAGTTATTGGAGTCATCCTACCTTCATTATATTATTTACCTTATATCATTTTACTTTTACCTTGATTATTACAATTACCTTCGTTTGTGCGATAGGCATTGCTGCAAACAAAGTCTTTACCACACAATAATGATCACACATTGCAGAGTCCAATTTGACAGTAGTGTATGTACTCTTGTCTCTTTTTCTTTTTGCAGTATTCGATTTTTCGAATTTTATCAGAACTTGCAGTAGGTATATAATTGCTCGTCCGAACCTGACTTTGACTTATAAATCTGCAAAGATATACATTTTAATTAGTAGAATAACAAACAGCGGTCGAAACAGTATGAACACAAAATAATAACGAATATTTTCTGGTATGAACCGCGAGTTCCAATACAATATCTGATAATAATAGAATTACCTACTTCAATTTAATATAACACATACGTTAAGTAACTGTTATCACCAGAAATTGTGAATAACTTCCAAAAGTTATTGTAATTAACCATTTGAATAATAAGTATACCTACAAATACCGTTATTTCGTCCCGTATTGATTTATACATAATATTCGCTCACACACAAAAACTTTAAACCAAATTTTAGAAGTAGCAGACAAGCATGCAGTCCACCTGATGGTAAGTGGCTACTGAGGCCCATCAATATCTTCAACACAGCAGAGCCTAACACTGCTGTATGGTATTGGTATTGCCGGACCCTAAAAGTTTCTACCACCTTTATAACCTTTATCTGCTTGAGTGTAACGACGACAAAATTATGAATAGGAGAAAAACACGCCGAATTGTTTCGTATAATATAAACATTGCGTGCGTGAATATTCTGAATTTGTTATATCCACAGCCGTATATCTAGACGTAATGTCGTCATCTACACAGTTACAAAACTAAATAAAATAACAATAAACTCCTTATGTCAATGAATAATTAAAACATTTAGATTGTTAGCTAGATTACATGATGGTATAGTTGACTTACCACTGTTAAAGTATTCACTAAAGGTACCAACATAATATAATTTCACACGTAAAGTCTAGGATCGTGATGTACGTCATCTCGAAAGGTATTATTTACTATGACACAAAATAAGAAATAAGATCCAATAACAATTTAAACTACTGTAAAACAAGTTCAAACTTTAAGTTATTATTAAAAATACTTGATCGACTCCGAGCGAGGCTAATGAATTGTCTTTATTAAATTAAACCTTTAAACACATTTGACCGATCAAAATGCTTACAGCTTTGCACCATTATTCTTTACTTCTGCAATTTTTAAAGTGAATAGCAAGTAATAGTTACACATTATGTCACAAAACAATGTGAACAAGTAATTAATTAAAAAAATCAAAAACCCGACTGCACCAAAAAGGCTGAAGTAGAATTTCCAAAAGCAGTGAAATAGGCATTTCATTATTTTTATCCAGAAAGCCAAATACAAAGTTTCATAGTAGGTGTCTGCTTCAAAAACAAAAGATGTTCAAACAATATTATCCTATTTTATCCTCGTAGTGTTCATTTACGCTATATAAAGAACCTATGTGTAAAATTCCAGCACGCTTAAGTTCAGCGGTTTCCCTTTGCGTTGATCTCTGGCACAGCAACTCACTCATTTAGTCAGACAGTCATCTCGATGTGTATAAACGAGTATATATGTACTAGCTGACCCGGCAAACGTTGTGTTGCCATATAAATAAAAAAATGTTAAGGATGAACAACCCTTATCACTTAGGTGTAAAACAAAAATAGATAGTGGCCGATTCTCAGACCTACTGAATATGTATATAAAATTTGGTGAAAATCTAACACGAGAATTTTATATATAAGATATATTATATAATGTATGTGTAATCTCCTCTTAATTTCCTTTATTTTGACACCCTACTCGATAGATTTGGTTAACTTTTTTAAAACGTGTTACTATTTCGCAAAAAAATCCACCATTTACGGTCTATAAAATATATAACTTCATTAAATCAAAGTTTCGGTCATTATTTTACCTCGTTAGAGGTAGCATTTCATTATTTTTATCCAACAAGCCTGATACAAAATGTCAGTGTTTGCTTCAAAATTGAGGATTGTTCAAATGAACTTTTAACCCTTATTTTACCCTCTACGGGGTTGATTTTTCGGAGGGGGATAAATAAGTGCGACCTTGTTCCTATCCAGAAAGCCAAACACAAAATTTTATAGTAGTTGCTTCAAAATTAAAGGATTTCAAAAAAACTGTTTTCCCCTATTTTACCCTCTTAAGGGTAGAATTTCCAAAAGGCCTTTCTTAGTACTTATTCAAGCTATATAGAGAACCTGTGTGCAAAATTTCAGAACTGTAAGGTCCTTGGTTTAGGCTGTACGTTGATTTCTGAAAAATGAAAAAGTCATTTAGTTAGTCAGTCAGTCAGTCACCTTACTGTTTTATATATATACAAATATGTTTTTATAATCTCCGTTTAATTTCCTTCCATTTGATACCCTACTCGATAGGTTCGGTTAACTTTTTTTTTTAAATGTGTTACTATTTCGCGCCAAAAATCCGCCATTTTGATTTTTTTTTACTAACACCTATCTAAGGACACTCGGGTCATTGAGACAAATATAATGACACTTTAACTGTTGAAATTCATCCAGCCGTTTGTTAGATCGGATCAAATAAAGAAAGACAAACATACAAGATACGCGCGAAAAACATAACCCTTCCTTGGCAGTCGGGTAAAAACACAGAAGACTAACGGCCTTACAAATAAAAATATACTTATACCATGGTTATGCTATGAATAGTTATATTTAGCATAAATTATGCATAAGAAAATTTAATTTTCTAACAAATAAACTCGGCATAACATCGTCATAACTATACCCAATTTACGTATAACTGCACGAAACGGCAACATCGCATTTCACAAAAAAAGTAGACAATTGTTTATGGATATTATGTCAATTGTATCACCAAAGATTACAGTTGACGTTTTTAATGTCATTTGAACATATTTATTATTTTCTCAAGTTAAAATATTCAAATTATTCACATCGTATATTTTCATAAATATTGAAAAGTTTATTGTAAAACATAATAATAGTTTTAAAAGTTGATTGTAAATAATGGCTAACAAGACAGAGAGGTCAATCAATCAAATGGAGCGATGTTATATTATAGAATGTCAAAGATTTTATGTTATACGGAACTTAAACAAGGGTGAGGGATTGTATAACTCTTGTATGGACGGTTATATAGACGATATACTATGTATAAGCTATTACAAGTTTATTTGTAGGAATTTCGCTTATTCTCCATTTATGCTTAACATAACATTTTATGACACGTTTATTTGTAAGGCAGTAAATGTTTATTAATAAGTTATAACTTACGTTAATTCACCTTTTTTTTTTTTGCCTAGTCCAATACACCATTTGGAGTGATGCGAACGTTACCAAACTCCTTTTCTTCAGCTTTACCTTAATGTATCCTTCGCAAATTGTAACCTTTATCAATAACTTTAAATACACAAATTTGTAAGAGCACAAAGTCGCTTACCGATAAACAACTTACTGACTCACCACCAGAATCTAAATGTTACATTTTCATTCAATTTTGGTCCACGTCTACGGCCATCACAAGTCAAGTGTTGTTACAAAACCCCCAATAAGCAGCTTTCATTTTAGTTACAGATTCTGGGAACAAGCGCTAGGTAAATATTATTAGATAGCATCCTACTAAAAATGACAAGCGCTGGTTGAGAGTACACCTTTCAATGAGCACAATACATATCTCACTATCACGGTGTTCCAGGTGAAACTAGAAATAAAACTTACGAAATTCACGGGCCATGGAATTGCGATGGCAAAAAGTATGCTACCTGATTTATCAAACCTTTTACTTCAATAATAATCTTCATTGTGACTAGTTTTATTTTAAGACGGAGTTTATTTAAGAATGTTAAATGCATTACAACGAATAGGTACATACAAAAGGGTAGATATCAGAACTTGTATTCACAATCGTAAAATATTTTTTGCAGCGCAATAATTTAAAACAGTATGATCGTTATTCATTTACTTATTTAGCATAAGCAAGCATCGACTCTAAAAAGAGTTGATATAAGCAACGAAACTGTGAAAAGCATAGTTGAAATGACTCGAAGATTTTAAAAACCCAAAACATTTCTAAAAAAATGTCGGTACCTACGAGTGTGATTGTTAAATTTTTCGCGCATAACCAAATATTTTCATATTAGTGATTCTTATAATCTTTAACAACTTTCAAATAGCAAAAAAATAGCAAGTTTAACAATCGAAAATATAAAAACTATTGGTTTGATCATACCGGAGCGCCAATCGTTCGCCAATGAGTCTCGGCGCCAATGAGTCTTAATTACGTAGACGGTTAACATGGATGATGCAAACCACCTTCCACCTTCTCAATTTTCATACCCAAGCTACTTCACACGCTTGCGGTAGCTAAAATAATGCACATACAATTATTACAACATTTAGACAAACCGTACACGTTACTCACGCAACCGGTTCATCGTGTGTTTCACACACAGCTCCTCCAATGTCGAAGGCCTCGTCAATATCGCCTCCATTGCGCGTCCCAAACTGTCGTCAGGAGTACAGCCACGATAAGTTCTTCAGTTGAACACTTCCTACACACGCGGTTGATTATCTTCTGTTACCGTTACTTTAAAACTATTACGTAATAAAAGGGCGTATCCTATCCCGATTCTGATGTGGGCGCGCCGGTAGGTAGATCTACAATGGTATTTCGATTCAACTAATTTAACCAATATTTATAAAAATATAGTTAAAATAATTAAATGAATAAGCGTTAATGCCACCATAGTAACAATAACACCCAAGCAAAATACCAAACAGTTCAGAGCACCACCGTGCCGTGCCCACTATTGGACAACTTCTGATCTGTTGACAGTTGCGCGCCCCTTTTTTATACCATGATACGGGTAGCCAATTGTTAATACGGAGCGGTAGTTCGAAATTAATATCATGTGATTTTAAAAACGGAATATTTATATATATGAAATGAAGCATTCTCCCACATATACGTGATTTCATATGCATTAAGTGAAGCGGTTATTTTTATACTACAAACAGTCACTTCAATTGTATTTATGTCTGCTTTAAAACGGTTGTATTAAGCGCCACTGTATTCTAGTTCAAAGGGTGGGGTAATGTAGATACTTACTTATACGAGACGTTTTCCTCATGGGAGGCTGTTGTCACCTACCATTAAGTTAGGATAAAACTACTTCGCAATAATCTGCGACCAAACCAATGATGGTAAAAACTTACGAATATACATACAGGTACATCATATAAAACAGAAAAGAAGTAAATAAAAAAACTAACTCAAACTAGCGTACATAATATTAAAAAATAAAACCATGAAGTCTTTCAGATGATGAGATATAAAATCGCCTTAAACCGATAGAGGAAAGAAAATTGTAGGTAAAACATGAATTTTATCTGATTTTAATCCAAGTAGAGCTTGTAGAAGCCCATAGGCGTGATAGTGATAAAAGCTCAAAGCTGTGTGCGCCGACAATCTCATTAATATAATGTAGTTTGTTGCAAACGGGCGGGTGAGACGCGCGTTTTATTTTATTTTCTTAAAAACATAAAATGCTACAATAAATTTTGGACTTGTTGAAAATATTATTTTTTTTTTATTAGTTGCACCAACAAAGTGTACACCATCTTCTCCAATACACAAGCTTGACTGAATATGTTACAAACTAAGTGTCACCTCAATTATAGGCACAAACGGCATGCATTAATACCAACATAATTACATTAACATTCATGTATTAAAACTTGATGCGTTTCTACTAGTAGTGACTGCGTTGAAACGCTTGAAATAAGAATGTCTCCCTTACCATAACCCTTTAAATCGGCAGCAGCGCTGAATACTGCTGTTATGAGGCAGAAAAAGCAGTTATGCCTACAGAGTGAAACCACAAAGTAGTTTCATCATCATCATCGACCCATTATTGTCCCACTGCTGGGTACGGGTCTCCTCTCAGAATGAGAAGGATTAGGCCATAGTCCACCGCGCTGGCCAAGTGCGTATTGGTAGACTTCACATACCTTCACCTTCACACACAAGTAGTTTAAAACATACTTTTCCGAGGCGTCCCAGCTTAGTCCTCAGGGGTAACGGCGTAACTTATTCTATCTGGGATTTATTACAGATGTACATGGGCGGCAGTCGCCACTTACCATCAGGTGGAGTACATGCTCGTTTGCTACTCCTATATTGTAAAAAAAAATACTGTCAAAAGTAAAAGTAATAATTATAATCGTAGTTGCTGCCTTGACGCCCGTCTACAACCCTTTCTACTTTACGGATGGATCACTTTGTGACGGTTACTAGAACACGTTTACACCCCCAAACATTGATCTCGTTTTTAGATTACCATTTATATTATATACACTAACGTATTATAGGAGAAAGGTAAGTAGAGAGTAAACAAGGCAATTTAGGGCATCGAATCAAAGGAATTTGACACAAATACCAAAACAACTAAGTAGTTTCATATATTTTAATTTCTCTAAAACTATTTGCGATTCAACCTACCTTGATTTTTCCTTATCATTTTCTTACTTCCCTTTTATTTGTTACTTAAGTGTTTGCCTGGCCTGGAATCGAATCTGAGACTACTTAAACTACGCTGGTACAATGATCCCAGTAGATTGCAGAAATTAGGACTTGGGGCTTGTTTTGACAGCACAAAGATTGAATGTAGATTTATGTAGGCGAAGGTCTTATAACGCTTCTTAAACTAGAACACAACAACGCTTTGGTACAGCTGTTATAAGGCAAAAATAAAAATATAACTCCAGATTTATGTTATAAGCCAATATAAAAAGCAATGAAACTTTCACACTGGGAGTCCATGGTTCAAATCCGACGATGATTTTTTGAAGTTATGTGCATATTATACTTAAGGAGACGAAACAACAAAGGCAAAAACATCGCGTGGAAACCCATATAATATTTGAGAAAACTGTTAGAAAGTTCTCAACGGTGTGCGAAGTCTACCATTTCACATCTGGTTAGCGTGGTGACCAGCTGTGAAAACCCCTTCTCGTTTTAAGGGCAGACCCATACCCGACATTGGAATATTTATGGTGCTGTTAAGGCAGCGCTAGCTAGCAAATACGCTAATGCAGCAGGCATTAGCGTATTTACTAGCTAAGTGTATGATATAAGAGACGAAAGCCTGCCTCTAATTATCGTCAACTCGTTCAAACTCAAATATTCGTATTTACTATATTTCGCTTTGAAGTACCGAGCAAAGCGACTTAATTGCGTAAGTAGGATATACCAAATGAGAGTAGTTCCTAAATAATATATGCCCGTATCATATCTGCTTGCTTAGTTTACATATACATGTGTCATCTATTTTTTTAAAAGCTCATTTTTAAAGGTGGAAGAACTCTCCGTTGTTCAACATTGGAGGTGGTAGAACACTTTGTGATTCTACTCCGGCGGCACCACCTCGATTTCTGTTTCATAACAGCAGCGTTAAGCGCTCCTGTGTTCTGGTTTGAAGGGTGTGGTAAGGAAGATATACTGTTCCGAGGCGTTGCAGCTTAGTCCTCAGGGGTGACGGCGCATCTGTGGCCCCCTCGGGTAGGAATATCTAATCCTATCTGGGGTTCATTACAGATGTCCATGGATTGCAGTAGCCACTTACATCTTGTGGACTGCACGCTCATTTACCATATTAATAAAGTGGACTAGATTTTTTTTCAATAATTCTGCGTTCACAGAAGTAAAAAATTACGTTGCTGTCATCAATCGCAGCAACATATATAAGATAAAGCTTACCAAGGCTTATCAATATCATCACCGCTCCGGCACTCTATTTAATCTGGATAATATCGTGTCCGTGACGTCAATATATCAATCCGCAATCAGATTCACGTTACATGTGTACTATAAGCTACACTACAGCTAATCTATACTATGGGTATATCATAAAGGCGATGAAATAATACGACTATAGATTTAGGACTTTAAATTGTTACCTTTTAAAATGTAAGAATGCTTTATGTTTAAGGAGATTAGGAGTGATGTTTACGTAATTTTATCGATTTTTGTAAAAATAAATTCCTTTCTGGGTCAGATAATGCCTAAGTTCAGTACCCTTACCGGGAGTTTTTACGTTTCGACAAATATGATTGTTTTGGTATTTGTTTACGTATTTGCCCATACAAATTCCAATCAGCGCCCCTAGCGGATTATGCCAGAACTAGGAAATCGTATGGGCCAATACGTCATATTTGTCGAAACGTAAAAATTCCTGGTAAGGGTACAGACCACTATTTCACCGTTAAATGGTAGTGGCGTCAACATAGTGATAAGTTTGGAGAAATGAACGATAAAAAGTATGATAATACATTGATATTAAGTAGCCAATGCAAATCATTGAATTGCTTACAGAACTTTTGTCACTCCCACAATTTAGATGAGTCTAACGACATTTTGGTTTGGGCTACAGGGCATGTCGGACAAAAATCAAAATATATAATAGAAAAGTTCTACTCTAAGTTGTCCACATATGCAATACTATGTCCGTGTGATGACAGTAAATACATAGTTTTAGTCCACATAGCTTAGTATCGTATTCGCTCCCACGGTGTGCCGGCTCAATGCTGTCAGTGAATCGACACTACGTGATGTATAGTCCACTTAACTTGTGGACATCTGATGTACTGATGTGATTTGCGATGCTGCATCAATGTAACAGATTTGGACAACACTAGGGGATTTATTGCAGACAAATAGGGATGCAACCATTTATCAAAACTTCGATTATATCAAACCCAAAATTTGCCGATACTATATGTATGTTATTATTTCGAAAAAAAAAAGTATTGGTATTGATATTTTTAATATTTCGTAAAGTAACAGGACTTGGTTCGCGAAAAAATTATTTAATATTCAACTTTATTAGTATTTAGTTTTATTGTTTCGAATAAAATAAAGTGTTTGATTGTAATGTATATATTAAATGACTGTCAAACACTTTATTTTATTTTTAGTATTTGTTGTTATAGCGGCCACAGTTATGCATCCTGTGTAAACATTTCATCTATGTATTACGGTTCCGGAGATAGAGCCCTGAGACAGACGGACAGACACCGAAGTCTTAGTAAGAGGGTTCCGTTTGTACCCTTTGGGTACGGGACCCTAAAAAAGACAATTTAATATAAGATAATACATGTCATATACGAATTCGTTTCTAATTTAGACGATTCTTTGTTGATATATTCCCGTTAATTTATTCATTATTCCACATAACTTTCAATGTAGCTTTATCTCTAACACACGGGCGTCAAGCTGTGAAAATGTCCTGAATGTGGTGTCATTAAAATGATTGCGCGGCTAGAGGCCTAGGGTTGACGCAAATGATCTACTCCACACAGTAGAGAACCATTCCTACAATGATTTGAATGTGATTGCACCAACCCTATATTGTATATGCATGTATGCGTTAAAAAAAATTGATTTAAAAAATGCGTTGGTAGGTTATTTTTTCAGAAATAAACTGAAATGAATATATCAAGCATAATGCCAAATTCTAATACTAATTGGGTTTAGATATAGTAACCAGTATAAGATGACCTCTGCTTTCAGGCTTAAATTCATGAGTACACATTCCTCACTTACCTTATATATACGTAAGACATATAAGCCTATATATACGTAACGTAATATATATTACGTTTAGCAAGACTGCAATTACCAGACGTATTAGATTAATATGGAACTTTAGAAAAACATAACCTTTTTAAAATTTTTGTCTCTGGCTTTTATAGGTGTAGATGCCAAAATACACTTCAACTTCAAAATATTACAATTGCATGTCTCTTTGAAATTGGAACTACGAAGTTTATGGCCGAAAATCTCCAAGAACTTCGACACAATATCCTTTTGAATTTTATCCGTCATAAAATATTTTACTCACATCCCTATCTCGAAAATTCGTCCCCATTCACACTCAATTGAAGTGCATTGAATTAATAAAATATCACCCGGTGCCAGAATTCATGCAGGGAATAAAGATTATCGAGGAGTTGAGAGAAAATGCATACAGCATTGCCTCGCGGGTTCACCTCAATGTATTTCTCACCTTACCTCATTTAGCAGTGTTGTCAACCCTTTAGAAATTAAAAGCGTTCAGAAATTGATCGTCTTCAAAAACACACAGGAGAATACAGTCGACCTCATACATTTTTATTACAACATTATTATTTTTCCAATTTTTCACCTAAAACCGTAAAAATTCACATCAGTTCCCATGATTTCTTACATATTTTACACGGTTGAAACCAGAACATAATGCTTTTCACTGCCATTATTAGGCATTATGGTCCGGAGTCTATTTACAAAGAGTTCTACTACTTAAAAAAAAATATTAAACATTTTTTAATCGACTTTTCAAAATAGAGATATAATAATGATATTGAAATCAGTTCTTTATTTCTTTAAATTTTTTGTTATGATTCGCTATAGTGCAGATAAAAATTTTATGTTTGATACTTTTATTTTCAGTACCTAAGTAGAAAAATCTTTACGAGAGTTATAAAATACCACTTCGGTAAAATTGGATTTTTGGCGCAAATGTTTTGAACAACTGAACTGAATGATTTCAACATTAATATAAGAGTGCATTTTTTTTTAAATTTGCCCTCTAAAACGAAAAATAAATTAGAATTGAAATTTTCTTATTACCTGTTTCTTTTTCTGTACATTACACAGAGTTAATAAAGGGCATGAAAAATGGCCTGGACTGCTTCAAGAAAAGCATGGTACGGCCATACCGCTTTTTTTAGGCTCGACTTGGCGGAGGCATTGCCATGCCTCTAGATCTACTTAATAAAAGTGATAAATGTGCCAAATCCTAATATTAATTTTGTTAAAATATAATAACCAGTATAAAAAGAGCTCTGCTTTCAGAACTAAAACTCAAAAGTTTAAAGGAAACTTCTGGGGCATGACTTAATTCTTGGCAGAGTGAAGAGACTTTTTCTACGTACTCTTGCACATTAAACTTATTAAGAGTCTTGTCATACTACCAGCGAGGAAAGTTAAGACAAATTTAAGTACGTTTTTTGTGCTTGCGTAATGAATGAAAGTAATGTTTGTCATTAACATTTAACGTTTGTGTGCATCGACGCACAAAATTGTGGTAAATAAATCTATTGGTTATCATTTCGTGCTCCAATATTCTTACATACTATGGTACGAGTGGTTAACTAATCATAGTTTTAGCTGATTAAAGTTAGCGACTTTCAGCCAGATGATCGCATCAGCTACAAGGTTTTAATATCCATTAGAAGAAGAAAGATTTATATAATTTATTTATTTTATCTAAGTAGCTAAGATGAAGAAACAAAGGAGTATATAAAATGTGGTAACATAGTCATGTCATTTACTTTATTACTTCAATAATCATTAACATTTTTTTTATTTTCTTTGTTTAGTGGTCTAAGCTTTGAAATCTTGCAAAATGTGGAATGAACTTCCTCCTGAGGTATTCCCTCAGGACTATGACATGGGGCTGTTCAAGAAGGGTGTAAAAAGAGCTCTCCTTCAAAGCCGGCGATGCATTGGCGATTCCTCTCGTGTTGCAAATGTCCATAGGCGAAGGTGACTGCTTTCAATCAGGTAGCCCGTCTGCCTTATCGTTAGGTTAAATATGAAAATTAAAAAACTCATATGCTTTAATTAAAAAGTTTTTGTAAGTAAGAAACTTTATTGAACATGTAACACTTTTATTAAAAACGCAAATGTACGTTGTGCAATTCATTACAATAAAAGAAAAAAACAGATACGACTGGTACAGCCAGTTTACGTTGGCCTCTCTATATCTGTTAACAGTTTTGAATTACGACGAATAATTCATTTACGTGGTGGATAGGATTTTGTATTGTCCTATCCATTAGGTTTTAGAAGTTTACAAGTAACCTGTATTTTCGAAAATTAGGTGTCAGCTGATGCCCAAATTTTTTTAGAATAATTTTTTTCGACAGTTCTTCCAAGATTAGGTCCTAATTTTATAAAAATCTGCAAGGGTGTTATTTTACACAGATGCCAAAAAGTATATTACATTGTGGTTTTTGAATTGGAGACGTTAAGACTTTATTGTTGTAGTCGTTGTAGGTAATTAGATTGTACTATGAGGTAACTGTTACAAAAGCGACAGTGCCATTATTGTACATTGGGCATTTGCAGTTGAATACAGGCAAGAGGGATAGTCCATCTTCAAAAAACGCCTTGTCAACGTTATTTTTGTTTTTTTTTTGTTTAACGCAAGAAAATTGATTGATGAAAATTTATTTTCACCGTGAACGTCTCACGTATTAAAATATATAAGCTTTTATAAACTGTAATAATTATTCGCTTCCAATATTAACTCGAAGAGTTAACACAGAAAGTTGTAATGCGGTATCGTGCAAACAAGTTTGTCAGATTAGAAAATGTCAGTCATTTTAACTTACATACAGACACTGCAATTTTATTCGTGTAGTCAGCCAGAAAATAAGAATATACAAAACAAAATTCATATCGCAAAGTTTTTCGACAAAGTGAGACGTCACATCAAAAATGCAACGAGTGTAGAGATTAAATTCGTGGAGGTCAAGTTACACTGGCGGGTATTCTTTGCCAAGTTTGTAATTGCCTGTGAAACCTTGTGTGCCTGTAACAGCTGTTGGTTTCGGTGGATGCGATTTCACTTTTAGACAGACTTGTGTTTTTTGTGCTCCAGTTATCCACAGGTTTCGAAGTTATAAAATCTGTATTGGAGATTTCATACGTCTGAACGAAAATTGGATGGACTTTTTAAAATATCGTGTATCGTCTATTCGCATAATTTTATATTTACAGGATTCCTTTTTTATAAAATTGAAGCAGTCAACAGTAACAGTCAACCCTGTAAACAGGCATGCAGTCCATCTGATGATAAGTGGTCATTGCCACATGGACATCGGTAACCAGCTTTCTATATCAAAAACCGATCGTCACCAACCCATTACTTTCACTGTTGGGCAATTGTCTCCTCTCATAATGAGAAGGATTAGGCCATAGTCCACCGCGCTGGCCAAGTGTGTATTGGTAGACTTACCTTTAAGATTTTTTTCATAATAATCTGAAACCGATCATAGAAGCTATATTACCCTAAAAATAAACTAGAGGTATTAAAAAAGTCTGACAGTTTTTAAATATAGCTTATCTTACTTCTAGAATCTAGACAAATCCATGTCATAATATGTTAAAATTCGTCAAGCCGTTTGGACTTGAGGGTATGTCAAATACAAAACATTACTCTCCTCAGTCGGGAAAATAATATTATGTCATCAACTCATCACTTAAATATTATTTGTCACCCTATTACATTACGTCACAACCTGCTTAGATTAGTTCCTTTATTCTTAGCACAATACATATTATTATATCAGCTTCATCATATTACAGTTTCTCGGAAATTGTACAAGTTTCAATTTTCATTTTCCAACTCGACGCCTCGCTTCGTTCCCGATATTATCGGATTTGGATAAAGGTTTTTCTGTCGAACGGCGCCATGTTTTTGCTTCCGATATACCGTACATATTATCGTCTTGATCTCCGTATCGAATACGGATTTTCGTGGACTGTTTTTACGCTCGTTAAGATATATATTGCATTTGTTGGCTTATATCGTATTGGTAAGAAATGTCGCAAGATGAAGTCACAAATTCTTATTTTATACTATCGGAGTATAGGAACAGAGGTCGCCATAATATTAACTTTTAATCCTTTTTATTAGCGATCTATTGATTTCATAACGTGGTATTTATGGATTATTGATGGTGGTGAAATCTTTGTAATTCGACTTTGAAGGCATCACCGCCATACCGATTTCTGCCTGATAACAGTAGTGTTAAGCGCTGCTGTGCTCTGCTTTGAAAGGTGTTGTGAGGGAGACATAAATTAGCCGAAGCGTTCTATCTTAGTCATTAGGAGTGGCAGTACATCTGTGAATGACCTCATATAGGATGTTTTTATAATATAGGAGTAGCAGACGAGCGTACAGTCCACCTGATGGTAGGTAGCTACTGCCGCCCATGGACATCTGAAATCAACCCCAGATAGCATTAGATATTCCTACCTGAGGTCGGCCACAGATGCGCCGCTACCCCTGAAGACTAAGCTGGAACGCCTCTGAGAAGTGTGTCTCCCTTACCATACCCTTCAAACCGGAACACAGCAGCGCCTAACACTGCTGTTATTAGGTAGAAATAGGTGTGGCGGTGGTGCCGCCGTAGTCGAACCACAAAGGGTTCTACCACCTTCAAAATCATCATATCTATGGTCGATTACAGATGTCTATGGGCGGCAGTGGCCACTTACCATCAGATGGATTATATGTTTGTTTACTACTTTATATCTTAAAAAAAATCTCGTTTCTCGCTTGTAATGTAACAAGCGCACTAATCTACGGAATACCGTCAGCTGTTTCGTTCAAAGCCGAATTAATATTTTAATTTCCGGACAGTGGATTCAAGTCACGAGTTTTAAATTTCGGTAAAAAATTTTGTTTTCAAAGAACTTTTCAAAATGAATGCACACTTTTACTTTTGTTATTTTATGAGTGCAAATTGCATTATTGTTTTTGGGACAAGTGTTACTTGTTTTTATTACAAGTGGTGCTCATTTTTCCAGTATTTTTTATGAGAATGAAGTAGCGACTTCATAAAAGTTGTGAAATGTATGTCAAACGCAAATAAACATGGTGTCAGTGTGAAGGGGAATGAACGGTTTTTGTCTGAAAATCAAAGCTGTATTGTATATATGCCAAGGCCAAATCCTTCATTTTCTTCAAAATTTTCTTTTTACTTTAATTTGTAATAGAGATGCGCCAAATATTCGTTTGGTTTTATTCGATATTCGGCGTATTCGGCATCTTTTTTGCTATTTGTATTCGGCCGAATTATTCGGTTTTGGTGCCGAATACATTCGGTTCGACTATTTCTATTTTGTTGTATACACGACATGGTACAAGGGCTAAAACACAAAATTTCTATAAGATTTACGTTATATTATAAGTCAAACTAAAATCCTATGAAGAATGTGTTGAATAAATCTAATAAAATAAAGTAATCAAATTTCAAATCATCAGTTATTTTGAAACCTCAAGTCAACACATTTATTACTTAATCTATAGTTAGTATAGTCAACATTTATTTTTAACCTTAAATCAGTATTTATTTTTAAAACTCAAATCAACATTTTAAAGTGTTAATGATCACACATAACCGGTGAATTGACAATAGAGAAATGGTAAACCGAATAATTCGGCCGAATATTCAGTTCGGCTAAGGGTAAACCGAATATTATTCGGTATTCGGTTATTCGGTGAAACCACTATTCGGCGCATCTCTAATTTGTAACATAATATTACTTCCCAGAATTTGATCCTTATAGGCGACACTATCAGATAGTGGAATAATATAGAGGGTGTATTTTGTTCAAAATGAACTCTTTCGATTCCCGGCTAGGGAATAACATATTTAAAAAAAACTAATGATGCAGTTTTAGTCTTTTTTAAAATCGTAACTCCTTTCAGCATTTTTCACTAATCCATATAGTTTTGGATTTGGCCCTGAAGGCCTATTTGAAAAATTCACCCTGTGTATTTTAACTCTTTGTTTCATTGCGAGAATATAATTATTCTCTACATAATTTATTGATTTTATTGCGAGGATAGTATTATTTTCTATCTGGGGTTGATTAGGGCATCAAAGGGTCCCATTTGATCCGATACTACGACTCAAATCTGCCCGACAAGTATGTAATCTCGCTTGCGATCTTGTATGACACGGGACGTACATAAGTACTCGTCTCCACAAAATAAGTAATTCTTTTGTGGGTCAATGTATACGTTTTTATAATAAACTGCCTATCGAAATCAGAAATTTGTCAATTAATAAATTTAAAGTCATTATCAAAATCAAACTTAGTCGTAAAGCTTATTATAAAATTTCTGATTATATTAATGATAAAACAGCTTGGGACTGACGAATAACAAAATTATTAGTTAATTAAGAAAATGTCAAAGTGTAGCGTATCTTGCTGAACAAACTTCTTTTTAATACGCTTTTATTAGCTTCAGACGTATGTATGTTGGTATGTTAGTATGTAACGGAATCTTTGAACATGATTTTAACCCCCTTCAAAACGTCGGATTAACTCGAAATTTGGCATACTTATTAAGGACCGATGACAATTCAATATTTTAAACATTCTGACCCGTTATCCTTACTAGGATAATCAGGATCAGCGATTTTTGTTTTCCTGAGACCCGGAAGGTCTGCGTTAAGACCAATAAAGGAATCTACCAGGCGCGCCGATCACCTAACCTGACCTGACCTGACCTGACCTGACCTGACCTGACCTGACCTGACCTGTCCTGACCTGAGACCTGACCTGACCTGACCTGACCTGACCTGACCTGACCTGACCTGACCTGACCTGACCTGACCTGACCTGACCTGACCTGACCTCAACTTCGACGCGTCCGTTGTTAATAGCATCATGAAGCGGTGTGTCATCATCCTTATTCATTCAGCACTTCAACATCTGCACCTTCCTTTAACAAGATTTCCACTATTTCATTGTTCCCATTTCTTGCTGCCAAATGTAAAGGCATATATGATTTCAGCTCATCGTCATAGTCACAACTTATATTATTAACTCGAGCTGTAAAATTAATTAAACTACTAACAGTTTTAAAATCTCTGCAGGCAGCAGCAACACAAAGAGAAGAAATTCTAGAATTATTTTTGATATTAACATCATCATGCTGTAATATTAAATCGATGATTGGACGACGTCCTTTTGAAATGGCTAGATGTAAAGCAGTTGACAGTTTTTCTCTTGAGTATTGCCATCAGCGCCTGTTTTTAAAAGATGCTCTATCATCCTTTTACCGTGATTACTTTTATCCAAGATAGAGTACCTGGCATATGGTATAAATTATGAAAGAAAGCAGTTAGCATTGGCAATTCGGATGTCATTCAACAACTCCTCTGGGATTTTCACGTTAACAATAAAAATAAACACCAATGTAAAACACCACTTCATACAGCTGTGTTACACAATGACCCAATATTCATTTTTGCACTGCTAAGCAAAGGTGCTGATGCTGATTCGAAAGATAAACTTGATAATACGCTACGTAATAATCGTCAAAATAATCGCTAAAATAATCACTAAAAAATGAAAAAATAAATAATAGTTAAAAAAACTAAAAAATACGCTTTTATAAAAAATTCGACCAAAAAATGAAAAATAAATAATAGTTTAAAAAAACTAAAAAAATACACTTTTTATAGAAAATCCAACTAAAAAATAGAAAATATTTTTTTTTTAAATTTGAATTAAGAATAGTGTAAATAAGATAAAAATATTTTTTATTGTAAAAAAAGCGTGGGGTGCTTTTTAAGATATTATCAAAATGATAATCCTTCTACTCAATATCTATCAATAAAATATTTATAACTATTGACATCATGCACCCCACGCTTTTTTTACAATAAAAAATATTTTTATCTTATTTACACTATTCTTAATTCAAATTAAAAAAAAATATTTTCTATTTTTAGTTGGATTTTCTATAAAAAGTGTATTTTTTTAGTTTTTTTAAACTATTATTTATTTTTAGATAAATGTAAAGCAAGATACTGGAGCTAAGGCTTTATTAATTATATGTAAAAATAATGGCATTTAAAAAAAATGAAAAAGAGAATAATTATATTTAAAATTGAAAAAGATCCACTTGTAAGTAATGAACATAAGTGTGTTACACTTATGCGATAAGAAAAACATTTTATAGTATGAATTTTGTTTATATAAATTCGGTCCGTGCAAATATTAATACGATGCGTCCGCGCCAAATTGCTAGTCCGCTCTAAAGTTGTTGCGAGCAGTAGCAGACGACGCGATTCATTTCTATATTCAGAGCGGACTAGCAGTTTTACGCGGACTATACATAATTAATTATTTACACAAAAATTAAGCGCTTAATTGCAGAAAATATTTAAAATGGAGTGTATTTAACGTACAGGTATTTACGGGTGTTGCCGTTAATTTCACTTTGTTCACCAGAATCCCGCAATTCAGGCGCATGACGTCACTGGAACCAAGAGTTTAATGTAATTGCTTTTTGGAAATTGGAATGAATACGTAATTATTCCATGTAAGTTGCCAACTATCATTATACACAGTCGCTAGTGATAATTTTTTTTTTTTTTTGACAAATTCGTGCCTACGGTGGTGACTTCCATAGATTTTGTGTAATTGACTGACGTCTTAAATATTAGCATCTTAGCAATTTGGTGATTAGCCAGACATGGTGGTATCGTTCCCATTTACGATAAATAATTGAGTGATCACAAGAGAGTTATGGACTTTCTATTAAAGTATTTTTGGAGCTTTATGACAAAGCCGGCAATGCGTTGGCGATTCTTTTGGTGTTGCAAATATCCATAGGCGACTTCATCCATCAGTTAGCCTGTCTGCTTTATCATTTAGGTCATATAAAATAAAAGGTCTAGCCTTTCCTTTTATTGACCTATATGATATAAGCAATCAATGTATTTTCTCAAAATATAATTATAATACTATAAGTTATAGAATTTGGCCCGTTATTTCTAATTTATACACTGAGTAGGTCTTTATTATAATGGTTCATTTAAGTCTGCTTACCTACCGCCCATTATATTCCAACAGAATCCTTATGAATACAATACATAATAGTTCCGCTGAAATACCTCAATGTATCATATACTACAGCAGTAACAAATTAACGATGTACCTAATTATGAAGTATGAAATTATATTAGGTTACATTTTATTAATGATATTAGGGTAGTATCAGAATCGAATTATCCACACAGAAGGTTCATAAGACAGTAATCGTCACGGGAAGCCTTCGGTTCGAATCCTATTAGATGGGTCGTAATATGTATTGGGATAAAGATACTTGTACGAGGCGTTCTATCTTTGCCCTCAGGGGCAGCACCTCTGTCCCTGTAGTTTCGGGACCAGAATAGGGCTACGGTATCCCCTGTCTGCCGTAAGAGGCGACTAAAAGGGGGCTTCCGCGGTTGCGGGCGGTAAGAGTGGGAGCTCGAACCGCCCGGTAAGCGACCCCGGGAAGGGCGACGGTATGTGTGGTCACATACCGTCGTACGCACCAGATGGTGTGGCGAGCGTCAAGCTCACCTGGGCAGAGCCCGACGGGGCAACGCGCTAAGAGGACTCCGGTTGCGTTCCTTTGGAGATCCCGGAGTCCTCTACGCAGTGCAGAGGACGGCCACCGGGGGGGTATTAGTGCGGTAAAAATCCCACATAACCCTGCATCGCTCCCACGGCGCCGGGTACCTTTTGAAGGTTTCCCCCTTGTGAACAAAAGGGGCAGCACCGCAGGAAGCGGCTGACTTCAGGCAGGACTCTAATATTACCTGGGGTTGATTGCAGATGTCTATAATTGGCGGCAAGAGCCACTTACCATCATCGGACTATATGCTTGATTGCTACTTCAAAATTTTTGTACAAGTTTATACGACAACGACAACGGGTCAATAAAACAATGTTTCAACAGAAACACGACGAAATAGTATACGATATTCTCGAAACTAGAACAGTTATTAGCAGTTCGATCAATTTTCAGTTACCTGGATGGAATATAAAAATTGTTTGTCGATTTTGGCAGCGCGCCACTAATCCATTTCCGAGTGCTCACTGCACGAGTGATGGAGTCGCTGACGAAACGAGCGATGTATTCGTACTTTACTTGATGAGTTTATAAGTTACTGTTATTGGTATTGGATGGACATGTTTTATAAAAGTCCGATGGACATAAGCGAAATAGAATTTTCTGGAGTTATGTAACTTATTCTAATGAATGAAAAAAATATGAAAGGTTTACTGATGGTAACTAATGCCGCTCATGGATATCTATAATTGTCTGTAGATAGTATTAGCATTTTACCTGAGGTCGCCTACAGATTCATTTCTACCCCTGAAGGCCAAGTTGCAACGTCTTGAATAAGTATGTTTCCCTTAACGACACGTTTAAAGCTACACCACATTATGAGGCTGAAATTAATGTAAGACGCTTTCTTCACTCACAGCTCCACATTAGGATACCCTGCGTCGTGGGCGCATGGACACCCACACCCAAAAAAGAAATCTAAATTCTTCATTTAGATATCTGTCTCCCGGTGATCGAAGCCTGAACAATCTGCGCGTCAGACTGGTATGGTGACCGCTGCGCCACGCGGGTCGTCTTCAGTGTAATGGCTGTGCACCCGGAGCATCTCCGAACAACAACTCATCAACAACAACAGTAATTCATCATCATCATCAACATCGTCATCATCAACCCATTAATGTCCCACTGCTGGGCACGGGTCTCCTCTCAGAATGAGAAGGATTAGGTCATAGCCCACCGCGCTGGCCAAGTGCGTATTGGTAGACTACACATACCTTTGAAAGCTTTTTTTTAAGATTTCTCAAGTATGCAGGTTTCCTCACGATGTTTTCCTTCACCGTTTAAGCAAGTGATAATTAATTTCTAATACGCACATAACTTCGAAAAATCGGAG
The DNA here is from genome assembly GCA_014595695.2 of Epargyreus clarus clarus. Classification (NCBI taxonomy): domain Eukaryota; kingdom Metazoa; phylum Arthropoda; class Insecta; order Lepidoptera; family Hesperiidae; genus Epargyreus; species Epargyreus clarus. The sequence continues at coordinate 26,499 of JACTTY020000150.1, forward strand.
GTGCGTGCTTGGGATTTGAACCTCGGACCCCTCGAGCGAGAGGTCGAGTTCCTTAACCACTAGGCTATCACTGCTTATACTCATCATCAGCAACTATCAATTGACAAAGGTGGAAACATACCATTGAACGTCACATTACCCGATGAAACTATTAGACCACCTAACGTGAACGGCTTTGATGTATTGTTCATCTAGTGCATAGAGCACTTAGACCAGATCTATTTCAGTTCCCATTAAGTCAGATTGAAATACAGTTTGGTTGGCACAGTTGCTAACAATGCATATTAGGTAACAGAATGAATTAAGAGGAATTCTCAAAGGGATTTTATCAGCTATTTCAACTGATTAACTTTCATTAGAAACGGTTAATTATAGTGTGTCGACGAATACACTTCCCTTTTAGTTCCCAAGGGTGTCGTTGGAAACGACTGCTACGAAAGCTCTAAGGGTGTTTGTCCACCGCCACCGTCACCGAGACGATACCGATAATTAATGACGGCGCCGAAGTAGCGTCCATACATTTACTATAGTCGCTTGTCCACCGAACGTCCGTCACCCGAGCACCGTCATCCCGGCCGCCGATATTTTGAGTAGATCAGCGTGACCGCTAGATCTGCACCGAGATTTTAACGGGCCGCGCGATGTGCCGGCAATATAAAACACGTTGGAACTTGTCCATACACTGCCGTCACACGCGTGGCAGCTGGAACAAAATAAATTGCCGATATCGGTCGCGGTGGACATACTATCGCCGTCACGACATATTAAAATCGGCCCCAAAATAATCTCGATCTCGGTATCAGCTCGGTGACGGTTGCGGTGGACAAACAGCGTAAGGGTCTCCCTATAATTATAGGACACTAAGGAGATACAGATACTATACCGTATTGATACGCAGATACTTTTGGTTTCGATCCCCAACTATAGAAATGAAGACAAGAAATCTTAAACTAATTGACACTACGTTCTAGGGTTTTAGTCGTCAACCTGTTATTATGCCACTGCTGGGTATAGTTTTTGTCACAAATGACACAAGTTTAGGCCATAGTCAACCGCGTTCAAAGTGCAAATCGTACGTCATGTGCAAATTGGTAAACTTCATACCCTTTAGAGCCGTTTTTTTTAATAACTCCTAAATGTGTAATTTCCTTAAGACATTGTCATTCAACGTTCTAGTAGGTCATAATTAATTTTAAATCCGCACAAAATTACCTCGGATTTGAACCTCGGACCCGAAGCCAAAATGCGAAGATCTAGCTTTATACTATTCTTTAGCATAAAAAGCTAATCAAACAGCAGTAATGGGGTCACTGAAGTTCCCAATATGCTCGACACAATGGATTTGTGTAAGCCTACAAAAGGTACGAAAATTCCGGAGAGAATGCTATTAGGATTACGGATTATGGAGTACGCCGTCAATGTCGACCGTCACATTGCGAATGGGTTAGCTATATGTCATTTCTTGTATCATTTGGAAAGGTAGAATCAATATAGATTTTTTTATAATATAGGAGTTGCAGACGAGCATGCAATCCACCTGACGGTAAGTGGCTATTACCGCCCATAGGCATCTGTAATCAACCCCAGATAGGATTAAATATTCCTACCTGAGGTCGGTCACAGATGCGCCGCTGTCTAAGCTGGAACGCCTCGGAAAAGTATGTCTCCATTACCACATCCATAAAACCAGATCACAGCAGCGACGCCTAACACTGCTGTTATGAGGCACAAATAGGTGTGGCGGTGGTGCCACCGGAGTCAATCCACAAAGGATTCTACCACCTTAAAATTCTGGGAAGGGGCCACTGCAACAGCCATTTCTATCGGAAAGCACTTCATGCGTTTCGGTAAACAGCATCAGGATGTTAGCTGGCATACATATGAGGCCATCATTTTATATCCTTTGGAGAAGCAACGTTTTTGTGATTGGCTTCAGGTAGTACCACTATTCCTTACCTTCTCATATGCCATATGCCTATAAGACAGATCAAGGGTACCTAAGAGTCGGCTCAGAATAAGTCATTGACCAGAATATCGAAGATCCATAAAATAAATAAAAAAATATATGCTATTCGACAAAAAATGCTTTTCAAAATAAAAACGAAAAGTACCAAGTTATCTGGAAAACGTCTTATTAAGTGTGGATAAATGTCATCTCCAGCATCAGCTAACAAGTCGTCCAATAACTCGTCTGGAACTTGTCATACTACGATCGAGTAAGCTATAATCTGGTTTAAAGATGTCGCATACCAATATATGGACCGTATGGTTCCTTTGTAAGATCATAGATAAGTATAGATACCTCACCGCCTTGTAACTGAAGGAAGCCATTAAATGGCGTAAATGGCTGACAATTCTGTTAGCCGTTCAATAACAGTCATGATGTCATTTACGCGGAACAATGTCGACATGCGCAGTTAAGTGGTGCAAAAACACAAAATCGAATAAAAAGGGCGGAGAAATATCGTTTCATTCCTAAATCATCTAAAAACTACATTTTTGTAACATTTTTGAAACACGAAAATAGATGACAGTGACAATTTCAAATGTCAAAACTGGTGACATTTTCTTGTTAGGAGTGAGTAATCTTTACTTATCTATGTGTAAGATGAATAAACTTTTTAAACCAAAAGAAAGCAGTAAGAACACTGGCAATAAAGAAGTAGTGACACATTTCACTTTTTGCCAAATAAGTTATACATTTCTTTGTATGAATTTTGAAACAGTAAATAAGCAGAGCAGTACAGAGCTGATGGTAAGCGGCTACTGCTGCCTAAGTACATCTGTAATCAACCACAGAGAAGATCAGATTCCGACCGGAGTTTGGCCATATATTATATGCGCTGCTACCCCTCAGGACCTACTTGGATAAGTATGTATGTCTCCCCTGCAACCTTCAAAGCGGAACACATCAGGGTTAACTACTGCTGTCATCAGACAGAAATTTTGGGCGGTGGCGCTTCCAGAGTTGAACCACAAAGGTCCCTTAAATTTAATTATTTATTCGCACATCGCATCTCGGTTATGATAGAACAGTTACTTTATCTACATTTTGCAATTCTATCTCTGGTGCGCGGTTACACTGATATCTCCGACAGATATTGATTTTGCACTGAAGGTTTATGAAGCAGACTGGCTTTCCAAAATGATTATGTCGTGGTTATTTGTTCAAAATGCTTTATTTGCTATTATTGAAGACGTCTTTGTTTGTTAGACGAATTAAGATTACCGCCACTATTCCTGTTAAGAGAACTGTTCCTTGTTAAGAGAAAATTCACATATGATTACGAAGAGTTCCAATTAATTTTGTCTTATTTTATGCATTTCGGGTTCGATTCCCGGATTGGTTGACATATAAATGATGGGCTTAGATTTTTATTCTGACTTTGAGGGATTTAAGAATATCGATATAGCCAATGTATTCACGACGCTGACGCAAGGATACCTAGTGTGGGACTGTTAGTGTAGAAAGCAGATTTAAAGAAGAGTGTAACACAGTCTCATACCTGTTACAGTAGTGACCATTTAACAACAGATAGACTGTATTAAAAACTATTATTGACTCCATAATGGCTTCTTAGATCTTGGAATTCCTTTTGTACCCTGCACAAACATATGTACCCTGCTATAAAAATAGGGAAGGTTGTGGCACCATCCAACTACATAGAGTTTAACAACTAGTACTCTTACCAGAGTTTTTACGTTTTGACAAATATGACGGTTTTGGTATTTGTTTACGTATTTGCCCATACAATTTCCAAATAGCGCCCCTAGCAGATTTAATTAGAACTATAGTGCCAGTAAATGTCTAAAATGACAAAATGGCGCTTTATGTTTTGTCTCTCTTTGTTGCGAACATGTGAGGGAGTAAAAGACTTGAGCACTTACTTATTGTTACGTTTACTCAGCTTACTGAAGCAAACGAAACAGAATAATATATTGAATAAACGTAACGTAAAATTGTGGGATATTTTGAAAACTCATGGTAAGGGTGCAGTTAAATAAAGTTTAATTCGGCTAGACCGGCAGACCTGAAATTCCGCTAAAAGCCATTTTTCAAACATTGAACATTTATTAGAACCTTAAACTTCTAAACTCACTTTGGAGCGAATATTTCTAAAATTTCCTACAATTTGGAATTCGCCGGCACTCTGTTATTTGGTTGAATTTATTACCTGTGAAGATTGGAAAATAAATTGGCCAAATAACTTTCGGTTCCAAACCTTTATCAAACTCAAAAGAATTCAATCTATGTTTCGGAACATATTGTTCGATTTTGCTGGAATTGCTTCTTTTTTGTTTTTCCAAATTTGTTCGATTTATCATTGACCAATCTATTACAGTTTTCGTGGAGTTCGTTTTTTGAATTAAGGAGTAAAAGGTATACACCATGTTGGCCAAGCTCGGAGTAATATATTTTTTATTTTCATCAATCAATCCTCAATATTGGAAATTGGCTTTACTATTACTTAGGTCGCACACATATTACTTTATTACTACGGACTAATTTGCTCGTCTTTTATGAAAGAGAAGTAGCAAATGAGCATGGATTTTATATAATGGTAGGTGGCTACTGCCGCCCATGGACAAATGGATTCAACTTCAGTTAAGGTTAGTCCAGTCCAGTCAGCAAAGTAGTACCAAGTAATGATTATCAATGCTGTTGGTATATAGTTACAATATAATCACACGTATTATATGTATTTTCAGGCATGTAATTTTTCTTGATATTTTCCTTCATCGAAAAAGTAAGTGTCTTCAAAAAGTATATTCAGCATTCGAACTTCGAAACAGTTTTGAAAGTTGAAATTCATAGCATTGAACTATCGCTACCTTCAGAATCTTTCAGACCCCTTTGTCAGAACCGTTTAGTTCAATTTTCGTCAATAGTTTCACCTGTTCAGCCGTTATTTGCCGATTTTTCGGCAGCGACATTTTCAAAGGTCCCTTGTTTTTTGAAGGCCCAGAACTATTGTTCAAGAAAACAGTTTACGTTGCGGCGAAAATGTCACGATGGTTAGGGTTGCGAATTGTTTTATTAGTATTATCAAAATAAAAATATTTTGTATCCATGTTTATTGTTTTTAAAGTTATAGCCATAAAGGCTCATAAGAAATTCTAAACTCCGTTTAAAAACTATTCGACGTGCATTTAGGAAATGTTATTTGATGAAGATGATGTTATTTTGACTGATATTTTCTCACGTAAAATGTCATAAACTAATAGCAATTGTGAATACATAGTAAATATATAAATCCTTTACCTCCAAATCCAAATGCCTGAATATTTCTGTTAAAGAAAAAAACCAATAAGGTCACTTATACAAAAAAATGGTTTTTTATCGCTAAATTTATAATCTGGCCTATCAATGTACGACAGAATTATAACTCATACGCGAATATAAATACCTTGGTAGATTATTTATTTTATTTACCATTGGTGGCAACCCTAGCACCCGTTAAGCCCTCTTCCAGCCGCGTGCTCAACTCCTGCATTTTGTTTTCTCCCGGTTTCAGCCGATACAAAATGCTTACTTAACGGTTTTTCTTTGTTGTTATTTTATAACGGCTTCGATGTTCTTGGGATTAAGTGGCTTTGGAGTGGCTTGTTTTATCACATAAACGCGTTTGATAGCGTTGGTTTTATTCCCGGGAGAAGCTTATGTTTGATGATGAAACTATTGGTATTACGTCGATTTTGTGTAATTTTGCCTGTGGACCCATCATCATCATCATCCCATTATTGTCCCACTACTGGGCACGGGTCTTTTCTCAGAATGAGACGTATTAGGCCATAGTCCACCGCGCCGGCCAAGTGCGTATTGGTAGACTTCACATACATTTTTTTTTCTAAATCTCTCAGGTATGCAGGTTTCCTCACGATGTTTTCCTTCACTGTTTTAGCAAGTGATAATTAATTTCAAATACGCACATAATTTCGAAAAATCAGAGGTGCGTACCTGGGATTTGAATCTCGGACCCCTCGATTGAGAGGCCGAGTTTCTTAACCACTAGGCTATCACAGCCTGTGGACCCGGTACATCAAAATTTGACAATGTCTATTGTTACAGACACATCACACTGATTTACTTACAAACCACATAATTGCTGGTTATTAATAATTTAGTTTCATAAGAATGGTGGTACATGAGCAACCTATTTAGATTTGTGTCTGACAGAAGTTCTAATAGTATCGGTGTCGTGCCGTGCCGCTGTCGTCCCAATAAAAGGCCTATTATCTGGCTACAACGCGACCATAATACGGCGTCTATTTTCTGTAGCAGTTACGATTGCGTGCTACGGAATGCGTAGCACATTTCGTAGCGAATTCGTAGCACCCACGAACATTATTTAGCGTAGCAAGGCCACGTGTCGCTTCATATATTATCTCGTCTCTATTTTACCCTCAGTTCAAGGAATTTGCCTTGTCTCCAACCTAATTCCAGTTATAAGGAGTAGTTTGAAATAATTGTCATACCGTATGTAAAGTTATATATGTAGATAGGTGAAGTAATCACGCTTTCTACGCTCCCTACACTAAAATTTATTATATCGTGGTTGTCATAGATGCGGGAAATGAAGAGTATTTACCTACTCAGAGCCAGACTAGGAATATAAATTCAATTTCCCTCACTCGGTGATTGGGCATACAACCCGCTGCGTGTTTCCTATCACGCGTGTGTGTCCAAGCGAGGTTTTGGTCTGCATGCATGTATCACACATCGTATCAATTGTTATGAATTGATGTCTATCTACATCTACATTTTTGGAGTTTACTCCTTAAGAAACGATTTGAGTTATAAGGCCCGGTACGGAAATTTTATGAGGAGTAAAATCAAGTGTAACACGAAAAGTTGAGGCGTTACGTAGAAAGAGACAAACATATATATCCACACTTTACGCGCAACACCAGTGAAGTCACTGAATAGAAATGTCATAATTTTATTTTTTTGTACTAGTGACGTGAAGGAATGCGTTGTATCGGTAAAATAGGTTCACAGACTACATATTAAAAGCATTTTTAGCCACAAATAAAACATAGATAATTTAAAATAAGCCAAATACGAAGGTGCTAAACTCGGACATGTATACATGTCCGTGGACGGTTACGGTACATTTCGTTTCGGACATGTATACATGTCGCTGGGCTGCAACGTAATGATCCATTACAATCCCTCCTTTTTACTACAATCATCATATCCTCTCAAAAAGGAAGTAGCGTTTTTAACCAAAATATGAATCAAGAGTGCTTTTATTAATTTAAAATACAGTAAGTTCAAATCCCATATGAAAGTAATTATTACAATAAAAATAATTAGCAATATATAAAACATTAAAACGTCATTAACTATTTTCTATTCGATATTTATCATAATTATCGTTCACGGAGTAAACTCCAATCGTGCGTCGTAGCTGACACACACACACTTTTTTTTATAATATAGGAGAAGCAGGCGAGCATGCAGTCCATCTGATGGAAAGTGGCTACTGCCACCCATAGACATCTGTAATCAACCCCAGCTAGGTTCAGATATTCCTACCTGAGGTCAGCCACAAATGCGCCCCTACCCCTGAGGACTAAACTGGAACGCCTCGGAAAAGTATGTCTCCCTTACCACATCCTTCAAAACGGAACACAACAGCGCCTAACACTGCTGTTATTAGGCAGATATAGGTGTGGCGGTGGTGCCGCCGGAATCGAACCACAAAGGGTTCGACCACCTTCAAAAGAGATACTTTAATGCACACACTTACATGCACTTTAAGTTACTCACGCGGGACACGGTCGGACTGAAGCAAGTTTATTCACGCGTGCGGATACATCCTGCGTGACAAGAAAGAGGCCCTAGGATCAATTCGATGATTCATATAATTATTTAATTAATTTTCCTTTTTATGTACTGTTATTGTTGTGTTCTATTTTGATTACTTAACTTGATATTTTAATGTTTAACCTGGGGAGAGGAGTATTAAAAGTTTGGTAATTATTTTCATAATTACTTCTTACACTTAATTATTATTTTAATTTAATGTTAAAGTATATTTACTGCCGGCTGGTTACCTCTGGGGAAACTCATCCCAGCAGTGGGATATAAAGTCCTCTTATATATAATTCAATACACATGATTACACACGGAAGTTTAGACTAAATCTATGATCTCTGTTTAAATTGGCTAGACTTGTCGGCGCTGGGGAAATATATGTAGTTTTATATGCTTGAGCTCGTTTCAACCCGGGGTCATAACTTTTATGTGACATTCCGTATCGTTGAGATCGTACGAATACTAAATATGGCTTATATCTAGTTTATGACTGTTAGTTTGGTAATAATCTTCAAGATGTTCGTTCATAGCATAGAATAGAAAAGCATAGAATAGCATAGAAAGATACTTCACGATGATTAACTTAAGGATGATTTTATCATTTATTTTTTTAATTCCTGAAACATTTTTAGGGAATATTAACGTATAAATAACGAATATTACGTAATTTACGTAGAAAATAAATAAGTATTTCAAACTTTGTAGGGTATTTTAGAACGGAGACGTGACAACACTTTATTTACGCAACAATTTCAATTCTCAAAACTGGTTCCACTTTCTTGTTAAAGGGATCAATTTATGTATTTAACTTTCATTTCATTTTACTTTGTAAGGTTCATAGTTATAATAATATCTGATAGGTGGCGCTGTAGTAACATTATTGTATGCCGGGCCAGATACTTAGTGTAATTTTTGTTATGGTAATTTAAAGATATCTGAAATTAGCCTAATTTAAAGCTGATTACAGCCTTAATGCAACCCATGAAGAGCACCCTCATTTCTATTTCTGTATTCTAGCAATAAACACTTATTTATTAAAAACTAGGGAATTTAGGTCCTTAACAGAAACGTACAGTGTAATATAACAATGTTATATATCAATAACTGTAATATTATAATAATCATAACTAAAAATAGCAGCTTCCATAGCTATAGTTGGAAGTTAATAGAAATAATATTCTATGTTATCCGTATTTCATAGTGAGATGAGTTATTATTGTAAACGTTGAAACATTGGATTAGTTTCCGAGATAGCTTAAAACTGTAGACTAGGACGTTGATAAATCTTGGAGGTGTTATTGAGTAAAATAAATTGAATCTACTCTCTCGAAGAAACTTGAAATCTTGCAGAGGAAAACCGTTGTTGAAAATAACACAACGAAAAGCACAAAAATTCGAAACTGCTATTGTTACGTTACGTTACGTTACTTGTAATTAAATTATATTCTCCATGAATTTAGGTTATATTATTTTAAACGTGTTTTAAAAAATAATCCGAATAAGTTATGACCAATTATAATGAAAATGCATCGCTTTTTCGCTAATCTGTAATTTGTTTGAGTACTTTTCGCAGCTCTGGTAATATATTTTTTAAAGATTTATTCTTTGACTATTATTTAATACATTTTTAAGCTAAGTACATTATTCAAAGTTTTTTATTTTGATTACAAAAATATTTTAGTACGTAAAAACGTAAGAACGTAAGAACGTAAAAATGTTGTTATTTTAACAAATACAGTTTGAAATATTATTTCATTTGGGTATAAATGTAGTTTGTATTAAATATTTCGATATTTTTATAATCCATCACCGGATTAAAGTCTAAGCTGATACAAAAATAAAGTTTATTAATTGCAAAAAATATGTGTAAAATAACAATAGAAATCCTTCTAGTTACTAGGAACTAGTGGTAGTGAAGGTAGCTACTTATATACCACCAGTTTAGTATTTGGCACTCTACTCAGATCCGATCCATAATATGATCAAATTTTTGACGACCCGCGTGGCGGAGCGGCAACCATGCTGGTCTGACACGCAAAGTGTTCCGGGTTCGATCCCCGGCCAGACGGGTATCTGAATGATGAATTTAGATATCTGTTCTGGGTCTGGGTGTTTGTGTATTGTCTATGTGTGTGTCCATGGCACCCACAATACAGGGAATCGTAGTGTGGGGCTGTGAGTGTAGAAAGCTTTTAGCTTTTATTATTTTGTAAACGACTGCTTTACAATACTATATTATGGAAAAAAGTTGGACCCAAGATCGTTCATGAAAAGTTACAGTTTACGTTTTTACAAAAATGACTGTTTTTGTATTTATTTACGTATTTAACCATACATTTTAACCTAATCCGCTCACCCAGCGGACTGTACCAGAACTGAAAAAACTCATACTAACGGTGCTGTACTGCGATCTATTGAAAATACTATATTATGGTAAAAAAGTTGTACTCTAAAAACGTACAAATGACAGCATTAAATCAAATAGAAAAAAACCTCACATGACTTGAACTGATGACCCATAATGTCACGTTAGCGACATTTCAGTGTATCTAATCTACTCTACTCTAGGCTTCCCTACATTAGAGTAGCGTTTCGGAGTTTACGGATTGCCTTGAGCATCTTATACAAGTATTTGGGTAATAGCAGCTATTTACCCTCCCCGGGGAAACTGCCAACTACTTCGAATTGGGTTCTCTTACCTAGTTTTGGTATTTGCATATTATTTTGTTGGAGTTTATATGTTGCAGCTAAAACTCTTAATTAGTCAGAAATACTTTTAACTGAAAAACATGATTGAATACTTGGTTAAAAGAAGTTTTGACTAAAAATCATTGGTAAATAATAATTTTGGTCGTACATTTTCGGTTAATGGAGATTTTGATTGACGCTTTTTGACTTTGACTGTCAAAATCACTTTTACGCTATAAGCTAGAAAATTGATTATGCTAGCTAAAAGTACTTTTGACTGATTAAGTGTTTTGACTGTAACATATGCATATACTTACTAGAACTCTATAAATTATTGCATATTAGCATATTTCTTAACATGTGATGTTACTATAATATGTGGTATAGTCTCTTCGTTTTCGAGCTTTTGTGCGTATTGTAAGTAAGTCATCGCTTGCTTTAATAGTGAACAAAAACTTCGTAAGGAAATTTGCATGTAAGAATTCTTCAGAAAGTTCTAGAAGATGCTTAAACACTCCTGATTACTAGACCTGTGTCCAGCAGTGGGACTTTAACGGGTGGAAATAAACAAAAATAACCTTAGTAAAAAAAATCTAGATTTTCCCCCCGACTTTCAAAATCCAGACTTGCCAAGCTAAGTAACTGACTAATAACGACTTCCAAAGTAGATAAAAACTAGGGTCCAAGAAACGATATTTATTACCCGAGCTGATGTCGAGTAAAAACCGTAAAATAAATTCCACACTGTCCCCGCAGTGACCGCGGCTAATAAATAATTCGAAGCGCTGAGGCGAGCCAGCAAAAACTTAAATATTAATAATTAATTGCACATTATTACAGCGGGCCTTTGTAAGATCTTTTCAATTTCGTTTCGGTAAGGGTAAAGTATGTATAGATAATTGAATTTTACCTTTTTACGCTTTGTAAACAGATAATGCTTTGACCCAAATATTAGATGTACTGAGTTTTTCGAGTCATTTGATTTCAGTAAAAAGCGATCGTTACTTATAAAAGAATTATATGAGCACCTTAGAATGGGAGAGTATATCAATGTTTAGCAGTGGGACATAAAAGGTGGTGGTATCTATGGTGGTGTATATTTTAAGTTTTTGCATCTGCACGCATTCTTTGTAGGAGGGAGGGTAGTACATACTGCATGGATTAAAATATATACCATCATACATATTTGTAGCGGATTGTTGCGTAGTAGTTTTAATCTTAACTTGGATGGAGCATGGATTTCCGCAAAGTAACAATAAGATACAATTAACTATCTAACATAAAATGAGTCACGACCACCTTTCTACATTCACAGCCCTACATTACGATTCCCCGTGTCGTGCAGGTCATGGACACACACATAGAGGAATATACAAACACCCAGTCCCAGAAAAAATATCCAAATTTATTATTAAATATTTCTCTGGTCGGGGATCGAACCCGGGAATATGCGCATCAGACAGGTATGGTTGCTTCCCCATGCCGAGTTACACCTTAAAATGTAAAATTTAAACTTACGAAGATATATTTTATAATAACTTATGTAAGCTTTATTATTCAACAATACAAAGTCAATAACAAGTCCATTATTTATTTTCTCTGACAATCCATCCCAAGATGTCCCATCTTATTCTCTAAAACCATTTAATATCCTTCTTTCTTTTTATATACTCGCAGTTTCCCGCTAAATTGCTTCCACCAATTAAATAGACTCTTATATTTAATAGATATAATAGATTAGATAGTTAGATATATAATATGATAGATTAGATAATTAGATATAATAGATTAACATACACAAATTAAAAAGTTTTGTAATGAAAATATACCCTTACACTTAGTCATCTTAAGATAAAAACTTACACGAAATTCTGTCTTTCACAAATACTTTCGTCTGACAGCTCTCAAACGCTGTCTCCAAAAACTGTTACAATATTAATAATCGAACATTATTTCTATCGCGACCCTTCGCCAAAAGAAACATTGAAGGGTTGAAGTTGAGTGACCTCGGATAGTGGTCGATACTATTTCAACAGAGACTTGTCGAATGTTCAGGACTTCAGACATAGATTTGTCATACATGACATGATTGGTTGAGCATAATAAAATGTTATTCGTAGTCATATTCGTATGTATGTAACGGAATCTTTGAACTCGATTTTTACTGACTTTGAACGGTCCGATTAATTTAAAATTTTGAATAATTATCAAGAATCGATGACAATACACGATTTAAATATATTTATCCCATTCACCTCATTAGGATCGCCAGGAATCATGATTAACGACTTTCCTTGTGCGAATTAACGTGGTTTAGTGTTTAAACTATAATTACTGTTTACAAATAGTAGATCATGAATGATTTAAAAATCAATGATTTAAGAAAGATGCTTTCTACACTCACAGCCACACACAAGAATTCCCTGTGTAGTGGATACTATAGACACATACAAAGACGAATACACAAACACCCAGACCCAGAAGAGATATCTAAATTCATCATTTAAATATCTCTCTGGCCGGAGATCGAACCCGGAACCCGCACCGCTTCGAACGAGGGTTTTTTTTATAATACAAGAGTAGCAGACGAGCATGCAGTTCAACTGACGTTAAGTTGCTACTGCCGCTTATGGACATATGTAATCAACCCTAGATAGAATTAGATATTTCTACCTGAGGTCGACATCAGGAGCGCCGCTACTCCTGAGGACTAAGCTGGAACGCCTCGAAACAGTCTGTCTCCTTTACCACACTCTTCCAATCAGAACACAGCAGCGCTTAACACTGCTGTTATGAGACAGAAATAGGTGTGGCGGCGGAAATAGTGCTACCGGAGTGGAACCATAAAGGATTCTACCACCTAAATAATAAAATATCTAAATTCTAATTTTTTCATTTAAATATCTATTTGACCGGGGATAGAACCCGGAAGCCGTACTGCTCCGCCATGTGGGTCGTCCTATATACCTCGCACAGCTATTTTTATCTTTGTATGGCTAACATATCAATCTATTGAAATTCGTTGTATTGTGTAACTTCAGGCTATATCGAATACAAAAAACCTTTCAACCCCAGCGAGTTCATTGGAAGGGGTCGAAAATAATTTATTTCACGTCGAGGGTGAATAATGTTCTATTTATAACACAATGGGACAAGTTTTGGGCTCACCTTGGCGAAAGGGAAGTTTTGGGGTGTGCTACTTAGTGTGTTGCAACCCTTTTAAGCTCTACTACTTGCGACAAGGTAAGGCAGTAATAGCTAAGTGGCTTAAAATCGACTTCTCCATCGGAGAATCCTAGGTTCATATCCCAGGCATTTACCCCTGATTTTACAAAGTTGGCACTTTCCTCTGTTTTTTAAAAGTGATGTTCGTATTAGAAATTAATTATCACTTGCTATAATGGTGAAGGAAAATATCGTGAGGAAACCTTAATTCTTAACAAAAATGTTCTCAACGGGGTGTGAAGTCTACCAGTTCGCACTTGGTCATCTGCCTCTAAGCCTAAGTCTAAGACTCTCTCACTCTGATTGTGCCCAGCAGTGAGACAGTAATAAGTTGACGACGATGACTTCCTACGGATTCCTACCCAAAGCTGGGGTAGGCATGGATATATCGATGCTCCAAAGAAAATTAACTGTATTCCCAAAAACTTACCTTTATATCGAATTTCGTGACTTCCATAACGCAAAATAAAATATATAACGATTTTAATGTTTTTCTCAATTCTGTCCATGACAAGTCCTTTACGCTTATCAACCCCTCAGGGGAAAAAACGTGTATTGGACAATTTTCAAACTTTAGAGCTGAAGAGCTTTCTACTGGACATAATTTAAATGACTTGATTTATTTGTGTTAGAGGTAAATCTTTATTTGTCAATTTGTCGGTAGCTAGAATACCATTTCTTTTACTTGCATTCCAACGTATTTTTAGTACTTAATAGCCTGTCGTCAATCCATCGTACTGGGCACGTGCCTCCTCTCAGAATGAGCAGGAGTTTTAATAATTGCATGTAAGTAATAAACAAGATTTTCAGATGTAAAATTAATTGTAACATAGCCTTAAAATATAATAAATGAATAAAGGTAGCAAATAGATCGCTACCTATTTTACTTTCGAAACTACACAACTTTCTCTACAACAAATTTCAGAGCAAAATGTTGTATTATACGAACACCAAACAACATTGTTTGTGAGGAATAATAATTTATGACTCGTACCGCTCAGGTTTGAAGTGATCTTTGAATTCACGGAGCAAACAGGAGCATAAATTGTTATATTTTTCATGGAGAATTTAGGTGTGAAGGTACACAGGTTTTACAATAATTGTTTGATCAATTCTATTCAATTGATTCCAAAATAAAATACCCGACCACATTTTGAATCTCACAGAAAAAAGTTCAAACATGTCGTTAAATAAACGCTACGTAAAAAGGCGTACTATAAACTAAGTGATTATTTGACTGACAAAACGATGTGGTCTGAAGTAGTTCCAGCTCCACATGTACCATTAGGTTAAGTTTAACATTGTAAAAACATTTTTTTTAAAGATGTGTGTTATGGAGTTTCTTTCGCCGCTTCTTCTCCATAACGACACATCTTGAACGTAAAGAACCTATTTTGAATTAAAAAAAAATGATTTAAAAATTTGAGTAACTAATGCCTTATAAATACCTAATAACAATTTATAGTTTCAAATGTAATTATGACTAATACAAATTCACAGATAGGTTTGTCACTAACTATCAAATCTAGCGCATAATATTTTATGTAGAGTGAGAAAATCATTTCATTCAAACTTTAAAAATATTATCGGGTATTCGTAACTTATTTTTCATGAAAGAAAATAATTTTATGTATGTTATAAAAACGTGTAAGTACCTATGTATTTTAGGATACACAATAAAACTTTTTCGATAAAAGCGAAATCAAACGCTGTTCCAAAGTACACATTGTAACAAAAGGTAAGGATTTTTAATATCCTGGGATAAAAAGACTACGAAAAAATCTTCCAACGCAATCTGATATAACGTGTTTGTATTTTGTTCTTTAGAATTTATATCTGAAGGGTTCGGTGAGTTAAACTATCTACCTTTTCATATGTACCATAACCACGCTGAGGACGGCGGTAATGGTACGTGGCCAGTGACCATTATTTGGACCGCATAGTGTATATCTACTCGTTTGCCACTTTCATATTATATAAAAAGCCTTACAACTTACACTTGTTTTTTTTTTATAATATATATGTAGCAGACTCGCATGCAGTCCACCTGATGGTAAGTGGCTACTGCCGCCCATGGACATCTGTAATCAACCCCAGATAGGATCAGATATTCCTACCTGAGGTCGGCCACAGATGCGCCGCTACCCCTGAGGACTAAGCTGGAACGCCTCGGAGAAGTCTGTCTCCCTTACCACACCCTTCAAATCGGAACACAGCAGCGCCTAACACTGCTGTTATTAGGTAGAAATAGGTGTGGCGGTGGTGCCGCCGGAGTCGAACCACAAAGGGTTTCTACCACCTTCAAAACTTAGTGACAAACTTGTGTGAACGGGTGCATATTTGAATGAATATGCATAGCTATCATGCACAAAGAAACTGCAAGCGACACCGTGCATTAAAGGTTGGGAAATCAATCGTAAAGGCATGTTTTTGAAAATATTACAATGTCACGTCACAATCACATAATTACCACTTTTGGTTACATTTTGTCGCTGTCGTGTTATATAGTTATCGTATGCGTAAATAAGAAGTAAGGTGTTACAAAATAGCATCATCTGTAATCGCGGTTCATAAGACTTCTGCCTTGTTCTACACACTTCATATTACGCTTGCTACTTTCATTACAAAAATGTAACAAAAAGTGAAATATTAAATTATCCGTTTATCGAATATTTTAAAAAAGTTAGCTAGTATCGGGGGTTTTCAACGTTTTACCCTTCCGGCGGGAGGCGAAATTGAAAAAGTATTTTTTCACGAAAGGGAGCATCGTAATAATGCGCGATTATTAATATTTGAACAGTTTTCACAGAGCCGCCTTTGAGCGGTCCCGACGAATTATTTATTAGCTGCGGTCCCGACAGGCCCAGAATGGAATTTATTTCACGGGTTTTACGCGACAACAGAGCGGGTAATAAATATTGTATTTTTTTTATCAGGTTTCAACTCTTTTTGTCTGCGAACGCGAGACAGATGGGTCTTGAATGTATCTATAATATTATATTTAGAAAAGAGTAAGGTCTATTATAATTTTAAGAGCAACGCACAGTTGAAACAGACTACCTAGAATACTGTAATTTCAGATAGGTTCTATAGCTAAGAAAGGAATTTTGGATTTAGCGTAACTGAGTGAAATAAGTTTTGAAAGATTGTACTAAATTTAGTTGTTTACATGAATTAAATAATTTGACCTAAAGGAGCTACTACATGAGCGACAGTCGCCGCTCGGTGTCAGCGCCGACAAGTGGCGACAGCCGACGATCATCGTCTGTGGTAAGACAAGAACATGCTCATGTATTAGGGAGGTAACAGGAGCGACGGTAAGGTAATGTACAAGCGATAACTCGTGTTCACGACTGTGATCGATTGTCGCAGTCTATGGCTTGTAGTAGATAACTACAGGCAGTAACGGCTCACACCAGCTTATGACTGTCGATTCTTGTCACCGCTGCCGCCTTATGTCGTGGGTAATTAATGACAAAATACGATCGCTATTATAAGATCGTGTTTTGTCATCGGTTACGACTTTAGCGACTGTTGGCGACAGCCGCTGGTGCAGGGTGTCGCTCGTGTATTAGAGCCTTTAGCTCACGGACGAGCGTCACCTCCCTAATTAGCTTACAAAGATTGAACGGCACAGTTACACAATGGTAATTACAGCTACAGAAAATAAAGTAGCGAAGTAAACAAAGATTTTTCTTAAAGGATTTTTATCTTTTACTTCCCTTGGTGTTGATTGTATAGTTTACAATCAACATGGTTTTTATATTAAATTGTCGGTGAAAAAATATTTAAATAATGAAATTGCAGTCTACATAGCATCTCAAAGAGAAATTTATAAAATATTTTTCACGAAATACCTTTTTTTATATTATAAATAAAAATATTTAACTCTCTGTTTGTAAATTTAAAACAATGCCGCTTTTTTGTTCACTGGAATAAAATACGCGTTATTTTTTCAATTTGTTTGTGTGTAGGTTTTTTATTTTTAGATTCACATTAATACAGATTATTACACACCTAAAAAAATAGAGCATTTATTATGTGTTTATTCACCATACTCGTATATGTTGATTATCAACATCATGTACACCAATATACATTGAAAAACATGAGACAAACAGACAAACAGGCTAGTGTTATTTCAAATGAAAAAGGGAGAAGTGAATACAAAGGAAGATAAAAGTAGATAAGTTGTTGATTTTTGAAGTTATACTTCTTTAGGCGCGTTATGAAAAAATGATGACAGTGAAATTTTAAGATTCGTCACACGAAAGTTACAGTATGAAGTTGCAGCGGTTGCAGTCTCGAAACAAAAGCTACCAACAAAATAGAAATAGAACCTCTATTAGTCGCGCAAGTCGGCACCATCGTCGCCTCTGTTCACTGTTTATATATTCATAGTATTTATCCACATGTTTCTAGTTGACTATACTATAATTAATTCCATAGAATATTGGTAATATTTCAACTTGAAAGTATTGTGTGTAACAATGTACGTAAAATGTAATCTATCTACTGCTGCTTTGAAACTCCCCGGAAGTTGCGGGGCGTATTTTGATCGAGATTTAAATGGTTGACTTCAAAATACATAGTAGGTAAATCTTGATGCTCCAGCTAGCTTAAATGGAATACTAAAGTTAAGCTGTAAAGCACCGTGGCATCATATAAAAAGGTATATTCTCAAAACTTAGTACGAGAGTGCACGCGGGCGGAGTCGCGAGCGGAACTTATTATCGTTAATATTTGAACAGTTTTTGTCGGCGACTGACTAGAGTTATTTGAATAAGATATGTTATTAAGCTTGTTTTAAAAGTCTCACTAAATATGTTTATATAAGTTACGTAAGTTTTTAGTTTAAGGATAAGACACGGTAGATGGCGCTATCGGTTGCATTTGTTGTATTTTATTAGAGATTTTACGTATTTTTATGAAAATAGTATTTTAGGTTAGGATTTTGAGATTTATACATGTTTTATGTTTTTAAAGTTAATGTTATCTCCTAGAATATGTTTCTAGCTTCATATTGATGTAAGAATAGTAAGAATCAATTGTGAAAATTTCGAGATAATTAGGAATATTGACATGTAAAATTACGTAAGATGTACATTTTTGGAATATTTTCACGAATAACTTTGTAACTAATTTAGGTATGATAATGTAACTTATGTAGCTAGATAGGGCTAATTATGAGGATTCCAACAATGTATAATACATATGTGAAAATTTTGGGAATTGAATAAATAAAGAGGAAAAACTAGGTCAGCCAAAGTGAAAATGACACGAAAATGGGCCAAAAA
This sequence comes from Epargyreus clarus clarus, assembly GCA_014595695.2. Taxonomy (NCBI): domain Eukaryota; kingdom Metazoa; phylum Arthropoda; class Insecta; order Lepidoptera; family Hesperiidae; genus Epargyreus; species Epargyreus clarus. The sequence continues at coordinate 45,531 of JACTTY020000150.1, forward strand.
AAGCGCGGCTCTCTTTACGGTATTGCTCTGGGGTAGCTCAGAAAACCAGTTTTCCGGCCTTAGCATGGTCTCAGCAGAGAAGAATACGAAGAAGACTCCTGAAGAAGAAGAAGACTCCCGAAGAAGAAGAAGAAGACTCCTGAAGAAGAAGAAGACTCCTGGAGAAGAAGAAGACTACTGGGGACAAGAAGGAAGAAGGAAGCGTTCCTGCGCAAGAAGAGGAAGTAGGGGATAGGTCGGGATAGGGAAGAGGCTTTGGCTGGCCTACACTCTTGTTTCTATTGCACGTCAATTATTGTTTCTATTGCACGTCACCCCTTCCCCGCACCTCCCCTCTCTACGGCACGGGACAGGCGCAACTCCCCGACGCGACGACTATCACCACGAGCGGGCTTCCGGCGCCGGACGGAAGAAGGCCGTCCGTACAACATCACGCCCGCACCCCTATACGGTCGCAGGTTAGGTGGCGGCGTGGCATACCACCACACCGCCGAACACACAGCGCCCCGCGACATCAGCTGGTCCTTCGAGCCGGATCATCGTGCTAGTCGTCACATCGTCGGGTTACTGACGCCGCCATGCCGATCACACGGAGCCAGAGGGGAACCTCGCCGCCGAACCAGTCGACTGCGCCCCGCGCCACGGACAGCGCGCAGGGGACAACTGACTTTTCGGGGACATCGGGCACCGCAACTGAGGGTACGCTTACAACATATGAGTCTAGAGTCACTTCAGGCACCTTGGCAACTGTTCCAGCTGCTCCAGGTGTTCCAGCTGCTCCAACTGCTGCAACAGCTGGAACCCGGAAAACGCGGTCGGTCAAGTCGACGAAACGTCGGGAGATGGAAGGCAAGCTGGAATTGGCGCGCCGACAGCTGGAAGAAGCAAAGGCAGCGGCAGAACTCGCCAAGGCGCAGTGGGAGCTGGTCCAGGTGGAGAATGAAGAGTCCGAGGTCGAGGATGAAGATTGGTCGCATAACGCGAACATCCACACATGGGTGCAGTCGACGGTGGAGAGGATGTCCGGGGAGGGGCATCAGGAGGAGGTGTCCGGGGAGGGGCACCGACTGGGGGCGTCCGGGGAGGGGCGAGCCAGACAACCTCCAGTCACTATCGTCAAGCCTGAAGACCAAGCGGAACTTTCAAGCAACGGGACCAAGGAATTGGCTGAGGCCATCATGAAGGCTATTAGTGTTGCTCCGAGGAATGCATCGCAACCTAACTACGTACATGAATTACCCGACTTCGATGGAAGAAGCGAAGAGTGGATCGCCTTCAGGACGGTATATGAGGACACCGCACCGCTGTTTACGGATGCACAGAATATGGCGCGGCTGCGGCGGTCAATTAAGGGCACGGCAAGGGAGGCTATCAAGAGCCTATTATATTCAGAGTGCCCTCCTGAAGAAGTAATAGAAGCTCTTCGTCGAAGGTTTGGAAGACCAGAAGCCCTGATCCTGATGGAACTGGAAAAGGTAAAGAATCTTCCCAGGATCAACGAAAATGCGCGCGACATCTGCGTGTTCGCCAGTCGAGTGAACAACACCGTCGCGACAATCCGGGGGCTAAGAAGACCGCAGTATCTACACTCACCGGAAATGGTAAGGATTATCGTGAGCAAGATGCCGGCGGTATTGCAGTATCGGTGGTACGACTTCGCCGCCGACGCAGAAGATCAAGATCCAGACCTGGTGCATTTAATGAAGTTCCTCAACAGGGAAGCGGACCGGTGTGGACCATACGCGACGCAGGAGACTACGCAGCAGCCGCGCCAGCCTCCCAGACGTCAATTCACGAACACCACGTCCGAACAAATAGAAGAAAAGAAGACCTGTCCACATTGCCAGTACGAGCATCACCTCTTCGAATGTCGCAAATTTCTACAGCTGCCAATGAAGGAACGGTGGGACGTCGCTACCAAGTCGAAGATGTGTTTCAAGTGTCTTCAAGGACGACATCGGAAGGAAACATGTCGGCGTCCACCGTGCAAGACATGTAAGCGGTGGCATCACTTCGTGCTTCATGAAGAACGATGGGATCATCCGAAGCCCGAAGAGAAGAAAGAAATTGCGAATAACGTCATGCTCCCGGTGAACACTGCAAGGACAGCGAAGGCATATTTGAAGATGGTTCCTGTTGAGCTATATGGACCGAAGGGAGCTGCCCGGATCCTGGCGTTACTGGATGAGGGGTCAACTGTCACGCTTCTCGACTCTGCGGTTGCAAGACAAATCGGCCTCAAAGGACCCGTGGAAGCACTCACCTTGGAGACAGTAGGTGGGAAGACCATCTCCAAGCAAGATTCAATAAAGGTCAACGTCAGATTGAAGGGAATGCACCAGACCAAGAAGAGAACCATCTCTGGGGCCCGCACGATAGATGACATCAACCTGACGCCTCAGAGGTTGGAAATAAGAAGGATCGAAGAATGCGCTCATCTCAAGCCAATGTCGAAACAATTGTATTATGAAGAAGAGTCACCCAAGTTGTTAATCGGACAAGATAATTGGGAGCTCATCGTGTCCAGAGCCACACGCAAGGGGAAAAGAGGTCAACCCGTAGCATCATTGACCTACCTAGGGTGGGTGCTACACGGGTCCGATGGAGCAGCATCAAGACCTGTGAACTTCGTAACCTGCGCGCACGTGTCTTCTAAAGAAAAGGATTTGGAAAAGGTCATCAAGGAACATTTCGCCGTGGAATCGTTGGGGATCCAGCCACGTCGACCGACCACAGACATAGAAGAAAGGGCTCTGGCAATTTTAGAAGAAACGACAAAGAGAATGGACAATGGGCGCTTCGAGACCGGCTTGCTATGGAAAAACAAGGAAGGGAAAATGCCCGACAATTACAAGCAAGCGGAGAACCGGTTAAGGAACATCGAAAAGAAACTGGATGGGGATCCGGCACTGAAGCAGGATTATGTAAGTCGGGTAAAGAATCTCGATAGTAACGACGCAACGAGGGACGTGCCCAAGGACTTCGGGAGCGGACACAGATGGTTCAACGGACCTTCATTCCTGGCACAAGAGGAGGAAAATTGGCCGAAACCACGTACCTTCAAGGCGGAGTCCACGGGAGAAGAGAAGGAGAGGTCAACTGTGGGGGCAACGAAGCCCGTTGATCGGCATCCAACTCCGAACCCAGTCAAGTTCTCAAGTTGGACTCGACTAGTGAGAGCGACCGCAAGGGTACTACAGTTCGTCGACCTGTGCCGAAAGAAGAAACACGCAGTGAACGTGTCCCGCAAGTCCGAGCGTCAAGATCCTACCTGGAAAAGAAATAAGAAGAAAGCCAAGGTAGCAATGAAGCCCGTGAACAAGAACACCCAAGAAAGAAGATTCATTCCCCTCGAACCTGACCAAATAAAAGAAGCCGAAAAGATCCTATTACGAAGAAGCCAAGAAGAGAGCTTCCAAGATGAAGTACGTTGCGTCAAGAAGATGAAGCCATTCGAGAAGAATAGCAGGCTTAAGAAACTGGATGTCGTCATGGAAGATGGATTACTACGACTCCGAGGAAGAATCGACGCGGCAAGACACACTCGGCAAGATAAGAAACCTGTGGTGTTAGACAGCAAGCACCACATCACCAGACTGCTCATCGCGTACTACCATGAAGTATTCAACCATGGTAACCACGCGACGGTGATCAACGAGTTGAGGCAGCGCTACTGGATCCAGGGACTACGGTCTGCGGTGAGGGCGACGGTTCATCAACCAGAGCCGTCCACGTGGAACTGGCAGCATCTCTGTCAACGGACTCTATGATCCTGGCGCTACGAAGAATGGCAGCAAGAAGGGGGATGCCGAAGACGATCTTCAGCGACAACGGCACCAACTTCGTGGGGGACAACAAGGAACTTCAAGAAGCCCTCGCCAGCCTCAACAAAGAAGACCTCATCACCACAGCCGAGCGGATGAGCATCAGGTGGAAATTCATACCACCTGGGGCTCCGAACATGGGCGGGGCATGGGAGCGCCTAGTCCGTTCCATCAAAACGGCCTTGGCGGTTACCCTCAAGGAAAGGCATCCCAAGGAAGAAGTCCTGCACACTCTGCTACTGGAGGCGGAGCACCTGGTGAACTCAAGACCTCTTATCGAAGCCGACGAAGACAACGAAGAAGGTGCCCTGACTCCCAATCACTTCTTAATTGGGAGATCCTGCGGCACAAGATTGGGAGCATTCACCGACGAAGACCTCACCGGCCGGCGCACATGGAGGACGGCGCAGCGACTAGCCGACCACTTCTGGAGCAGATGGGTGAAAGAGTATCTTCCAACTCTGATCCCGAGAAGAATCGACGCGAGAGCTGCCACAAGGGACTTGCAGTGTGGAGACACGGTCCTAATAGTGGACTCCACGCTGCCACGAGGAGCCTGGCCGAGGGGTGAGGTGGTCCGAACCTTCCCTGGGCCCGACGGTCGCACCAGGGTATTGGAGGTGCGCACTACGGGGGGCGTATTGAAACGTCCCAGCTCCAAGTTGGTGCTACTGGTACCAGCACGACGTGATGAAGAGCAAGCGGTCGACGACACAGGCGGTGGAGCATCGACCAGCGAGCCAGACTGCGGGGAGGCAGTCGTCACGTCGAGCAACGAGCATAGAGTCGCCGGGCCAGGAGTTGGTGCTACGCACGAGGGGGAGGATGTCGGCGACTGACTAGAGTTATTTGAATAAGATATGTTATTAAGCTTGTTTTAAAAGTCTCACTAAATATGTTTATATAAGTTACGTAAGTTTTTAGTTTAAGGATAAGACACGGTAGATGGCGCTATCGGTTGCATTTGTTGTATTTTATTAGAGATTTTACGTATTTTTATGAAAATAGTATTTTAGGTTAGGATTTTGAGATTTATACATGTTTTATGTTTTTAAAGTTAATGTTATCTCCTAGAATATGTTTCTAGCTTCATATTGATGTAAGAATAGTAAGAATCAATTGTGAAAATTTCGAGATAATTAGGAATATTGACATGTAAAATTACGTAAGATGTACATTTTTGGAATATTTTCACGAATAACTTTGTAACTAATTTAGGTATGATAATGTAACTTATGTAGCTAGATAGGGCTAATTATGAGGATTCCAACAATGTATAATACATATGTGAAAATTTTGGGAATTGAATAAATAAAGAGGAAAAACTAGGTCAGCCAAAGTGAAAATGACACGAAAATGGGCCAAAAAAAGCGCGGCTCTCTTTACGGTATTGCTCTGGGGTAGCTCAGAAAACCAGTTTTCCGGCCTTAGCATGGTCTCAGCAGAGAAGAATACGAAGAAGACTCCTGAAGAAGAAGAAGACTCCCGAAGAAGAAGAAGAAGACTCCTGAAGAAGAAGAAGACTCCTGGAGAAGAAGAAGACTACTGGGGACAAGAAGGAAGAAGGAAGCGTTCCTGCGCAAGAAGAGGAAGTAGGGGATAGGTCGGGATAGGGAAGAGGCTTTGGCTGGCCTACACTCTTGTTTCTATTGCACGTCAATTATTGTTTCTATTGCACGTCACCCCTTCCCCGCACCTCCCCTCTCTACGGCACGGGACAGGCGCAACTCCCCGACGCGACGACTATCACCACGAGCGGGCTTCCGGCGCCGGACGGAAGAAGGCCGTCCGTACAACATCACGCCCGCACCCCTATACGGTCGCAGGTTAGGTGGCGGCGTGGCATACCACCACACCGCCGAACACACAGCGCCCCGCGACAGTTTTGTACTTACCTTCAAAAGCTTTCGGGCGCATTTATTAGCTGCGAGCCCGACGGGCATTAAGCGGAATTTATTTTACGGTTTTTACCCGACAACAGCTCGGGTAATAAATAATATGGGTCTGTATAAAGGGATGAAGTAAGACTTAGTTTACTTTATCTCACTTACCATTCGGGGTAAACGGAGAGATGAGGTCATAAACTTATATTTATTAGGTAGTACATTTGAACTTATACTTTTTAGAGTTGCTGGAGACTATTCGTATAAATATTTAAGGTACGCTCGGTGTCATAGTAAAATGACAGTACGAAGTTAACTGGTATTTTTTTGTGCGAATATGCAATAATCGGAATAAGGTCACCAGCTATGATAAGGGTTTCGTGTTCGATTTTTGGCATTTTCCAGAATCAGATTCATTATTTGAATTTAGAAAACTATACTTGGGTTGGTATTTTGGGTACTCGTGTGTGTTTCGGTGTTCTCGGTTTCGTTATATGGATTCGACCGAGGCATCCACGACATATAATTTTAGTATGAGTGTAGGAAACGTCAATTTAATTTTTGTAATTTCAATAAATGTTTCTTGTTATTCCAGCAACTTCACTGTCACTGTGTAGGTTTCTATAAAATAAGAAGTGTTTAAAAGCATATTCCACTACCCTAGCAGAAAGTAAAAATTCACTTTCCTATAAGCCACTGTGGGGTACGTAACCTACATTGGGTTTCTTGTTAATTTGGAGATGCCTCATATTACATTTTCTGTACAAATATCGTTCAACTAGAACACTTAGGTCGAGTTCAAGATCCCCATAAAGCTATGACGATGTAAACACATTTTTTCTTCGTAAAACAACGGCATAACGTGCTTGAACTACGGAGGTTAGGGACTTGATCTACTGTCGATAGTAAGAGAAGGAAGAGATAAGAATAAGAGCTGGTTAATGTAGACATTCCAAAAGAATTATTTGTAAATCGACATTAAATCAATTATTTTCATTTTGATTATTTGATTTTGACTGATAACTTTCACAACGGACCACGCATAGTTTCCAAAAATGTTATTTTTGTATGTGATAAGCCACATATAAAGATGATAAGTCTCACTTGATCGGTAGTCTAATTGGATGGAAAATTTGGAATCAGAGTTAAATTGACTTAATCGTAATTGGAAACTCACGGGACTGTTAATATTGCTATTTTAATAAAGTAATATTTTACTGAATCGAAAAAATGGTTTTATAACCCAATGGGACTAAATGGTATATAAACATTCTAGGGGTTTTTTTTCTAATTTTTTTCAATTATTTATTTTTATGCTTCAAGACTTTGTTTTCAAATCCTTGTTTTGTTTGTTTGAAAATGTTGATTGCAAATCAATGTTAAAGTTTTACTAAGTTAAGTCTTTTATCGCATATCGCTTAGAACGTGAGGGTGACACGTGAGTGAAGGGGTGTAATGGAGGAATTCGGGTGGAAAGGGGTGAGTTTCCCTGAATGTGGGTTCAAAGCGAAAATATTTGTTCACACAGAAGCGTACACGCGTGAAATCTGGAGTTAAGTTTAGTCTTACAATACGCTTAAATCGCTAATTTGTGCCCCTTAGGGGGACGCGTTATCTAAAATGCTTTCTTTGTACTCATCAAGAAATTTGAGTATAAAATTAGATATTTCTTATAGGTTTAAATGTTTAAGTGTTTGTTGCCTTGTTGTGTGTATGCTATCTGTACTTAGGGATAGCAACGCATCTGAGTCCGATCTGAGATATCTAGGCTGTATCAGATGGGCTACAGGTTCATTTAAAACTTCATTTGCCCATCCTTGAGTTTCCCGTTGGCTTTCCGTTAATTACTGATTTGAACTAAGATTCCCCTTAATATCCGACTACGGCAGTTTTTCGAGCGTAAGTACTCGTATCTATGTCTCAATTTTTTGTACGTACTACAGCCTTCGGATTGATAGATTTTAACACATAAGGTGTCATTGGATACATATATAATGTGGTAAAGACATAAGCTACATTACTTATCTTTCCAGTTAATTATTCATCCAATTATTTTTTAACAGCCAGGTAACATATTGCATATTACCTCTATGCAATTTCATAGGGGTAAAATACAATATTTTTTAAGGTCACGATGTAATTCTGTTTCCCAAATTAGTCCCAATTTCAAAACAGTAAGAGGTAATAGTCCTACAAACTTTGTATAGTGAACATTTCCATTTCCTACTTTGTTTTGTTTTTATTTCGCACAAAGATAGAGTAATTAAAAGTTGAAATTAAAATTCTGTTTATTTTACTTCTCTTTTAAGGGAATTCAAATGTTGTATTACCGGCGAGATACGAGTACCGAGTTATCTAAATATTGTAAATAATAAAATTATTTGTTATTTTTAGTTTGTAGAGTTCCGTATCAAACAGGTAAAAACGGAACCCTATGACTAATTCTCCGCTGTCTGTCTGTCCGTCTGTCACAGGCTCTATCACTCGAACCGTAATAGATAGACACTTGAATTATTTTAATACATTCATTTATTAGACTTTTTCAAAAACGTTGAAGTGATTTCCAATTTATATGTATTTATTGCTTTGATGATTATTTTTGTTACCTTTTTAAGGTTTTTTTAATGTTGAATGTATTTTTCTCAGTCAGTATTCTTTTGTGATCAATGGTGTCGATGTCCCATTTTTGTATTAAAATAGGTATATGTATTGTGTAACTGTTCTTTGATAATTAAAAATAAATTAGAATCGAAGTTTAAAATAAAAGTTTGCATGCTAAAAACACTTTATTTTGAAAATATTGATATTACAAAATAAATAATTCACTAAGAAAATAGTTATTGCATTTCGTTTATACGGTGTCAGTAGGAAAGTTAGAACGCGTTATACTAGAAATAATTTAGCTTTTATACAACTAAAAGTTTAAATATTTTTTCATGAAAAACGAAACACGTTTTTTCACAAAAATAGTTTCTTTTATAACTGTGATGAACATTAACTTATTTTATGTATATGAAACCGTTTTTATATTTTATCATAAAGTAAAATTAGTTCAGTTTTTTTGTACCGACATTTTTTTTGTACCGACGGCATAAAAATATATTATTTCTTGTATAAATTTCGACTGTCTATTTTGAAGACCCAGGTACGAAACCAGAATATATAGGTAAGACAAATTATAATCGTCGTTGAAATAAATTATAGGATATCTATAATCAACCCCAGATATGATTTGAATACCACTCGACGCCTGTTACAGATGCATTAAAAACCTCGTATATAAGTGTTTCTCCCTTATCTATCAATCCTTTCAAATCAGAACACAACAGAGCTTAACATTGTTGTTATAAGATAGGTGTGGCAGTGGTGGCTCAAAGGAACTACCCAATATAAACATTTAGATAGGAAAAGTTCTAATCTTTGTGTAAGAGAGAGAGGGTAAGGTCATAATAGTACACAACGATAGTCAAGTGCGGATTCGTAAACTTTACACAGATCCTTGACCACTTTACCACGCTTTTATTAGCTTGACCTGAATGAATGTAACGGAATCTTTGAACTCGCTTTTTATCCACTTTGCACGGTGCGGTTAATTTAAAATTTTGAACAATTATCAAGACCCAATGACATTACACGATTTAAATAATTTTATCCCATTCTCCTCATCAGGAGCATCAAGAATCAGGATTAACAATTTTCCTTGTGCGATTCTTGATTGGTTTTTAGTTTTTAAACTATAATTATTAAGAGCCATTTTAAACCACTAGCCTAAGAGCCTAATTTGAAACGACTAGCCTCTTTCCGCTCTTTGCTATTTGCCTCTGAGTATTTCATCCAAAATGCCTATAAATACTACAATTTCATAACTATTTTCGGTTCATCCAGCATTATTTTACTGCAGTTGAACGCCCTGTAAAGGGAAGTCTGGCAAGCAATTCATTTGCATGACACAAAACGGCTTTTAGTCCGGAATATTTATGGTGGAGCCCTTCGCGAGCCAAGTGTCTTTGACTACGGCCATTCGTTAATGAAGATATAAAGATAATATCTTCACTGAATGCTGGTAGTCAAGTGACAAAGTGATAGGTAGATGTGTACTACATCTGCTGTATAAAAGTATATATGAAGAAGGTAGAACGAACTAATAATAGTGTTAAGCGCTGCTGGACTCTGTACCCTTACGTTTCGACAAATATGACTGTTTTGGTATTTGTTTACGTACGGGCCAATACGATTTCCTGTGGCGTTATGGCGAAACGTCATTATACTGTAAACAAACAACGCTCGGAAGAAAATAGGGAGTTACTTAGCTTTTATAACTAAATTTGAAATAAATGACTAGTTATAAGACGTGTGCAGTGACGATGTGTACAAGTACGATCGTTAAATATCCTAACAAATTTGCTTATACACGTTCCTAAACCGAAACGTTAAAAGAACTTGCAGACAGAGGATTCAAATATATAATAGAAGTATTAATGAGAAAAAAGAATAAGGAGTGATTCCTCTACTCTAAATCATCAAACCCGGATGTAATCAGAACAAAACAGCAAGTTAAAGTATTCATATATTATAAAGATGTCTACGATAAGAATAGAGTTAGAATAGTATTAGTTAAGAATAGAATAAATGAATTAAAAGACGTCTACGAGAATTCTCTATTTTAAGGCCTCATTCTGTAATTAATAAGAAACAAACTATTTCGATGACTGAGTTTTTATTACTTGTGCACAGATTAACTTACAGGACTGTATAATTAAAAATACATGATTTGCTAATTTTAATCTTTTATTTACCGACTGCTTTGTTTGTTAGGTTTATATGGGTCTATTATTGAGTACACACCGTAGAACTTTTGTATATACATATTTATCATTATATGTTACATTTACAATATTTACTACAGATAAGCTCAAAGCATTTTGAAGCTGTTATTTTCTTGTATATTGAAGCTCTTACTAAGCTGAATTTTTGTGCTGCTTGAGTGTGTACTTTCTTCATTTTAAAATTATTTTCTGTAACAACTAGATATATAATTTTTATCATTGTCATTTTGAGAAATCTGTAGTGCAATAACAGCAACTGTATGGTCATTTTCCTTCCTTCATCTTGTTGGGTAGGTTACTCAAGTAAAGAACTACTATTTCCCATTTCCTTTATGTATTTCAGAGTGCTGACCACCTTTGAAACTTTTGGTTCCTCACTTTCTATGACTCCACATTAAAAATGCTACTGCATGTTTGCTGCCTCCTTGGGAGGCAGGGCAGTCATCACATTTAATAATACTTTGTTTTTCATATAGTTATGGACACTGAGCATGACTTTTGATGTACCTTGTATTCAGGACAACTTTTACTTTTCATGAAACACAAACTTGCCTGCCTCTTAAACTGCACATACCCTATAGCGTCGTCACTATACAACTGTCGCGAAGATCTGAAAATATAAATATAACCAATAAATAACCTTAAAGCAGTTCACATAAGAATATAAGTATAGTTTAAAAAGCTTGATAATCACTTAAAGACAACCTTTCTTCTATCGGAAATCGGTTAAGAAATGTTTTAACTGTCCGAAATGATTAAATGTAAATATAAAGAATATTTTACTTACGTTGTTTATTTGTGATTTCCATAGGTTATTTCACGGAAGTTTTTGTATTCATTTTTATTTATTGCATTGTATATCTTCTTTAAGCAGATTCACGCTATCAGCTTTAATATACTGTGGATTCATTTCGGTTCACAACATAAATTCAACCAACTCTAACAGCAAACGATTTAATTATTATTTGTCTTGTTTGGTTTCGATGTAGTGACGTCACATGACATTTGAGGCAGCACTGTCGCCGTTTTGGGATTTAAAATCCACAGATAAAAAATCGAAAATTTCTTTTAAAAAATTAAAATACTTAGAACGTATTAAAAATTAAACTCAATACTGCATAATTTATGTTTACTTATAAGCTATCATATTGGATATATTTCATATTTTATTGTTATAACTGTCAAGTACCCAATTATGAATCATATTATATAACAATTCAGTTGAAGTTGAAGATATTTCGTTATATCTTGATTATCGTTGTTACAACGACAACAGGTCGCCATCGACACCGGTTGCCGCCGTCTGGTGACTACATTGAGCAATCGTCAAAGATATAAACTGTTATACGCCGTGCCCTTTGTTATACATACTACGCTTGTGTTATACATCCTGTATGTGTTACGTGTCGCTCTCGTGTGAAAATAAAATAGTGTCATTCATAGATTAGTAAAGATACTTCGCCGCCTTGAAATTGAATGAAGCCACAAACGGCTTATTTGTAAATTCTTTTTTTGAATTCTTGACAAATAAAAACATTTTAGAGAAAATTTACGAATAAATAACTAATACTGCGTAATTTACATAATAAATAAATAATTATTTCAAATATTTTAGGGACATTTTAGTAAAGACGTGGCAAAACTTTTTCACGTAACTATTTCAATTCTCAAAACTGGGTACATATTCTTCTTAGGAGTGAGTAATCTTTACTAATCTAAGGTGTCATTATTAGAAGCAATATATAATGCACTCACCACTCAGCCATGTCCCGTTGAACGGCTTGTAGTGTTCAGTGAGCACGTCAGTCAGGGTGGGTCTCCGGCCCTTCACCCTGCCGCCGTCCCCGGCTGGAGTCAGCAGCGCTATGCTGAACACGATCAGGCCCAGCACCGCGGCGATCACCAGCAACGCGATCAGGATGCCGCGCCAGTTGCGCTGCGTTGGCGTCGCTGCTGCAAGCTCCTGGAAAGAAGGAAGAGGTTTAGACTTTGGCTGGTTTATTTTGTATTATAAGAGTAGTGGACGCATGCAGTCCACCTGATGGTAAGTGGCTACTGTCGCCAATGGACATATGTAATCAACTCAAAACAAATGGCCGCGATAAGAAAAATATTTTCTATCTTTGGCAAAAGGATATTGCGCCAGGCGAGTAGTATTTACCTGAATGGAATTCGTTTGTGAAATAATTGTTGATTGAATAGAAAATTATTATTAATGTGTTAAACTCCTTCATGTCATTTGGACTAGAGGGTGAAACAATAAGACATAAATATAAAGGCTCGAGAAACGGTTTACATGTTTTATTGGATTTGTAAAAAAAAAACCTTAAGTAGTATGAACTAAGCGTTGAGAACGTTGAGCATTCTGAGCTTGATCATAGACTACATACGATCTATTACATTCCACATCATCATTACATATAAACCCATTTCACAAACATTAACAAACTATTTACAAGTTTTCCATTCGAGTGACCTTAGCCGAGTTCCGGTTCCGGGTATACCCGGGTATGTCGGGCCCGCATGTCCACACGACATCTGTCCGACCCGGATCTCGTAAGATCAGGTCGGCTTTCACTAATCCTTGTACAAGTATCTGTGTACTACTGTTGTTACTGCGTTAAAGGTTGTGTAGTAACATGACTTTATTTTAGGGTTAACAGTTTATTACAAAGTCTTCGCTTTCTGTCCTTCTGCCACAGGTCTCTATCTCTTGTACCGTAATAGATAGACGCTTAAAATTTCACAGAGTTTGTCACTGTTATGACGACGGGTTTCTCTTTTCTTCTTCTATTAAATGCAAATAAAAGTAAAATAAACTGGTCTAAACAAACTAAATGTTTAATTTTCCTTAACGAGGGGGAAACCTTCCAAAAGTACCCTATGCCGTGGGAGCGGCACGGGGTTATGTGGGATTCTTACCGCACTAAAATCCCCCCGGTGGCCGACCTCGGCGCTGCGTACTCGGTGAGGACTCCGGGATCCCCAACGGAACGAAACCGGAGTTCACTTAGCGCATTGCCCCGTCGGGCTCCGCCCAGGTGAGCTTGAAACTCACCACACCATCTGGTGTTCACGACGGTATGCGACCACACATACCGCCGTCCATCCCGGGGTTGCTGGCCGGGAGGTTCGAGCTCCCACTTTTGCCGTCCGCAACGGAAGTCCCCTTTTAGTCGCCTTTTACGACAGGCAGGGGATGCCGTAGCCCGGAACTACAGGGACAGAATCTTTAATTTTCCTACAAGACTGTTAGCACCTCAAAACCCAGATAAGTTGGTTTTAGTTTTGTTTCAGTTCTTGCCAATGCCTTGTATACCGTACATGTATATATGTATAAATTTATAAATAAATATACAATGTACGTTTGTAAAAGTTTTATCATTATTATCGCAGCCACCTCCAAGATTTATTAAACAAAGAAATAATCAAATACTTTAATTTCTTTTCTGTTTAAATAAGCACAAATGAGCTTAAAACGGCAGCATAATCTACAATTTACGTAATTTATGATCCTAAGCCTTTTAGATAAAAGATAAGATAAAATGAATTATGCGAAGTTCGGAATGAGAATTCCCCTTATCTTAAGGGAAGCGATCTATTAATCTTTTTGAGTGACATTCGCTTATAGGGGATGACTTTCGCATAAGGATTTTATTTTACACCTGACTTTTATATTCCAACCATAGATTAGTTAAGATACTTCGCCGCCTTGAAATTGAATGAAGCCACAAATGGCTTATTATCGTAAGTTCTTTTTTGAATTCTTGACAAATAAAAACATTTTTAGAGAAAATTTACGAATAAATAACTAATACTGCGTAATTTACATGAATTTACATAATAAATAAATAATTATTTCAAATATTTTAGGTATATTTTAGCACGGAGACGTGGCAAAACTTTTTTACGCAACTATTTCAATTCTCAAAACTGGGTACATTTTCTAGTTAGGAATGAGTAATCTTTACTAATCTATGATTCCAACAAATAAAATTAGTGTTAGTTTGTAATGTCAAAATAACTTCAAGGTGGCGGCACTCGTCTTTTATTCTTATGAACTGTACCCTTTGTACGAGTTTTTACGTTTTTACAAAATGACTGTTCTTGTATTTGTTTACGTATTTCCCATACGTTTCCAAACAGTTCTGAAACAGTCCGCTAGGGGCGCTGATTGTAAATGTATGGGCAAATACGTAAACAAATACCAAAACAGTCATTTTTGTAAAAACTCGTGCTAAGGGTACTCTGATCGTGCAAACATTAAAGAGAGTATTATAAGTTTTGTTATCATGGAAACTAATGAACCTATTGCCATGGTAGTTTAGCGTTCAAATGAAATAGCTATTTATCTATTAGTAACAATAGCAACTTCTAACACGGAATATCTGTTAGGGTTCCGTAAAAAAAAGTATAAACCATAAGCGCCACTTGATGTCATTATATCATCCAAACTCGACCCAAATAAAACACTTGAAGATAATAACGTAAACGCAATTTGGCGCCGAAAATTTTGGTCCATATATAAGAGGGGAATTTTTGTCCCTACTTGAGGGTCCAAACGAGGGCTTAAGGGCTCTGGGGTTACTGCGATCTCGAGTGCCCATTGTTATTACTGTCCTCTGCCCTGTAATCTAGGGTGGCTATCTAGGAATGACTTTTGATATAAACTACCAAAATATTTTCAGGAGTTGTATCCTTTTTTTACTATAACGAAAGTAAGTATAAAAATAATTACTTTTTGCAGGTGGTAGAATCCCTTATGGTTCGACTTCGGCGGCACCACCGCCACACCTATTTCTGCCTTATAACAGCAGTGTTAAGCGCTGCTGTCTTCTGGTTTGAAGAGCGGGGTAAGGAAGTCATACTTTTCCGAGGAGTTCCAGCTTAGTAGTTAAAAAAATTATACAAGTGTAATTATTATAAATATAAAACACCTACTACAGCCTAATTAATAAAAAACGCTTATTCCAAGCTTAATCCATAGTTATACTTGGACTAGTTAAACCTAGAGTAAGAAAGTTTTAACTTCGTTATAACAATGTCATTAATAAAAATATCCAGATTTATTAATAAGGCCGCTAATGTTTTAAAAATATGAAACTAAAAACATTACTGTCACAATTTAAACGAATCCAACGACACCTCATATGTTAAAATCCGTCAAGCCGATTTGGCTACACAGTGTGTCAAACAATGTTCGAAAAATATTACCCTCCGTAGTCAGGTAAAAATACCTAATGTGGACTTTTCTTATGTAATATTAGAGTAGCAGACAAGCATACAGTCCACCTGATGGTACGTGGCTACTAGGGTGTCCCAAGCTAGTATGGAGAAATTTTTTTTGCAAATTTTGACACGCATACCCTCTATATTTTTTCCTTTGGACCTTAAACATTTAAATATAAAATATTATTGCGATAGGATAACGGTAACCCGTGCCGACTTGACGTCAAAGTTTAACTTGAGAATTTGTACTGGGGTTGCTATGAACAGATTTTCAAATGTATGTTTCTTTACCCAAATAACATCCAAACATTTAAAAATATGTATTATTTATTATTAATGTATATAGCAATAACATTTTCGACACATATTATTTATTTATATGTTGTTCAAGTTTCCCTATTATATCCCCGAGTAATAAAAATTGGTTTTATTTACACCATGAAGATTATTCATTAATTTAATCACTCTTTCAGCATAAATAGCGGAAACTGTTAACTATTTCAAGTTTTTAATCGTATTATAGCATTTAGAAATAAAATATTATTTCGTAAAGATGGAGCATCTCTCTTTAAAAACTGAATAGTGACGATCAATTTTCAAGGAAGTGAATAACACTTGATTGTGTTTAATAGTTATTATAAAACTATCTTTGGCAATGTAAACTCTAAGCAAGAAGGTATACAATAAACTTCTAATTAACTGTATAATACAGAACATTTTCTATTCAGGAAGTTCTCTAGGATTGGTTTGAATGTATCCCAGGACTTTCTTCTTTTACCGCCAGTCCATTAGTGTTCTCATAAATATGGACTAAACTACATAGTTAGGTTGTTTCAAATAAGTAAACTTAAATTAAGTGATAGGATATATAAAGATATTCATGAGTTTTAAAAGATAAACCAGTTCTTCTTTAGAGGGAATATCCCATTTTCAATTTTTTAACTGTTTTGTCCATTATTTTTACATTTCCTTTCTTGTTCGCGTAAAGACAAAAAAATATCTCGTAAAGCAGATTTCAAGATAGCTTTAGTGCTCTTTATTTCGTAAGGTTTCAATGATTTCAAATGCCAATAATTTGAAAGGTATGTCGCCTTTGTCGCAAAAGTATCTATGCCAAATCTTCGACAAATCAGGTGGGTATTCGATATAAGCATATTTAAAATTATTTATATGATGAATAATCTTTATATTTATCATTATGTTTATAAAACAATATTGTAAGAACTTGACCATTGTGGTATGTTCTGAATTAGTTGTTTGATACGAGTATTGTTCTGACTGAGAACTATATGCTAGAACAAAGTGTTTCTAATATATATGTAAATCATTAACCAATATTACAATAAAGATTCGAAAACAGAAAAATCTTTACTTATTTAAAGTAATTATCAGTTAAATAATAAAATGTCATTGGCTTAAAGGAACAGGTCCCAATGACAACGTATTTTCTATAGGGTAACGAATGGAAAACCGAGCGCAGTGGATCGCCTGCATTAGGGCTATTTTTCGGCTTTTCTATAGTACATATATAGTTATTTAACCATTAAATCTACTCGTATACATACTTTCATTTACTTATTAATGCAAATACTTTTAATTGACGTAATAATCAGAAGTTTCGAGTGCACTAAAATTTTAGGCATGCGGTGGCTCTACTGAAGCCAATACTGAAATGTTCAGATGCAAGTCGGCACGGGTTCCCATGGCTTAAATTGCAAAATATTTTATTTACAAGTGTTTTGACACAAAAGGAAAAAAATAAGAGGGTATGCGTTAAAAAATAACAACTTTGATTTTTTTGGGACACCCTAGTGGCTACTGCCGCACATGCAGCAGTGTGTGTTCCCGCAGCAATTGTGGCATCCATAATACAGGGAACTCTATGGGGCTGTGAGTATCAGTCATCAACCCTGTTGCGGACGGCGAATAAAATAGTCTTAAGTTGTGATTATAAATTGTTTTTTAAATGCATAAATTGTTATTTAGTTAAGGTTTATGTTATATTACGTTTTGTTATGTATTAGAAATAAGTTTTATGTAAATAAATAAAGGAAAAATATAAAAACCCCTAGGATAGAAAGAGAGGGACATGTATGAGCGAGATAGCGTGTTAGAGAGAGAGGGCTATAGGAAGTGAGCGAGACGGGAATAAGAGCGACTGCTGCGTTAGCCCCCCGTCGGTTGTAACACTCACTTTGCCACTTAAGGTGGCTAGAAATAGGGTCCGTCACGCTCCGGAAAATAGAAGAATTGTGAATAAATGGTCAAGAAAGGAAAATACAGGAAGAAAAATTCAATTGGAGTTTTTATTGCAAACCCGTACTCAACATTGGTCCTTCGATCGGCGGATACAGAAAAAAGAAGCAACCAGCGCGTCTACAATGAACACACGAAGCAAGAAGACCCACTCCGAGTCCGGCATCGGCGAATCGGAGCACCCTCCGCCAGGTGGGCGGGGGCTGTTCCACCGTATATATGAAGAATCGCCGAGATCGCCATCGACCGCAGTCCTCACCGGGACGCCCGCCGGAACATCCGTCGGGAGGATCCCACCAGGAAGGGTCCTCGAGCGCTCACCTGTACGCAGCACCGCACACCCCGAGCACCCCACGTCGCAAGAGATACCGTCGCGCTCCAAGTCGCCTATATGCCGGCCCACGTCTCCGGCATATAGCGCGGCGCCCAGTATACGTTCGCATCGTTCGTCGGTCAGCGTCGCGGCACGAGTTAGGCTAGTCGAATACGAAGCGGAAAAGGAGCTAGCTGAATTAGAAGAAAGAAGAATACAACTTAAGAAGACGCTAGTAAAGAAGCGGCTAGAAGCGGAAATCTCTGCGATCGAAGCGGAAGAGGGGGGGGAAACTATCTGCGACCAAGAAAGAATACACGACTGGGTGAACAAGAGCCACGAACACGCCGGAACGCAAGTACACAGGGAACAGGAGGTCCTACCTCCCCCGTTAGAAGTACGGGGGGAGGAACGGCCTCGGCAGAGGGGAAGGGGCATCGAACAATTAGCAAACGCCTTAGAGAAGATGATGCACGTACGACCCCCGCCGCGGCAAACGTCGGAGCTCCCAGCATTCTCCGGGTCCGTCATGGAGTGGCTACCCTTCAAAGCAGCAGTAGAAGATTCGACGCGTCTCTACAAATTCAGCGCCACAGAAAATTTATTGCGGCTTCGAAACAGTCTCCGTGGGGAAGCGAGAGAGACAGTGCTCTCTCAACTGTACACGGCGACTCACCCGGACAGCATAATGAAGACGCTAGAAATGAAATACGGTCGACCTGAATATATCTTCGATAAAGCAATGGAAGAACTGAAGAGACTCCCCAAGGTCGGCAACTCCAGCAGCGAATTGAATGAATTGGCCATCAAGTTACAGAACGTCGTCTACACTATGAAGAGTGTGGACCACCGTGGTTATCTACGAAATCCATTACTGATAAGGGATGTAATGGAGAAGCTAAGCCCTCACCTGGTGAGCAAATGGGCGGAATACGCGGCGATCAACGAAGGGAAGATTGCATACAGCGACGAAATTACAATACTCTCGGAGTTCCTGATGGGTGAAGCAGACAGGGTACTACGCTACACGCACACGGCGAGGAACAGCGCTCCGGGGCTTCTCAGAGGGGAGAGGCCAGTAAGGAGGACAGCACCTCGGGAGAAGGTCTATTCTACGAGTGAATCGACGCGTGAAGAGCGAACACCTAGCTGTCTACGATGCCAGTCTACAAGCCATCACACTCCGAAGTGCCCTCAGCTGAAGGAACTCACCATCAACGACAGGTGGAATTGGGCGAAGGAACAGCGGTTATGCTTCAAATGCATGACACGAAGACACAGTAGAACCACATGCAGAGCGAAGCCGTGCGGAGTCGACGGGTGTAGCATGCAGCATCACGCCATCCTACACAAGACTGCAGAGCCCGCCAGGAGGGTGGAGACTTCTGAGTGCACAGATCAGGGTGCACCCGCAGCGGTCATGAGCGTCACATCAAAAGTGGCACCAAGAGCGGTGCTATTGAAGACATGTGAAGTAAAACTCAGCGGTCCACGGGGGGAGATAAGGACGCACGCCCTCCTGGACGAGGGGTCTACGGTAACCCTTATAGATGAAGAATTGGCAAGTCACCTCACCAGCGGCGGACCGAACCAACCTCTAAACATAAGAGGTATCAATGAACAAAGAAGAATCGACAGCAAGGCGGTCAAGATTCAAATCAAAGGTCTACACGAACATGAAGCATACTCCGTGACAGCCCGCACGGTGAAGGGACTTCAATTGCATCATCAGCGCGTACCTCAGAACCTGGAGCGGTATGCACACCTGCGAGTCGTAAGGGAGAAAATCAGCACGGGGGAAGCTCGACCTCGCATACTAATAGGCACCGACAATTGGCACTTAATAGTGTCCCGACAGCTGCGCGCCGGCAAGAAGAACGAACCTGCCGCATCAAGAACAAAGCTGGGATGGGTTCTACATGGGTCGGTACCTAGGAGGTTCGTCTACCAGGACCAGGCGGCCGTGCTTCACGTCTGCACGGGCGACATACAGTTACAGAAGCTCGTCGAGTCGCATTTCGACGTGGACTCGCTCGGCGTATCTACGAAAGAGAAGATTAACAAGTACGACAAGAGAGCCAGCGACATCTTCGAGGCGACCGCCAGACGGAAGGACGGACACTTCGAAGTGGGTCTACCTTGGAAAACTGACAACCCCACGCTCCCCGACAGCTACGAGCAAGCATACAAGAGGTTACGCACATTGGAAAAGAAGATGGAAAATGAGCCCACATTCAAGAAGGAATACAGCGCTCAAGTGGCTAACCTGCTGAAGAAGGGTTACGCAGAAGCATGCGACGGCAACGAAGAAAGAAGTAACGTCAAGTGGTACTTACCTCACTTCGCGGTTGTCAACATTAACAAGCCAAACAAGATACGAATGGTATTCGACGCAGCGGCCAAGATTAACGGAGTCAGCTTGAACGACTACCTGCTGGAGGGGCCCGACCTGTTGGCGTCTCTGATTAAGATCCTGTTTGGTTTCCGCGAAAAGAAGATCGCGGTGACGGCGGACATAGAAGAAATGTTCCTCCGAGTGAAGATACGTAGCGAAGATCAACCAGCCCAGATGTTCCTGTGGCGGGACGAGTCCAGTGAAGCCCCGCGCAAGTACAAGATGACGTCAATGATATTTGGGGCCTCGAGTTCGCCGTACCTCGCTCACAGCGTGAGAAACAAGAATGCCGCCGATTACGAAGAGGGATACCCGGAAGCTGCGCGAGCCATAAGGGAACGCCATTACATGGACGACTATTTAGATAGCTTTCAGTCAGAAGAGGAAGCTATAAAGGTCATAAGGGACGTCATTCATGTACACGAACAAGCCAGCTTCAATCTGCGGGGATGGAACTCCAATAGCCCAGCTGTCCTCGCGAGTATTCCCGACACGAAGAAATCGAAGAATGTCAACGTGCAACTGACGACACACCAGTCGGAGAAGACCCTGGGACTAAGGTGGAACCCGAGCGAAGACACCATAGGCTTCAATACGGACATTAAGAGGGTCCCCACCGAAGTCAAGTGTCAACAGCGAGCACCGACCAAGCGTGAAGCACTGAGCGCCGTCATGTCAATCTACGATCCCCTGGGCCTCGTAAGCCAGTATACGATCACCGGGAAGATATTGCTACAGCAACTATGGGTCAAGAAGGTCGGCTGGGATGAAGAGCTACCTAGGAAGGAAGCCGAAGAGTTCCAGCAATGGGTCGCCGGACTACAAGACATCTCGAACTTGGCCTTACCACGTTGCTACAGCCGTGACATGACTCCGAGCTCAGAGCTACAGCTGCACATATTCAACGACGCGAGTGAACAGGCCTACGCGACCACGGCGTATTGGAGGATCACCCATAAGGATGGCACCGTGGAAGTTGTACAAGTCATGGGCAAGGCTAAGGTGGCGCCGTTGAAATTACTCACGATTCCCAGGTTGGAGCTACAGGCAGCACTCATCGGGGCGCGTATGGCGAGCACCATCCTGAAGGAACACGAATGGAAACCAGGGCGAGTCTACTACTGGACGGACTCCAAGACGGTACTTCATTGGATAAGGAACGATAAGAAGAAGTACACACCGTTCGTGGCGCATCGACTGGCGGAGATAGGCGAGCTGTCCCAGGTGGAAGATTGGCGATGGGTGCCCACGGCCGACAACGTAGCCGACGACGCCACGCGAATCGAAACGAAGAAGATCACTGGCGCAGACCGATGGTTCACCGGGCCGTCATTCCTGAGCTTACCAGAGGAGGAATGGCCTACCGAAGCTACAAGCAGTGACACTTCAGAAGAGGCGGCGTACACCATCACCACAGACGACATCACGGACCGCATGGGCTGCCTGCCGGACATAACGAGGTTCTCCGCCTACAGACGACTCATAAGGGCCACAGCGCTAGTTCAACTCTACGTACAGAAGCTAAGAACAAAGAACAGAAGCCTGCTGTTAGAAGTCTCCCACATACAAGACGCCGAGCTGCGGTGGATACGACAAGCACAACAGGACTCCTTCGGCGAAGATCTACGTAGACTGCGGGCTGGACAACACTTACACCGGCATAGTAAACTAGCGAAGTTGGACCCCGTCATCGAAGAAGGAACACTGAAGGCCCGAGGCAGAATAGGAGCCTCTAAGACGTCGACGCACTCGAACCGACCTATAATATTGGATGGTGGTCACCCCTTCACACGCCTACTAGTGATGGACTACCATCGAAACGCCGGACACGCTAACAACGAGAGGGTCGTAAACGAGCTGCGACAAAAATACGTTATATTTCGACTACGACCGACAGTAAGAAAAATGGCTAAGGAATGTCAATTTTGCAAAATAAGGAAAGCAACGCCGCAAACACCGCCGCGAGGGGACTTACCAGAGGAGAGGACAAGTCCAGGGCATCGACCGTTCAACTACTGCGGCGTGGATTACTTCGGCCCCCTAACAGTCACTATTGGGCGCCGACATGAGAAGAGATGGTGCGCACTGTTTACCTGCTTAACTACACGAGCAGTGCATTTGGAGTTGGTGTCATCGCTGTCGACCGACTCGGCAATTATGGCACTCCGAAGGATGGCCGCCAGAAGAGGATGGCCACAGGTGATCTTCTCAGACAACGCAACGAACTTCAGAGGTGCTGACGTCGAGCTAAGAAACGCGTACCGGGCATGGGGTCCGGAGCTACATAACTTCTGTCTACAGTATGGAACCAGCTGGCGTTTCATCCCACCGGGGGCTCCGCACATGGGCGGGGCATGGGAGCGGCTCGTGCGGTCAGTCAAGACCGCGCTGAGCACCACACTGAACGAGAAGTCACCCAAAGAAGAAGTCCTTCAAACGCTACTGGTGGAGGCCGAGTACTGTGTCAACGCTCGGCCACTCACGCACGTCTCCGTGGATCCCGCCGACTCAGAAGCACTAACCCCCAACCACTTCCTGATTGGGTCGTCGACCGGGCTGCCGCTGACGGGACCCTGCGAGGAAGCCGACCGCAGCGTGTGGAGAAAAGCACAGGCGCTGGCGGACCAGTTCTGGGGGCGGTGGGTCAAGGAGTACCTGCCGACGCTGATACCTCGAGGACAAGAGACAAGGGCATCACGACAACTACGGGTCGGCGACCTGGTCATCGTGGTCGACAACACGCTACCCCGCAACACATGGCCACGCGGCATCGTCGAGCAAGTGCACGAGGGACCCGACGGCATCGTTCGCTCAGCAGACGTGAGGACCAGGGGAGGAGTCTTCAGGAGGCCCGTGGTGAAGCTCGCCGTCCTCCAGATAGGGAGGGCTACGACGGAGCTGCGCCGGGGGGAGGATGTTGCGGACGGCGAATAAAATAGTCTTAAGTTGTGATTATAAATTGTTTTTTAAATGCATAAATTGTTATTTAGTTAAGGTTTATGTTATATTACGTTTTGTTATGTATTAGAAATAAGTTTTATGTAAATAAATAAAGGAAAAATATAAAAACCCCTAGGATAGAAAGAGAGGGACATGTATGAGCGAGATAGCGTGTTAGAGAGAGAGGGCTATAGGAAGTGAGCGAGACGGGAATAAGAGCGACTGCTGCGTTAGCCCCCCGTCGGTTGTAACACTCACTTTGCCACTTAAGGTGGCTAGAAATAGGGTCCGTCACGCTCCGGAAAATAGAAGAATTGTGAATAAATGGTCAAGAAAGGAAAATACAGGAAGAAAAATTCAATTGGAGTTTTTATTGCAAACCCGTACTCAACAAACCCATTATGTCCCACTGCTGGGCACGGGTCTCCTCGTAGAATGAGAAGGATAAGGCCATAGTTCACCGTGCTGACCTAGTGCGTATTGGTAGACTTCACATACCTTTAATTTTTTTTATATATAGGTACGAGTAAATGTCTCAGGTATGCAGGTTTCCTCACAATGTTTTCCTGCACCGTTTTAAGCAAGTGATAATTAATTTCTAATACGCGAATCGAATGAAAAATCAGAGGTGCGTGCCTGGGATTCGAACCTCGGTCCCTCGTTCGAGAGGCCGAGTTTCTTAACCATTAGGCTATCACTGCTTTGGCTGTGAGTATAGAAAGCGTTTATTTTTGCCATGAACTCCAATAGACAGATTTCCGTAATAATTTTACAAATTTTACGAAGGATGCTTAGTTATTTTCGTCCTTTGTAGCACTCAGCTGTTGCTTAAGATTAATACAGGCCATTATCTGGAGAGGTCGGGGAACAGGTATTAAAATATTCACTCCGCAATGGAGTTACAATTACGTCTGTCCATTTCTACGAGTTTGTTTATTTATATTTATTTTCTCATTGTCTTCATTAATGTCTATTAGAGAAAGATAAACTGGAGGTATATCTAATTATTTATAGATATTAACTTATGTTAAACGCTTCTTTGTTTTTCAGTAGCCCTCAACACGATGCTTCTGTGTTGTGGGTTGAAGGGTGTGGTAAGGGAGACATACTTTTTCGAGGTATACCAGCTTAGTCCTCAGGGGTAGTGGCGCATCTGTGGTCGGTCTTAGGTAGGAATCTAAATTTGTCTAGGATTGATTACAGATGTCCTACTTACTACCAGATACGCTGTATGCTATCTATCTATCTATCATAGCATCATCATGAAATTCTCCGACGAAATTAAAACACATCTCACAAAAAATCTTATTCAAATAGCATTTTCTAATTGCTGTATTCAGAGTAAAGTGCTTCGGACGTGTGCAGATAAGGCATTCTTCTAAATGAAAAGCTATTTGGAACAAAAGGCAGATGGCCAAGTGCCTCTACTGTGCTGTATCTTGCTTATCGAAAACGAATCTTGCTCAGATAGGAGACAAAACTAGAAATTAATTATAAAAAACAAAAGATCTACTGCTTAAATTATGGTATATGTTACTTCTACAATTCAGACGAATCTAATGACACCTTAAAAACCTTGTTAAAATCTGTAAAGCCGTTTGAGCTGTGGTCATCCCCGTCCGGTCGATCCCCGGCCATGTAGACATCTATATTATGATTTTTATGATAAGAGGTTATTTGTTAATTATGTTTAATTTTCATTTTGTTTATTTTTAAATAAAAAAAATGTAAAACCTTTTGTTATATTAGTGTATCTTATATATAAAATTCTCGTGTCACAATGTTATAATACCTTACTTCTCCGAAACGGCTTTACCGATTTTCACCAAATTTTATATGTATATTCAGTAGGTCTGAGAATCGGCTACTGTCTATTTTTTATACCACTAAGTGATAAGGGTTCACCCAAAAAAAATTGTTTATATGGCAACACAACGTTTGCCGGGTCACAATTTCATCCTTATAAGTGACACTATCAGATAGTGTAATAATATAGAGGATGTATTTTTTTTTTCAAAATGAACTCGTTCGATTCCCAGCCAAGGAAAAAGATATTTTGAAAAACTAATGATGCAGTTTTAGTTTTGATCAAAATCGGCCTCGTAACTCCTTTCAGCATTTTTCGCTAATCCTTATAGTTTCGGATTTGTCCCTGAAGGCCTAGTTGAAAAATTTACCCTGTATGTATATTCTAAGTAAAGTAAGGCTATTTTATTTTAATTTATTTAATGTTTGCTATGTAAAACATTCTTTTCTATACAGATTTGGATATTTCCGATGAATTCTAAATTGATTTGTGATCTTTTAAACCTTATATGACCTAAATTCGTTATGACCTAGTACGTTTTATTTAATTTTGTATTTCATTTCAGAGTGCCAATAACCAGTTACTGTTTATAAAAGCGATATACTCAAATATATTAATCGTTATAGAATTTAAAAAGAATACACAAATCCTATTTCTATAGTATATTTATCTCTCTAACGTAAAACAATCTTAAATATTAGCTTCTTACTGTCATGTGAAGAATGGTTTCATTTGTCAGCGTTTATGAAAAAGGAAAAAACACATTTAACTGATTTGCGCAAATTTCCGATATCGTAGCGATAAAATACTGTAAGATAATATCTTAGCTTTCACCTTATTTTTTTTTTGTTTTAAGATAGATATTAATATTATTCATGAGAACAAGATATACGATATATTTTTCTGATTTGGACGTTTTCTATTATGGGCTTTAAGATTTTCGTAACTCAATGGATAGTGTGGTATTTAAAAAGAGCCACTTTTATCTTGATATAGAAGAAGCATAGCAGCATAATGAAACTTTTGGTGTCTCATGTTAAGTGTAGTATATTTACTGTGTATGAAATAACAAAAATGAATTCTTTATTCAAATCATTTTTCCATAATTCTGACTCGTCTGATAACGGTTGGGATGAGGGGGCTATTATTAGACAACCCAACCCTACCGGGCGCCCACGACTCACCCTAATCGATAATGCGTGCTATTAAAATAAATACGCCTAGGACTATACGTTAATGCCGAAGCCTTTGTTTATGAATAAGCCCTTTTATTTGAGCGCTTGTAGCATTTTTTCAGGATATTTATGTAGCTTTGAAGGTGGTGGAACCCTTTGTGGTTCGACTACGGCGGCATCACCGCCACACCTATTTCTGCCTAATAACAGCAGTGTTAAGCGCTCTGTTCTGGTTTAAAGGGTGTGGTAAGGGAGACATACTTTTCCGAGGCGTTCCAGCTTAGTCCTCAGGGGCAGCGGCGCATCTGTGGCCGACCTCAGGTAGGAATATCTAATCCTATCTGGAGTTGATTACAGATGTCCATGGGCGTATGTGTATGAGCCATTCGTCCCCGTAGTTCCGGGACCAGAGTGGGGCTCGGTATCCTCTGCCTGTCGTAAATGGCTACTAAAAGGGGGCTTCTGCGATTACGTGCGGCAAGCTTGAAGATCCCGGAGCCCTCTAAGCAGCGCTGAGGACAGGCATCGGGGGGTTTTAGTGAGGTTAAATACCTACACCACCCCGTGTCACTAGCATGTCACTGGATACCTTTTAAAGTTCAGAGGTCCTAGTAGATCTTAGAGGTCTACTACTAAACACTGAACTTCCATGGCCAATGCTGTAATAATTTTCTTAGACATCCGAGGTCTATAAACATTTATGGGGATCTTAAAGGAGATCAGTTAGTTACATCTTAATAATTATTATAAAATTAATTAGGTTCTTCTACTACTCAATTTGATTAAAACAACTTGTTTAATAATATTGCAACCTGTTGAGCATCTCTGTATTGGTAAGGCTACCTGTACACTAGCTGTTTAAAATCAATTCGTGGCTATTAGTAATATCGGGCGTTTTGAAGTATCTACGTGCAAGAATTACGGTAAATTGTAGCTCATGAGAAAAAGTCCTATCATAATTATTTTATTATGTTGTTTGTACAAGATTAGCTCCTTTGTAAGAGACCATATATTAGTAAAGATTACTCGCTCCTAACAAGAAAATGTAACCTTTTGACAACTGTCACTGTCATCTATTTTCGTGTTTGAAGAATATTAAAAAATGTAGTTTTTAGATCATTTACGAATGAAACGATATTTTTCCGCACTTTTTCTCTGATTTCGTGTCTTAAAAGCGCATGTCGGCATTGTTCCGCGTTAATTACACCATGACAGCCATTAAATGGCTGACAGAACTGTCAGCGGTTTAAGTCATCCAATGGCTTCCTTCAATTACAAGGCGGTGAGATATCTATACCTAACATTTAAAAGTGCATCGTATGGTAGTCTAAGGTTTAGATCAGTCTGCTATGTTTTACGGGCGGGTATCAGTCTAATATCGGTAGAGAGCTAAGAACGCCATCCTATTCTATAATGTATCCTACGTCAACTTTCAAATAATGATTTTTAAAATGTTATTACTTATGTGTTGACTTACGACTTTTTTTGCAATTATTATTCAATCCTACGATTGTTGGATAGTACATTAGTTTCTAGAGCGACAGGAACCGCGCGGCGAGATCGCCTAGTGTGTAAGAATCCTAAATATTACAAAATTTATCACAAATATTGACAGTTCAAATTGAAACTTATTTCACGCTGTGTGAATAGATAATGTATTAGGGTTTACAACATCAAAATATGATCACTTAATTGGTTATTAGCATGAATGTGAATTAATTATGCGAATTCCGTTCATATTTATATTTGATGTTTAAACTGTTGACGTCTTTGTGACAATATTTTTGCCAGCTAAATGATGAAAAATCAATCTCTCACAGATGATATCTGGGGTTTAAATTCTAGTCTAACTTTGAGATCAAATGTGTGAAACTTATCACTTTCTAGCGGAATAACATAAAAAAATCTACTTCCTGTTTTTTTTAATTATTTTTAATCTGCCTTGGCTTCTTGTTTTTCAGCCATATTTATTGTTTCTTTTATTGAAAATAATAAATGAAATAATTTAGCGACACACGACAATATAGGTAATGGTGTTCTAAAGAGATTATTACGTTCAATTGATTTAAAATCCAAAAATATATCTGCATACGTAACTGTTATTCAACATATTCACTTTCAAAACACAATATATCTACCTCAATACGCAATTCGCGTACGAATGTTCGGTTCCAGGATGGCGGGCGAAATAAATTCACGTGACGTCACTCACACGCGGGAAGATAAATGGCGCGAAACGGTGGCAATATGGCGGCCTGATATAGGTATTGTTTTTGAAGTAGTTACGCGTTTGTTTGCGTAGGAATCTGACAAATTGTATTATTTATTTTACGACAGTTTGATGTTATCTTTTGTTGTTTGTAGAAAAAATAGGCACGTGTAAGTAAAATATTTTCGTGTCTCTTCTAAGAATAGGCATGTTTATTCCGATATATCAAACTTGACAAAGAATGTAAGTGTATTTTTATAGAACTAACATTAACGTAAGTATGCCAATACTGTTAATTACAACAAAAAAAGAAACAATATAGATTAAGTAACTAGCAACAAAAATAATAAAAACGTTTATAAGATATCCAAGTTGTAAAATGATTACAATATTTATTGCAAGTAATATTTTACATAGGTATTAAATTGTTTACAACCATTAAAAAAAAAGTAATAAAACTGATCAATTACCTCGAACGCAAAACAAAATAAATCGACGATAACTAACTGTCACTGACATGCGTCGTCTACACGCTCTAATGGCGGGAAACGCGGACAACATGGCGTCTATACGTGCTCATTCATTTAAACGAATAACGTTTGTCATAGGCATGGAAATGTCACAATTACGGCCTAAATCTTCTTATTACTTAATCTGACAGAACGTGGCAACTGCTTCTCATGAACATATATAATTAATTCTAGATTGAATTAGAATACTACCTGAGATAGGTCACAGAATATGCATTGTTAAGAGTGAAGATTTTACATATTTGATAGGACGCGTATGTAAGAATGTCCCTCTAGCACCAAACTAGTCTTAAAAACAAAACACAGCAGCAATTAACAATACTAATAAAAGGCAAAATAGATACGGCGGTGGTGTTTATGGAGACAAATCAGGAAGAGTTCTACCATGTCATAGCCATACCATATCACCATCAATTTATATCCCAACTATTATGTTTCCGACACATATTAAAACAAGAAATTTATATGAAATAAAGTGAAAGAACAGGCTTTTAATAAAGTTTTTTTAGTTTTCGAAGAAACCCCTTTTATTAGTTACTCATATCATGGGGGTAAAGTAATCGGTCCACCTTATTGGGGTATCTGTCATATTGGATTTGGAAAGACGTCACTAAGATTATTTTGAATTGTGATGCAAACAAAACGTGTTAGTTAAATTTTACCTCCATCTTTGGGGTTTAATGGTAAAATAAAGTTGCAAGAATTGACCCTCACATACATACTAACAAAGACAGATAAATAAAAGCTTTTACAAACTAAAGTAATTATATAATTGACTTCGCTAAACCAAAGTAAACATGTGGCATTGCAGTCAACTATTCCGTTTAAAAGAAAAAGCATTCAAAGCAAAACTCGTTGAAAGAAAATCTAAAAATAAAAGATCTAATTAGCGAACAAAGTCGCGGTGCTATTAACTTCAGGTTAGCTCCAGCTGTTTAAGGCATTTTTCAGGCTGACTGTACAATGATTAATTACACTTTGTATGAGACTTTGATTAAAGCTTTTGGTTTAACGGTTTACCGTAGATCAACTTTTTAACAAATGGTTGGTTTTAGCTCGGATTGGTGTTGTGTAATCGTCGGATCCTACCGCTTTCTACTTAAAGTTTTATTTGGAATGCTGTGTCGTAGATGCCATGATCATACAAAACTATGTGAATATCTGCCAAAAGACAAATATAAACATAGATTTGCTTAGTCGGGGATCGAATTCGCAGCTTTCTTTGAGTCAGACAGATAAGGTCACTATTGTTATTGACAAATTCTATAAGTTTTGTAGTCGAAAACAAGGTTTATTATTTAAAAAATAGGTTTTTGAGGTGCTGATCAATGTTTTTTACCCCTCTGTGGAGAATGTTTGGTAGATGTTTTTCGAGCGTATATATATATATATACCAGTATGTCTTATACTTTGACACGTCCTATAGTTCAAATGATTTTACGTACTTGGATTTGTTGTTTTACAATAGGTATCTAGTTTTAATTAGGCTTTTTAACCAAATGCAAAAAATGGAATAAGTTTAGATATACATATTATCTTTTTTTACATTATTTGCTTACATTATTATATCTTTGTGTATGTTTTATGTGATTATTCAGCAACGCCGCTATTTATTTACTGAAATACATTTAACAGTATTGTATAAGCCTAAACCCACAGGTGACCCCATTTATTATGTATTAAATTACAAATTCGCAAATGTATTTAGCAGTGTTCCTGATAACTCGAAATACCACATTTCATGCTGTTCCACACCATTATAATAATTAAAAGTTTAATGCAAATATATTCTGATTTACATAAAATACTTGAAGGCAACCATATGAATCAAATATTCCATTATATAATAGCAACCAAATTTATGAAATATTCGCCACCTGTTTCTGCGTAAGGGTAGTAAGGGAGACACACTTTTCCGAGGAGTTCCAGCTTAGTTCTCAGGGGTAGTGGCGCATCTGTGGCCGACCTCAGATAGGAATGTCTAATCCTATCTGGGGTTGGTTATAGATGTCCATGGGCGGCAGTAGCCACTTACCATCAAGTGGAATGCATATGCACGTCTGCTACTCCTATATTATGTA
The DNA here is from genome assembly GCA_014595695.2 of Epargyreus clarus clarus. NCBI lineage: Eukaryota > Metazoa > Arthropoda > Insecta > Lepidoptera > Hesperiidae > Epargyreus > Epargyreus clarus. The sequence continues at coordinate 76,999 of JACTTY020000150.1, forward strand.
AAAAATCTAATTTACATTAAATATTTAAACGTTAAATCAACTGTAATCTTTAAATATTTGCACAACATTTCGCTTTATTTCAAAGTTTAACAATTGAAATTGAACATTACATTAGCAAACAAAAGTAATAAGAACAGGTTAACGAGAGCTAAGTTTTTGAAGTTGCAATTTGATTAATTACACCTTCTAATTGACTTTGGCTGTACGAAATGTTTTTGAACTCCACTTTAGTTAGGCCTCCGACCATTAGATGTAATATTTACGGTATTAAAGTTAATATTATTAAATTTAAACTTAACTATAGTGGAATAACTAGAGAATTATTACAAAAACAAAAAAAAAACTGATCAAAAATGTTAGTATGTTACTCCCAAAATTGAGACGAATATAAGAACACCTCATATGTTAAAATTGGTCAAGTCATTTAGATTTCTGTTCAGGTAATGGGAATGGTCTGTGAGTTCATCTTTGTGTGTGTCAATGGTGCCCGAGAAGCAGGTAAAATCTTAGTATGGGACTTTTAAGCGTAGAAATAATTTTGAGTACACACATAGCTTCAAAAAAGAACGAAACGAACCCTGAACCCTGGGCCTTCGCGTGTCAATTGACTAGGACACCATCAAGCTATCATTGCTTTAATATAATTTAACGGAATTTTATATTTTTTATAAGGTAGGACTAGGAGGTAAGCATGCAGTATACCTGATGGTACGTGATCAACCTCAAATAGGATTAGATATTCCTACATAAACGCCTGAATTCGCCCGTCTATACTTTATCTATAAATATGTCGCAATAAGAATCTTAGAGCAATATATTTCCCTTACTCAAGTAGGTAGAGAGTGGCTCTAGCGGACTTGCAAACCCGACAACTTCGTGCTGACTCTACATTGATTTATGATTCTCTACAAATGTAGTTTTTGGTTTGGTAGAGCATTCATTTTCATTTGATAACTTTTAGGGTAAAGAAGAATTATGTATTTCTTAAGGTACAATTTTTGGATAAGCTTTAAAGGGTGGTCGATTTCTTCATGGCACAACTTCAGAGGTATCGCCTATTTCTGCTTAATAAGAATAATATAGCGCTGTTGTATTCTGGATGTAGCTGTAGAAAGGCAGATACACCTTATTAATTAGGTACGTTTATTTTTTGATTAAAGTAACATCGAATGCATATTTTACATATAAACTGTAAACTTGAGAACATTGCTTAATATTTATGCTAAGTGCTTATAAGAGGTATTCCGCCTTAGTCCCCAAAGGTAGCAGTACACCTATGGGTGATCTCAAATACCATTATTATCCTATCCGGGTTTGATTGCAGATGTCAATGGACAGCAGATACTGCCAAGTGGGTTGCAAACCTCTTTGTTACTCGTATAATATGGTCCGATATAACACGCCAATTAATTACAATTAAAGCTAAAGTATCTACTAATACCTATTGTATTTCATAAGAACCATTGCTATTTACTAGCTCTATACTGTCCATAAGTTAGGCAACTCTAGCTTTATTTCTAACTAGACTTGTGGGCGCGTTGCTGACTCTACATTGATTAATGGCTCTGCTCTATCAGTGTTTAGTGTGTTTTATTGGTTGGTAGAGCTGAAATATAGCTTTGTTTACATTATTTACATTTGTAGCTCGTATAGTGCTGCAATAACATTATGGGATGAGTTAGAGACTCTGACTCTGAGACTGGTCAATATTAATATTATTATGATGATAGAAATGATCGTTATAGTAAAGGGTTGAATATACTAATTTTACTCGTATGTAAGGTTTACTAAGGCATTATTGATATTCAATATATCCAAATTTTGCCTTCTATAGATCGAAGTTGACAATTTCTGATAAGAATTAATTGTCAAATTTCATTTTAAAACAAAGACGAAAACTTCTAAGGTAGCTGTGTTCTCGTTTTAAAATATATATTTTTCAAGTTAAACTTTTGTTATAGAGAATTAGGATAGAAATAATCATGTGCTAAATCAGACTTATAGTCATAAATGTTTGCCCAAGAGCACTAAAAACGCTTCACAGGCCTTTCCCAGTCCTTCAAAGCAGTGCTATTCAAAAACAAAAACACACGCGTACAGCCCATTAATTCAAATTTTATAATCTTCCGCGTTGACAAGTAAGCCACTTACCTTACAAATGGTCGGAGCTGTAAAATATTAAAATGTACGCCATTCGGTCGGCGAAGTGACGGCGGTTTTGCTTATGTTTCAAAAGAGAATTACTGGTGTGTCCTACCGAGAAAGGTAAACTATGAACGATATTTTGGAAAAGGCTACCGTATTATATGAAGGTGTTAGAAATCTTCTTGTAATAGCATTAGCGCAAGTATTTTGTGCTAATATAGAAGTAGCAACTGAATATTTTTATATAGATTTTTTGTTATATTCGAATAGCACATGAATCAGGCCACCTGATGGTGAGTGGCTACTGCCGTCCATGGACATCTGTAATCAACCCCAGATAATATAAGAGTCCTATGTAAAAACGGCAAATGTGTTGCAACCATTGGGATTAAATTAAAACACCTCGGTTATGTATGTCTCCCTTACCACACCCTTCACATCAGTACCCTTACCAGGAGTTTTTACGTTTCGACAAGTATGACTGTTTTGGTATTTGCTTACGTATTTGCCCATACAAATTCCAATCAGCGCCCCTAGCGGATTGTGTCAGAACTAGGAAATCGTATGGGCAAATACATAAACAATAACCAAAACAGTCATATTTGTCGAAACGTAAAAAACTCCTGGTAAGGGTACAGAACACAGCAACGCTTAACACTGTTGTTTTAAGCACAAATAGGTATGACGGCGGCACAAATACTTCCCCAATCAACAACTATTTCTGTTACATTTTACGCTGATTTAAAGGCAAATGTATCAATTTGAGGCAGGTATTCTATTTAAATCCCCAGTGGTACCGCGTTATTTATGCAGCACATTAAACTCCTTGCCTCCCCCTCATTGTTCTATTTGCAAGTTTATGCAGATGTAAGTGCACTGACCACTTTTGTAAGATTGTCTGCATGTTTGTTTCTAGTTTCGCAAATGAGCATATAAATTAACTTTTTACACTTGACTATCACTTCGATTGTAAAGTTTGGAGAATCTACCATGGTTTAATTCAGTCTAATAACGTCGTGAAGCGCTGCTGTGTTCTGGTTTGAAGGTTGTAGTAAGGGAGACATACTTATTCGAGGTGTTCCCGCTTAGTACTCAGGTGTAGCAACGCATCTGTGACCAACCCTAAGTAGGACACAAATCTTATCTGGGTTTGATTACAGATGTTTATGAGCAGCAGTGGCCACTTACCATCAAATTGATCGCTCGCATGCTCGTTTGCTACTTCTATATTATGAAAAAACTACCAAAACTTTTTTTATGCAGACGAGCGTGCAGTCCATATAAAGGTGCTACTGCCGCCCATGGATTAGATATCTGTCTGTCTGTCTGAGGCTGGCCATAGATATGCCGCTACCCCTGAGGACTAAGCTGGAACGTTTTGGAAAAGTATGTCTCCCTTACCACACCCTTCAAATTAGAATACAGCAGCGCTTAACATTTTTACTAGGCAGAAACAAGAGTGGCGGTGGTGCCGCCGGAGTCGAACCACAAAGGATTCTACCAACTTCAACTTAATTCACATATTGCATGTACAATTAATAAACCTCTCTACGCTACGATTAGTGAACCAAGTGGTTTAGACGCACTTCGCACATAAAGTGTTTGCTCAAAGCGTTCGTAGTGAAATATTAAGGTCCCATTCGGCCGCTGGTGGCTTCAGAATTATGCGACGACGAATTCATTTTTAACGAGCACCTCGCGGACTGGTGTGGGTTAATTTGGTATGTAAAAAAAAATATAAATATTCATACAGTTGGTTCCGTTAAGTTTGTTGTGATTGTGTGACTTATTTTGTTTTAGATTTGTGTTGGTGAGTGGTATTGCTTTCTAAGGTACAAAGTTAAATTTTAAGACACCATGATGATGATGATTTTTTCATAGTTATGTGTGTATATAAGAAAATTATTATCACTTGATTTAACAGAAAAGGAAAACGTTCCTCAATACGTTTAGTCTATAAAGCGGATTTTTTTTAAATAATTTAATGTATTATGATGTTAATATAACAATTTTAAAGTAGATTTTAAATTCGCACTTGGCCAGCGTGGTTGACTATGGCCTAAACCTCTCACTCTGAGAGGAGACAGGTGCCAAATAGTGGACCAATAATAAGTTGACGACAAACGAGCATGTAGTCCACCTGATAGTATGTTGTCGCACATGAACATAACTTGACTCAATTCCTACCTGAAGTCGACCACGGATCCGTGCTACTTATAGACACCTCGGATAAGTATGTCTCCCTTATCACCCCCGTCAAACCGGTACACAATAGCGCTGACTGCTCTTATCACCTTCAAACGCGAAATGCTATCTTAAAAAAAAGAAAGTCACGTTCCCCCAATTCCAGAAACTAAAAGCATAGAACGGAGTATAATTTACAGATAGTAATAGGCTTATCCGGTATATTTCAGCCACGTTCAGTTTTATTGCGAGCGATAACGCCCCGGACGCGCATAAAAGAAATGATGCGTTCAAATGAGACCTCCATTATGTACTGCCTTTAAGGAAGGGTTTACGTCTTTGGTCCCTTTGCGTTCGATTTTCAAATGATTTCTTAGTTGTAACTTCTTTTTTATGTGAATTGTAATGTGAGTCCTAAATAGAGCCCTTTTAAAATTAAGGTAAGAATTGTGAAATTTGAATTGATGACCTCAGAAAACTCATATAATAATATGTATTTATGTCAATTATGTTTTTTCTTAATACAGAACACTGTCTTTGAAGAATGTCTGTGTCTATATTTGATAATTAGCTGACCCGGCAAACTCTGTACCGCCTCAAAATCTATTTATCAAATATATTTCATATAAAATATAGCCTATGTTACTCGTAGATAATGTAGCTTTCGAATGGTGAATTTTTTTTTAAAATCGGTCCAGTAGTTTTTGAGTCAATTCATTACAACCAAACAAACAAACAAAGTTTTCTTCTTTATAATATTAGTGTGATGAGATTTTTTAATACACATACATTTAGATCCACCTTCCTTCCACTTATTTCTGCCTCATAACAGCAGTGCTAAGAGCTGCTATGTTCTGGTTTGAAGGGTGTGGTAAGGGAGATATACTTTTCCGAGGCGTTACAGCTTACTCCAGGCAGGAGTAGCGGCACATCTGTGGGTGTCCTCAGGTAGGATATTTAATCCTATCTAGGATTCATTACAGATGTCTATGGGCGGCAGTAGCCACTTACCATCAGGTGAAACTGCAAGCTTGTCTGTTACTCCTATATTATAAAAAAAACAATATATTTCATCAACACTTTTTTTTACTTTCTAGTAATTTTAACGTTGGTTGTATGTTTCGCCATTTTTTAACAAAAACCTTTTATGGACAAACGTGACCTGACATATTAATTTGAAAATGTTTGTGAAAGTATAATGTAAACATTTGTATTTTGCGCCGAGTACCAGAAGTACCCACGTGTATTGTACAGATTGGTCGTATTTTTGCTGTAAGTATTATTTTTTCAGGAATTTGTCATTTTGAACAAAATATGCATATTTTTTGTTAAAATACCTTGTATACGTTATATTTTTTGTGTTAAAGCTTATGCTGCCAAAATAAATACATCTGGATATGCTTACTTTTTTGTAAGATAGAACAATTATTCGACACATCTTTTTTTATAATATACATAGATACTATGTAAAAAAATATCTATTACGGTTCAGGAGGAAATGGCCTGTAACAGACGGAGAGACCGAGGTTTAGTAATAGAGTTCTGTTTTTACCACTTGAGTACGGTATCCTAAAAATGTGAACCAAATAACAGTCCCTTTACATACAGTACATCAACGTAACGTTAACTAAGTTATAAGTCAGTTTAATTAAATTTCCTAAAACAACTTTACTTTCCCGTCTACCTATAATATTTCCAATCATAGTTCCCGCCCTTAATAATAACGTTAGGGATACCTAATCAAGTGCGTCTAATTAACCCTTTGTCTAGAGCCGTCAGCTTTAATATAAGGCACCAATTTGAAAGTAATTTTACAGGCCTTTGTTCTTGTTTAGTTTGTAATATGTATATTTGAAGGTAGAACCCTTCGTAATTTGGCTCCAGGGGTACTAAATACCTATTTCTGCCTTATAACAGTAGTATTAAGCGTTGCTGTGTTCGAATCTAGTCTATTGTTCGACTAAGATATGATGGTAAGTGGTAATTGCTGCCCATGGACAGTAATCAACCGCAGATAAGACAAGAATCTTACTTGAGGTCGCCTACAAATGCGTTGTTATTCCCATGGTTTAGGTCGGAATGTCTAGGATAAGTATCCCTTTCCTTCTTTACCACCCTCTTGACACCGGAACACATCAAAGTTAAACATTGTTGTTATTACGTAGAAAAAGGTGTGACGGTGGTGCCGGCAGAATCGAACCACAATGAGTTCTACCACTTTCCAAATATTATACGGATCATTTTTATTTAAAACATAAATTATGCTTACATTTTATAATGCCAGTAAGTGGCTTATTTATCTCGATTGGTAGTCACTTACTGTTTTTAACAATCTTAATCGAGGGCCATTTTGAATTCGCTCGAATTGAAAAACCTTTGATAAACCTTTTACCTTCAAAATTTATGCGCAACTTTACGCGATCCGCATAAATTTCCCCTGATTTGGGACGAAGGGCATTAAGGTTAGATTAAGCTAAGTATACTGTTGTATGTATGTTGGGGTCTCTTAAGAGCTGCTATTTAGTCGTGGTTAGGGCTTTGGGATTTAGGGAATTTGGGCAAACATTTGTCACTTGTTTACAGATTTAAGGGTATTCTATCTGAACCTAATGGTACTTAAATAACATTAAAATGCAGATCTAAAGTTTTCGATTTGGATTTCCGACACAGATTATTATATTGATAATTATTCTTTCATTCGAAAAATACTCATTTGACACAAAATACTAGAAGGTAGTAGAACCCTTTGTGGTTTACTCCGGCGGCACCACCGCCACACTTGTTTTTGCCTAACATCAGCAGTGTTAAGCGTTGCTGTGTTCTGATTTGAAGTGGTAAGGGAAACATTCTTTTCCGAAGCGTTCCAGATTAGTCCTCAAGGGAAGCGGCGCATCCGTGGCCGAGCTCAGGTAGGAATATCTAATACTATCTGGTGTTGATTACAAATGTCCATGGGCGGCAGTAGCCACTTACCCTCAGGTGGACTGCATGCTCGTCTGATACTCCTATAATATATAAAAAATAGCTTGACGACGACTAACATAATGATGTGGTAAACATATAAAATACCCATGTGTGCGTGCAAGGTCAGGCCATCGGAGCGGAAACCTGCCACATAAATTCCTGCCTATAGGCGTCCGATAAATCCAGAAACGTCATTCGACCCTACGTTACACGGCTGAGTGCGAGCGGTGACCTGCGGCACCCAATGCAGCCTGGCGTGTTAGTTTAGTCGGCTTTATATCCTCTTTAGACCGGAATGTTAAATGCTTTACAACTCTTAGGACATTATTTTAGTGTTTGTATGGCTAATGGTATTATTTTCTGGAAAGGTAGCGAAATGAAGTTCCTAAGGGATAAAGGGCTACTTGATTAGAAAGAAAATGGCATCAAAAAGTGTACGTAAAACATCAAGGGTTACTTTTTCTAGAAATATCCCTATGGCATGACATAAGTGAAGTTTGGTAAAAAACATGATACAATCACTTCTTTCAGTCCAATGTTGGCACCCAGAAACGACAAGCTCGATAGCTTTATGTACTTTGGATGGGACGATTCCCAAACAAACTACCTAAACACCTCGCTGAACGTTGCTTAACTTTTTAGATCAGTTATCATCTACAAATTCCTTGGTCACTGCGCACTTATTCATGAAAATTATGCATTTTATGAAGAATAGCGCTGTAAAGCTACAAATAGAAAGTCCTACGACATCAAAGATATTAAGAGATTAAGTCCAACCATCTGAAGTAGGATTATCCTCCATATAACTATTATCTGTAAGTTTATCCCCAGTCGATATAACTGGAAGTGGGTTAATGACCATTGTTCCGGAGCAGCATACGGTGCTTAGGAGCTTGCTGTGGTAATTTCTGCGTTCAACTTTTATTGCTCGTGCATATAGGTCTTAGAACTCTGACTCGACCGCGGTAATACATATTTTGCCTTATAACAGTAAACACGCATTATATATCCACAGCCCGACACTAGGTTCCCCTGTGTCGTGAGTGCCATGAACACATACAAAGACGAATAAACAAACACCCAGACCCAGGACAGAAACATTCATTCTAAATTATTTAGATATCTCTTTGCCCGAAGATCGAACCCGGAATCTTCTGCCAGGTGGGTCGTCATTAATCTTGCTCTGGTTTGATTAGAAAACAAAGATTTTATAATCATGGTAAGTTTTAGCTGCTGGGTGGCTGTGATAGGCTAAGATAGGATTTCTATGTTATCTGGGAGATATGATATAAGTCCTATATGATGTGGGTTGTGTGTTTTGCTACCCCTAACGATAAAGTTGGATCACCTCGTAAAAATGTTCCTTATTGCAATTAAGGCAGGTATTGGAAGGCATCTCGAAGTGTTCTAAAACATATGTAGGCCTCAAGATGGATAGGATGACTGAATCCATAATGGATAGATAAAAAAGCTACATATGACAGGGACAGCAATCAATTAACTGCCGTTAAGCGATCGCTCATGAATGGATAACTGTAATAATTAACCCTAAATCTGGAAGAATGATATCCTTATTCATTATGTGCACACATATAAATCTGCATACACGTTCATCGAAATATTTAAATGAGTGCTATTGGAGTTTCATCATTAATACGTTGCAATTCCTGAAGTCTAAGTCGGTTCATCAGATTAGTATATTTGCTTACCAATCAAACTAGAATTCAGAAGTTTAACACCGCTGCAGAATAGATTTAGGTCAAACTGCTTCAACGGACCTATCCAGCGGATTTCGGCCGAATGTATTAGATGTGTGTAATGGGTAACCGCGGCCCACTCGCCTAACGAGTTGGTATTCACGCTGCGAGATAATCCTGACGTACCAACATTGCTACAAACGTCCAATCTATCTGTACTATTATCTCTATAAATAGATTAAATTGAAGAATATGTTTGTAGCGTAAAAATAACAGGTGAAGGTGGTAGAACCCTTTGTGGTTCGACTCCGGCGGCACCAGCGCCACACCTATTTCCGCCGCATAACAGCAGTGTTAAGCGCTGCTGTGTTATGGTTTGATGGATGTGGTAAGGAAGACATACTTTTCCGAGGTGTTCCGCCTTAGTTTTCAGGGGCAGCGACTCGCGTCTATGTCCGACCTCAGGTAGAAATATCTAATCCTGTCGGAGGTTGACTAGAGATGTCCATGGGCGGCAGTAGCTACTTACCATCAGAAATGTCTATATACTGTGTATTAGATGTATGTAATGGGTAACCGCGACCCACATGCCTAACGAGTTTGTATTCACGCTGAGAGATAATCCTGACGTACCAACATTGCTACAAACGTCCAATCTATCTGTACTATACAGCTAAAGAGATTATTAGTTTGATCGAACACATTGATAGTATATAACACTACAAAAATATTGTTATTGTTTCAATTTAACGGTAAGTGTGCAATAAAGAGTATTCTATTTTAATCTATTCTATTAATTTCTGGGAGTCTGTGATGATTGAGACCATCGTTGCTTTTTGCGAATAGTTTCGTGCGAATCATAACATACTTCTCAGATCGATGACTTGCAGGTCCATAGAATTCGTCATTTGTCGCCATTGGGCGCAGAAATATTACAACCGGTTGATACGGTTGTACATACATTTTGTATACGAGTGTATCATCGTGAACCCATTACTGTCACAGCTGGGCGAACGTCTCTTCGTAGAATGAGAAGGGTTTCAGTCCATAATCCTGACCTAGTGCGGAATGGTAAGTAGACTTCACACATCATTAAAAACTTTAAAAAATCTCTTAGAATTGGGTATTTTCGCGTTTTCCTTCACCGTCAAGAAGTAATTTATTTCTTGTTCCAATACGCACATAAATATTTGAAAAATCAGAGATGCGAACCTGGCACCCCTGGCACAGTTCAGACCCCCGATAGGCCGTGTCTACTGGGTAACCTCTGATTTATATAAGCTTGTATTTATATTATATAACGGCAGTGATAGCCTAGTGGTTAAGAAACTCGTCCTCTCGATCAAGGGGTCCGAGGTTCAAATCCCAGGTACCTCTGATTTTTCTGAATTATGTGCGTATTAGAAATTAATTATCACTTGCTAAAACGGTGAACGAAAACATCGCGAGGAAACCTGCATTCCTGAGAGATTTATAAAAAAAATCTCAAAGGTATGTGAAGTCTACCATTACGCACTTGGCCAGCGCAGTAGACTATGGCCTAATTCTTCTCATTCTGAGAAGAGACCCGTGCCCAGCAGTGGGGCAGTAATGGGTTGATGATGATGTATTTATATTGAACTGATTGTCAACCCTGGCGGGAGATCTCCCTTTGCCAAACCACAAAAGTGCCCTTAGGTCGACAATGCGCACTTTAAAATTCCCTTGTACACAACACAAGTTGTAAAAGCAGTTAAATATAAAGTTTAAGCTTTATAGCTGAATATTCGCTTAATGTAACTATTACGTTACATTGTAACTTTGTATGAAATACCTCTGAACAATTTTATGTATGGAAGTTTTAAGTGAGTAATCAATTATTCGTATTCCAGAGACGCCGAGGTGATATTACTTATATCTGTTATAACAAACTAGATACTACGGATTTCGTTTTATCAGATTTTTTTATAATATCGGAGCAACAAACGAGCACCGATGGACAGTATGCATCGAGTATGTAGTCCATCGATGGCTACTGCCGCCCACGGACATCTGTAATCAACCCCACATAACCTGAAATCGGTCACACATGCGGTGGTTTCCCTAAGGACTAAGCTGAAAACGCTTCGGATACCGTTAAATATGAACATAGCAGCGCTGAACACTGTTATTATAAGCACAAAACGTGTGGCTGTGGTGCTTTTTTATTATTTTATCTAACGATTAGGCAGACGTACTATCTGATGGAAAGTAGTCAACGCCGCCTATGGACATTTGCAACACTAGAGGAGCCGCCAATGCATCGCCGGCGTGTTTGCGGCAAGAACGTCGAACAACCAGTGCTCCTGGAGTCGAACAAGAGGATTCTAGCACCTTTAAAATAGTTTCCTACATCCAACGTAGCTTGACTTTGTAGCCTTGTGTCGTGCGCTTCATATAAAATACACTAGTAACATATCACGGGCTGGTACAATCTCTTATCGGCTGCGACGTCACATATGCTATGACATATCGCTGGGAGCCTCACGTTTTCTACGGAACGTCAAATGTTACGAGCGCAATTGACGTTACATTCCACATTTCAGAATAGGGTTGGTAAATACAGATTCGTGGAAATATTTTGTATTTTTAACAATTACATTTTTTTAAATAATGAAGTAGCAAACGAATATCCAGTCTATCGATGATAAGTGGCTTTTGCCGCCCATGGGTAGTCGCAGACGCGTCGATGCGCCTACGGACTAATCTGGAACGCCTTGGATAAATGATGTGTCTTTCTTACAACATTCTCCAAACCGGACCACAACAGCGCTGAACACTGTTAAAAGGCAGATACGGATGAAGTGCTTCGGAATTCAAACAACAGAGGGTTCTACCACAAGACTGCATGTTTATTTTCGATACTCAGGTATTTATTAAAAAATACGCATAGCTGGTGCAGGACGTCGTGTGTTTCATACAAAATACACTTGTATCACATCACGGGCTGGTACAATCCCCTATCGGCTGCGTCGTCACATGCGCTATGACATATCGCTGGGAGCGTCACGTTTTCTACGGAACGTCAAATCAGTACCCCTAAGGATTGAGTTGGAACGCGTCGGATAAGTATGTCCCCTTTACAACACCCTTAAAACCTAAAACATAGGCGCGCTTAACACTGATATTAAAAGGTAGATGTGGAGGTAGTGCTTTGCGAGTCAAATAAAAGAAGGTTCTACCATCACGTCATTATTGTATGTTTATTTTTGATACTCAGGTATACATATACTAAAACAATCTACGAATACATCGGAGCGCCGTGTGCTTAATACAAAATACACTCGTATAACATCACGGGCTGGTACAATCTCTTATCGGCTACGACGTCACATGTGCACCGACATATCGTTGCGAACGTCACGTGCCGTATTTACGGAACGTCAAATGTTACGAGCGCAATTGACGTTACATTCCACATTTCAGAGTAGGGTTGGTAAGAACAGTATCGTGGAAATATTTTTTAGCAATTACATAATACAAATTAATTTCATGTCAGAAATAATTTCTACTTTAGCTATTGTCTGTTTAATTAACTTTGTAATTCGTTTTTGTGATAAGGGTTAAATAACTAACCTAATTATTATATATTTCTGATTGAGGTGGTTGTAGTGATTGCGTGTATTATAGTTTGAAATGCTTTCCCCCTATATTTTTATGTGGGCATTTATTTTAGACGTTTTTATTAAAACAGGGGTAGTAAACATTTTGTGATCGAATATACCCGTATAATAAGTTGTAATTCTTTCAGACTTGTAGTTATAGACATGGTCCAGAAATACGAGTACTATCGTCCTCGAAGTAGGCGAAAAAAAGGTAGGATATTCTCTGTCGTCGGAAAACAAAAAATATATTCCTGTTTGACGATTTTGAAGAATGGGGCCGTGGTTGCATATATATTAGTATATTACGATTTATAATAATATTATTTCGGGCCACCCCTAACACACATCCTCGTACATCACGTGGAAAGCTACAATAGGCACGCGTTGTCGAGCCGGCCACCATAACATTCGCAACTTCACCATAGTCTATTTGAATCGAATAACGGATGGTATAAAGGCTTTTAGGGACGAATAAATCTTTATGAAGGCGGGCAATGTTGTCCACAGGTTTTATTTTTATAGGAGTAGCAGACGAGCATGCAGTCCACCTGATGGTAAGTGGCTGTCGGGCATGAACATATGTAATCAATCCCAGATAAGATTAGTTTCCTGCTTGAAGTCGGCCACAGATGCGTCGCTACCTTTCAGGACTAAGCTGGAATACCTCGAAAAAGTATGTCTACCTCCCTTACCACACCCTTCAAACTAGAACACAGCAGCGCTAACCACTGCTATTAACATTTTCGCGAAATTGAGTTATTAACATTCCTTTTATTGACATTAATGACCCATTTTAACTGGACACGCTTCTCATTTTACAAATCTCTTATAATGAGGTTCTATTACGAGGTTATTACACATTGAGCGTGGTCTAACCCTTCGTGGTTCCATTCTGAAGGTACCATTGCCACAAATACTTTGGCCTAACAAAAGAGTCAAGTGATCATGTCTGAAAAGTGTACGGGTGAGACTTATACGAGCAGTTAAGTGGTGCAACGCATCTTCAGCCGACCATAGGTAACACTCTAATCCTATCTTATGTTTATTACAGATATCTCTAGGCGTCCATAATGAGTAAAGATTAAATTTTCCAAAATTCCGTCAATAATTTTAAAGAAATAAGCACTTATTCTGTAAGTATTTGCTTGCGCTCAGCGAAAGTTTCTCTCAAGATATTTCAAAGTTGTTTTACTTTCATTTCATATTTAAGCCAAAGTATTTATTCAAAACTGAGAAAGAATGCCTTTTGAAAGCCAAATTGTTGTAAGTTTTAAGAATTCTTTGAAAGCGCTTTGCCTTAAATTCGTTTGCTTGAGTTTTATTTTGCAATATTTACTTATAATCATTTACACAATTTTGTTCTACTGTTGGGCATTTTTTTTTCAAAATGAATAATATTTATGATAGTCTGGTTGTGGAGTCGACTACGCTGTCTGACTGCCTGGATGGATAGATTCGATATAACTTTAAAATACTATGGAGACTATAAAAAATAGGATCCTATCATTTTTAATGAGGATTTTAATACCATTGTTAATGTAGTAAATTTTAAAAAACAACTCCATGATTATTTATTAGGAAAATGCTATTATACAATAAATGAATATTTTTCGGATATATAATAAAACTCTATTTTGACCATAACTGATGACATATTGCACTAATAATAATATCTAAATGTATGTAATTTTTATCTTTGACATTGATTAAATTTTGTATCATATCATAATTAAATTTTTGGAATTTAAAATTAAATTTATGAACATAATTTTTATCATTCACGCTGTAATATTTTTATTTTTTGTATTTCTTATAATTATTATATGCCCGCTTGCGGCGGGAATGTAGAGGAATATCATTTTATGACTATACATGTACCTAGCTTACCTACATTCCATAATAAACGAATTTGATTTGATTTGATTTAAATAATTCAGGTGTATACTATAAAAAAATTGCAACTAAAATGGAAATACCATTACTTTTCTTCTAGTAAAAATAAAAAACAAATCAAAAAATTGTGTATAATATGATAGGTACCTAACTACTTTCATCTTTACTTTATTGCTAGATCATAACAGTTTTATTGGCGAATCTCTGATATTGTGGGCAATTAGATTTAGTTTGGTTTATGATCAAACATCGATCGCTGAAGTGTTTGTATGACGCACTCCCAGACTATATAGTTCACATAAAAGAAACTGACATTCACACCGTAGTGTAATTAGCGGAAATAGTGTAATTTACACTTTACACTTTGACTAGAGAGTACATAAGCTGTGGTATATGTGGGGGCCTCCCATTCGGTAAAATTTATGAAATTTAGTTTCTTCGGTTTATTTAACATGCAGATTGCAGGTGATAGATTTTATTTTATTTTATTTATTTCCATTTAATTCAGACATAGTCCATATTTTGTTAGTATTTACATTGTACTTAAAAACCTATGTTAGTAAAATTTATTATAATTAAAAATAAGAAACAAAGAGTAATAATAATAAATAACAAATATAACAATACAACTAAAATTATTTTCTATGCGACATTCCCGCGGAGATCACGTGCACCATATTCCAGTGGCTCATTATTGGGCTGTTGATCTTATTACTGATGACGCTTACGAGGCTGTTGGTGCTGCCAGTCACACGTCGCATCAGGGATGCGGTCCTCTTGCGTATTTTCGCATAGAAATCATCTACACGCGCTTCAGTAAACATTCCTGATGCACTGCAGTAACGTGGCAGCCCCATCAGCACCCTAAAAGCGTCATTGTACTGAACACGCAGAGCGTTGTATGCCTTCCGCGAATATTTGGTCCAGAGGTTGCAGGTGTAAAACGATTGGCAGTAGGCTTGAAAAAGTGTGACTTTAACACTTTTATCGCATCGCGCAAACCTTCGGGCCAGCATATTGCATCTGACAGCCAACGCCCTGCGTTCCCTCTCTATGTCCGTGTCGTCCAAGCCATCATCGGTGACCCAGTGACCAAGGTATTTAAATTTAGTTACTCTATTTAATAGGGTACCACCAATATATAACGGTGGTACCGAGGAATAAGTTTTGCTACCTGCTTTGAAGATAAGCACCTCACTCTTCTTAGCGTTATACCTTAGTCCATGTGTCACCGCGTACTTCTCACAGACCGACAGCATTTTCCTAAGACCGCTGATTGAGGGACTCAGCAGCACCATGTCGTCAGCATAGCTTATATTATTAACAAATGTGCCATCAATAGATCATCCGACACCAGTGGTGATGAGCTCCTCAATCAGGTTATTCACATAAAAGTTGAAAAGTGTAGGTGAGGTCAACCCCCCCTGCCTCACACCACACTCCAACCTGTATGGATCCGAGAACTCACCGGCCCACCTAACTGAGTTGGTCTGATTCCCATAATTTTAATGTACATCGTATTTTAATTGGGCGAAATAAAATACATAATATGTTTTCTTTAAAAAACCCTCAAATGTCTGTATAGTTTATCGACCTAATTTCCTCAGAAACCCATATTAGAACCCAGAGTTAAAAGTTCTACGTAAAAACTTTAATTCTCTAAAAATAGCCTAATACTTATTTTAATTGTACTTATCTTAATTCTAAATCTAAACGGTCAGTTTTATATAAATACAATTACATTAAATATGGATACGAAAAAAATACTGAAAACATAAGTATTGAATTTCTTCGCGACAATCGTAAGATTTAGTTCAAGTTCGAACAACGCGTGTCTAAGGTTTCTTTAAGTCTTTAGAATTTAAACTAGCATTCCTTTGTAGCTCCGGGTGTGTTTAAAGATAAAAATCGTAAGACAGACTGGTAGAGGAAAATGAAATATTCTTTGTACATTTGAAATTATTAAACGTCGTTGCTTTTTAGGAGTTATAAACTCCTAAAACTTCTTCTTTTTAGTACTTCTTTTAATGTTTTCTTGAGATAAGAGATGCTGAAAAGAAGAGAGATCTCGAGAAAAGAATTAGCTTTTTTTTTCATTTTTTTTTTAATATTTGAACCTGACGATAAAGCAGACGTGCTACCTGATGGAAAGTAGTTAGCGTCGCCTATGGACATTTACAGCACCAGAGGAGTCGCCAATGCATCGCCGGCTTTGAAGGAGAGCTCTTTTTGCACCTTTTTTGAAGAGCCCCATGTCATATCGACAGAAGGAATTACCACAACTCTGGCCATAGTTTACTCTCAAAATAACACTTTCCCTAATGGCGTTATCTCTCTACCGTTTAAGCAATTAATAATAACTTCCTAATATGCACAAAACATCAATAATCTGTCCTGGGATTAGAACTCCGATGTCCCATCGTGATACAATAAATTCATACTACTTGGCTTATTTACACCACTCCGTAACACGGGTCATTATTACAAATTACACAACATAGTACTCAAACACTTACAATAATACCAACATAACACTTATAAAGACATTACACCGTATAATTTGAAAGACCCTCGGCATCTGTTACGCGTCGGTGTAACGTCGGCCGGTCGTTTAGTAATATTACGATGTTATGAAAATGTTCAGTACTGGCATTCAAGGGAATGTGTTATTATCGTATACATAGGTAAAGTTATTTTTTTTTATCTAGGGATTTACCTTAATATTGCGTGTACAAAAGAGGAAAAGTGGCTGTGGTTCGCTCTTGATATTATATTTTTCAGCTTACTTTTTTATAATATAGGAGTAGCAGACGAGCATGCAATCCAACTGATGATAATTGGCTACTGCCGCCCATGGACATCTGTATTACCCCAGATAGGATTAGATATTCCTACCTGAGGTCGGCCACAGATGCGCCGCTACCCCTGAGGACCAAGCTGGAACGCCTCGGAAAAGTCTGTCTCCCTTACCACACCCTTCAAACCGGAACACAGCAGCGCCTAACACTGTTGTTATTAGGTAGAAATAGGTGTGGCGGTGGTGCTGCCGGAGTAGAACCACAAAGGGTTCAACCACCTTCAAAAGTGAGGAGGGTTTAAGCCATACTTTATTACGTTGGCCAAGTGGGAATTGCAAAATTTCACACACCTCTTTTTGATGTTTCAGGAATATAGCTTTCCTCACGATGTTTTCCTCTGCCAAAATATACTTATGAAGTCTACCCATTCACATTTGACTAGCCATCCATCCCATCCATCCATCAGCCTTTTGAGGTCCACTGCTGGACATAGGCCTCCCCTAATTGGCGCCACTCCAACCGGTCCCGTGCCCTTTGAATCCAGCGGTTTCCCGCCGTCTTCTTCAGGTCGTCGGTCCACCTGGTCGGGGGGCGGCCTGAACTCCTTTTGCCTCCGCGTGGTCGCCACTCGAGGACCTTTCTTCCCCATCGGTTATCGGTCCTCCGAGCGATGTGGCCGGCCCATTGCCACTTCAGCCTGCTAATTTTGAGAGCTATGTCGGTAAGCTTAGTTCGTCTACGGATTTCATCATTACGAATCATGTCTCGTAGCGAAATACCAAGCATAGCTCTCTCCATAGCACGCTGAGCGACTCTGAGCTTTCGAACGAGGCCTACGGTAAAGGACCACGTTTCGGCGCCGTAGGTCATCACTGGCAACACACATTGCTCGAATAGTTTCGACTTCAGGCACTGAGGAATTTTGGACGAGAAGATGCTCCGTAATTTCCCGAACGCAGCCCAGCCGAGTTGGATTCTTCGAGTGACCTCCCTCTCAAAGTTGGACTTACCCATCCGGATCGTTTTGTCCCAGGTAATTGTACTCGTCGACAACTTCGAGAGGAGTGCCATCAACAACTACCGGTACGGGTGTGACATGGACATTGGACATGATTTTCGTCTTGTCCATGTTCATCTTAAGACCCACCCGTTGTGAGGCACTGTTGAGATCTCCTAGCATTTTACTGAGGTCCCTCAGCGAGTCTGCCAAGATGACTATATCATCGGCAAATCGAAGGTGTGTGAGGTGTTCACCATTGATGTTAACGCCAAGACCTTTCCACTCCATCAGCTTGAACACATCTTCCAACGCAGCGGTGAACAGCTTCGGCGATACGACGTCGCCTTGTCTGACTCCCCGCTGCAATTGGATAGGGTTCGTCCTCTGGTCGTGTACTCGGACTGACATGGTGGCGGCTTTGTATACACACTTCAACACCTCGATGTACCTATAGTCGATCTGGCATCGCTGAAGGGACTCCAGCACCGCCCAGGTCTCGATAGAATCGAAGGCTTTCTCATAGTCCACATAGGCAACACATAGCGGCAGATTATACTCCTCGGTCTTCTGTATAATCTGCCGGAGCGTGTGTATGTGGTCCATGGTGCTGTAGCCTTTTCGGAATCCGGCTTGTTCGGGAGGCTGAAAGTCGTCAAGCCTGCGTGCAATACGGTTAGTGAGGACCCTCGAAAAGAGCTTATAAACATGGCTCAGAAGCGCAATGGGCCTGTAGTTCTTCAGTAGGGTTTTATCGCCCTTTTTGAAGAACAGTACCACTACGCTTCTGCTCCACGCTTCCGGGGTAGTTCCGCTATTGATCACGGAATCAAACAACTTTTGGAGCGCCACTAGTACGGGTTTCCCGCCAGCTTTTAGCAGCTCTGTTGTGATTCCGTCATCTCCCGGTGCCTTGTTGTTTTTAAGCTGTTTGAGAGCCCCTCTACAGGCTGACTTCCGGGAGGTCCTCGGTGTAGTGTCGGGTCAGCTTGGCACGTTTGTCGTTCACCATCTTACGGGCTGGAACTCGTGCGGAAGTATACAGCTGTCCGTAGTAATTCTCGATTTCTCTCAGAACTTCGGGCTTAGACGAAACTATGGTGCCCGACTCGGTCTTCAACCTCGTCAACAGACTCTGCCCAATGCACAGATCTCCTGCGAACACTTTCAAGCCGCGGTTTCGCTCAATAGCGTCTTTTACGCGATTAGCGTTATAAGAACGCCAATCGCGTCGCCTACTTTGGGAGATCTGTTTATTTAGCAGCCTGTATTTCGACATTGAGGTTGGAGACTGCACACATAGTTCTCGTCTCTCCCGCATAAGACCGAGAGTATGCTCTGAGAGAACTCGAGACTTACCACCGGAGGGGGCCTTGAAGTACTTAGACCCTACCTCGTGGACAGTTGCTACAACCTGGGTGTTAATATCGTCCACGGAAACGCAAGAATCGAGGCACGCGAAACGGTTTCGTAACTCAATTTGAAAGTCTTCGGAGCCCTGGATCTGGACAGGTGTTGGGCGGAGCGTAGACTTCATCAGGCGTGACCGTTCGAGCTTAACGTTGATATTTAATGTGCCTCTTACCATCCGGTGATCACTTCCGGTTTTCACCCTGTTGATCACAGAGACATCATTAAATATGTGCCGTTTGTCTGCCAAAATGAAGTCTATCTCGTTCTTAACGGTACCATCGGGACTTATCCAAGTCCACTTTCGCTGTGCCTTCTTCTTGTAGAAGGAGTTCATCATAAAGAAGTCTTCCCTCTCCAAGAAGTTGGCAAGCAAGTGGCCTCGATGGTTTCGTTGTCCAACTCCAAAGGGCCCCACCTTCAGTTCGTCACCATTCCGCACGCCCAGTCTTGCGTTAAAATCCCCCATAACAACGGTATAATGGGTTTTTGAGGTATGTATGGCTCTACTTATGTCCTCATACATAACCTCAACCTCATCGTCAGGGTGTGTCGACGTCGGCGCATATACCTGTATGACCTTCAGCGAATACCGTTTAGATATTCTGAGTATAAGGTACGCTACCCTTGCCGACACACTGTCGACCGTTACCAAGTTGTTTACGAGGGATTTGTGGACGAGGAACCCGACACCTCCTTGAGACAGGTGTTCGCCCTCCCGGTGATAGAACAAGTTACCGGATTTAAGGATTACCGTGTCCTCCCCCTGTCTTCGGACTTCTGATAATCCTAAAACACTCCAGTTTAACTTGTCTATCTCTTCTTCCAGCTCCTGTATCTTCTCGTCGGTCCTCAGTGTCCTGGTATTGTATGTTGCCAGGTGCAGAAGTCGTCGTGTGTGGTAGCCGACTCTCTTCCGGGGATTCTTAGCACCCCCTGCCCCGCCGTTACCTTGGCCGCTACCATAGCCCGGAATAGCGGGGCCGCCGGGGACTGGGGGCCGTGGCTTTTCTGCACCTTTCATAGGGGGTTTATTGCCATAGTCACCGCGCCTGGCATGCGTGTTGGTGACCGCAGTGGGTGTTATTTATTTTACACAGGAAGATGCTGCTGCCCATCTCCTGGTATTGTCCCTTAGTCGACTCTTACGACATCCACGGGAAGAAAGGGAGTGGTGCTATTCGGGGCCGACACCACACGGCATTTGACTAGCGCGGTGGCCTATTCCATAATATCGTATTCCTGATTCATTTTGAGAGGATGGGATGATTTGGTGATGAGTAAATGGGCAACAGATTTCACTACGATACATGGAAGAGCGATAGTCCAATGTAATGTTATAGGTTCCCAGATTGGATGGTACCTTGCCGTTATTTTTTATGGGTAGACGTGCTATCGGTTTGAGAGGTAATAACACTATTTTATAGTTATTTTCACGTTAAGGGCCTTTACATACATTTAGCGAGCGGCAAGCATTTTCGCAATAACCAAGTTATCTATTGTTTGCCTGTCGAAGATTGACATTTGATAATAGAGTGCAGAAATGGCCAATTGTCCAAATATGATAGGAAAAACATTGGATAGATGGCCTATTAATAACAGACGTAAGCTGTTTATAAAAGCGACTCAGTCAGTGAAATAAAATTGAAATTAATGAAATGTTTTTTTTTTTTGTAATGTGCAAATATGTTTTTTTGTAATGTGTTTGTTTAAATTTTGTAATTATATTAATAATTATAAACTTTCTATATTTTAATTCAATCAAACCTTACATTGCCAAAAACACGTCGTGGTTACCCCTTATGTGTGACCGGTATATAAAAAATTCGGAATGAGAAAAAATATCTCACTACAGATGTAGAGGCAAAATTGCACATGTATAATTCCAATATGCGATGTTACACGGAAACCTAGTGTTTCTTTAGGAAGCTAATGCATGAGCGACTGTTCATGTCTACAAATGACGCCGACAATCACAGCTTATCTGTATTGGTTTTCCCACCGATCGTCACCGACAGTCGGCGTCGCCTGTTGACATGAATTAACGCTCGTATTAGCTAACTGTCGCCCGTCTGTTACCACCCTAAGCGTTGAAGGCGTTTAAATTAAAAGATAAATTACCGTAACTACTTGTGTTACAAAATATTTCTCCGTATTTTTTCAGAATAAGTAAAGAGATTTATTTCAACTGATTAAACCAATTCAAGTGTACAATTGCCGCGAAATGTGCCATTAGACGCTGCAGTTTTAAATCTCGAGCACAAAAACAGGCTCAGCTGCAAATAAATGGAAATTCCCGGAATTTAATGCTGGGAATGTGAGCTTATTTGGAAACTTTTATAAGCACGAAGTTCTCGGTATAAACTCCGAAGTTTTAAGTGTTCCAAAATGGTATACAATTTTCAATTGGACACACTCGTAACTAACAAAACTTTTGCAGGACAATTTTAATAAATTATTTTTTTGTAATAAAAATTAAAATGCAGATTTGGTACTCCGTCTTTAATATTATGTTTTCGTCTGTTTTTATTACGAACCACGGTTACCAATAGTTACTATACTTGTTTGGGATTAATTGGGATGTAAAAAGACTTGGCGGAGGCACTGCCGTGCCTCTAGATAGCAAGGAGTTCCTTTATTTATATAACTGAAGTATTAAACCTTTACGCATGGACATCAGTACCTTAGTATGAGATTTACGTTTTTACAAAAATTACTGTTCTTGTATTTGTTTACGTATTTGCCCATACATTTCCAATCACAGCACCTAGCGGACAGTATCAGAACTGATTGGAAATGCGCTTCTATTACCCAAAAATATTTCCAAAAAGTAAATAAAAATCCCACAAGAAGAACAAAAAAAGTACAAATATAATTATAGATGTGACGCATCGTAATCAGACTAACAATAAACGTTAATGTATGTTTTGATCCATTAATTTGTCTAGATTATCAGTGCATGTTTAGGATGTAATCGTCAAGCCAATTAATTTGTTCCACTTGGCTACGCTCGCGACCGCACTGAAAGGTCGATCGCGGTCACAAAGTGACATTTTCACTGCTGGCAGAATAATCTAGTTCGCGAATAGAAACACTTAAATAGATCCAGTTGATTAATGGATCAGAAAAAAGAGGAACTCTTCAGTGGTATGGCTTTGGGGTCATGTATCAGGGTCAAGGTCATATGTGTTGTTATTGGTAGTCATATATAAGTATAGATATCTCACCACCTTGTATTTGAAGGAAAACATTAAATGGCTGACACGTAAGTAAAATGTCTGACTGTTTTCCGATTACGTCTCCGAATGTCATGGTGTAATGTACGCGGTACAATGCCGACATGTGCAGTTAAGTCGTGCAAAAACAACACGAAATCGAAGAAAAAGTACAGAGAAATATCGTTTCATTCGTAAATGCTCTAAAAACTACAATTTTTTTTAATATTTGTCAAACACGAAAATAGATGACAGTGACAATTTCAATTGTCAAAACTGGTTACATTTTCTTGTTAGGAGTGAGTAATCTTTACTAATCTATGTTGGTAGTGTTAGTAATACTTTTCTAATATTGTGACACAGGTTACTAAATATTCTGAAGAACAGTCATAAAAATTTTAGATTATAAAATTAATATTTTCATTATTTAAAAGAAAAACGGCAACGTTGTATAATTTTTTTTATAAAGAGTACATTTTTGAAACTGCGTTTAAAGTTTTAAACTGCCAGTAACATATTTTAGACTAAATAAATTATATTTATTAAAGCAAAGAAAATAATTAAGTATTAAATTAAATAAATTAATTTGGCTAAGTGTACTCGTACATTTATAGAAAATGTTGTTGAGACTTTTGGCGTTTGTACGAGTATTATACTTGTATGAATGTAAAAACGTGCTTCGAAAGTATTTCATATCGCTTCGAATACAAAAAATCAATCCGGATATCCGCACAGATAAAACGGATAATACAAATTCCAGCCACAAGCACGAATAGAGCCGAGAAACCGCGGCTTAGTCGCCCAAATACTTCACTATTGTTTTTTGAAGCTTAAGGTAAGCGCGCACTGCGGTTTTCAATGCGGCGGTTGGATGCGCTAATGGCTGTTAATTTTGTTTTTTTTAATTACATGGTCTGATACTGTTAGTAAGGGTTCATTGGCCTGATATTTTTACCAGGCGTGTCTTAAAGGATTTAATCTGAACGAAACAAAGACATAGATCTACCTTCAGTTTTCATAGAGGAAATTCGGTTTACAGACTACGAACTGCTAGTTTAAAATGCTTCTATTTTTATAAAAGTACATGTCAGACCTATATATCCTATATATATTTCTCTTTTACTTTGTACTAGTTTGTACTTCTAGATTCTATTAATACTCTCATGATAATTGTAATACTTTTACTGGTAAGACTAATTGTAATAAAAGCCAAGCAAGCTGATATTTTTGTCGGATGTTTCCATATGAGGTAGTGTAGCTGTACAAGTCAATTACAATACGTTGTCGTGTCCCAGTAGGTCTATACAAAAGAATCGTATTTCATTCTATAGACTGACGCACGTTTTGCAAATAAAAACCGAGCGTAATTAACAGCAGTGCGCGGTAAGCCTTAAGAGAAAATAAGTTTTAACGCCCCTATTGCTTCACGATATAAAAACGCTCTACGGATTTCTAGACAGATAAAAACGGATCATATAAATTCCAGGCCATAATCTCGAGGAAGCCGAAAAACCACAGCTTAGGACCCAAAATACCTTTAGTATTGTTCTTTTTGCGACCATTATAAGGGTGTATATAACCCATCTTTGTTTCAGAAATTCAATAATGCCTTCCGGTTATTTTGAACTAACCCATCTTTAACATCAATCCATCACTGTCCCACTGCTGGGCATAGGGCTTAGGTCTATCAGAATGTAAAGGATTAGGTCATAGTAGTGGATTATATATATTTTGATGGTATAACTGGTATAACTACATATATACCTATTTCACATTTTTAACATTAATTGTAATATTTGTCAATAACAGTCAACATTTAAATTGAATTAAGACGTTGGCAGACTTCAAATACACAAATACCCATAAAGTCCTGTGTGTGGCGGGTATTTGTACGTGTTGAAAGTGTGGACAAACAAAATAATAAAGGCTTACCTCCGTGAAGTCGTCCATCGTATTTGTCGTCTATTTGAGTACTGTGAGCGCACTTGTTTGCAGTGGTTGGCAGACAGGCGGACATTGTAATAAAAAGAGTTTAAATGTGTGTTGAAAGGTCTTTAAAATTGTTTTTGTTTTTTTTAACGCTTTCTACACTCACAGCACCACACTCCCTTTATCGTGGGTGCTATGGACACACACACAGACAAATACACAAACACCCAGACCCAGAAACAAAGACCTAAATTCATCATTTAGATATCTGTTTGGCAGGGATCGAACCCGGGACCCTCTGCGCGTCAGACCGGTATGGTGACCGCTGCACCACGCGGGTCGTCTTCTAGTAGTAGTGGAGTCCGGTAGTTTTCTTTTGTTATAACGAGGAAATGGCAAACAAGCATACAATTCACATGATTAAGTGGCTACTGCTGTCTATGGACTTCACTAATAACCAAAGATAAAATCAAGAGTTCTACCCGAGGCTGGTCACAGACACGTTGCTGCTCCTGAGGACCAAGTTGGAATGTCTCGGATAAGTACATCGTCTTTGTCATACCCTTCAAACTAGCACAGCAATGTTTACCACTGCTGTTATAAGACAGAAATAAGTATGACGATTGTGATTCTGTACCCTTAGTGTGAGTATATTTGTTTGTGTATTTCTCATATCAATTCTGATACAGTCCGCTAGGGGCGCTGATTGGAAATGTATGGGAAACACGTAAACAAATACAAAAACAGTCAGTTTTCTAAAAATGTAAAAACTCATACTAAGGGTACTGAAGTCGAACCAAGAATTGTCCTACGACATTAAAACTGCCTACTTGCAAATCCATGAAACAAACGTAAGCGTTGAACACACTAGAAAAGAAGCACATCTTTTGTAAAAGACGTGTATAGTTCTAATATATACAAAAGTATACTATATATGGTACTACCTAATGTTATAAATACCTAATGAACATACAAGTTTTCCTTGACATAGATACAACGCCTTAATCGAATATACATAGCTTGGTTACGGAGCTTCGTTTAAGTTTAAGAGAAGTTCATTTAAATTTAAATCAGATTTGCTTTGCTTTAAAAAGATTACCCAAATCGTTTCAGCAGTTTCCCAGATAACTCAGTGCTGACAGAAAGACAAGAATTAATTAAATCGTGTTTATAATATGGTAACGTGTAAATGATTTGTTTAGTCTGAAGATAATTATTATTACATTACTGTACGTTGCTGGGCACGTAATATAATATAAACAAAATATTAACTTTTTTACAGGTATATTATTTTCAATAACTAGCTGACCCGGCAAACTTTTTGTCGCCTCAGAATCTATTTATGAAATTTATTTCATATTTACTCAGCTTTCAAACCTTTCCTAGACTTCCACAAATAATTCAAAACTGAAATAAACCAAATCGCTCCAGCCGTTCTCGAGTTTTAGCGAGACTAATGAACAGCAATTGATTTTTATAAATGTATACTGTCCCACTGCTGCGCACGGATCTCCTTTCATGAGAAGTATGTATATATGTATATGTAAGTATTATGTGTAATTTCATGTGTTACGCTGGCTTTGTTAGCCTTTACCTATATACCTTTCAGAACTTTTTTATACATCTTAGGCCTTACTTGAGTAGGTTGACTCACGATGTTTTTTGAACGTTAAAGGTTAAATAATATAAAATATCATTAATTTCTTATTTGTAATACACAGATTATTTCAAAATATTCGAGGGAGATAGAATACCTGGGATTCGAATCCCACACTCCTAGCGTAAGAATCCTTGATATCATAATATCGTCGGCTCTCGTTAAACATAAAATATGTATACATATAGCAACATAAAATATGTATACCCGTTTGAAATTAATCGAACAAACAATTTGGTAATAGTGTACAAAAGAGATTAAAAACAACATTAGGTAATATTTAATCTTTATTTGTGTGTATAGAACATAAAAGTGAATTTATAAAGCAAATGTTTGTGAACAAATTTAATTAGAAACTATACACCGTTGAATTAGTGTGCCCATTAATAGTTTAAGAGTGTGGATGTGAGCTTGTGGTGTAATTACAGAATGGAAAATTAACTTTAAATCAACGTATAAAGGTACATTAATCAGATGTAGTGTGTGGCAAAACAAAATCATAGATATTTTCGTATTGTACAGTTGCTGTTGTTCTAGCATCCTTATTACCTTCACCAGTTTTGGGTGGCGAGCTTACAGCTGGGCGGGGCAAGAAGACTGTGGGCTGCTATAATTTGTGCCTGACGACATTGTCTTTTACTCTTAAAGTAATTGAGTTCGGAAAAAGTAAAGGAATACATAGTTAATTTGATTTTCGTGACTGTTACTGAAGCAACATTTATCTGATAATCTTTTTCGCGATCACTTCTTAAACAGAATTAAAGAAAAATACAAGTAATTGGCCAAGTGCAAGTCGAGCTCGCATGCTGAAGGTTCCGTACCACCAAAACGTTAATATTTTTTTTTATTTTGAATACTTTATGCTCTACCACCATTGTGCATCCTCTGTAAAAAATCAAGTGTCTATCTATTACGGTTCCAGAGATAGAGACCTGTGACAGACGGATAGACAGCGAAGTCTTAGTAATAGGGTTCCGTTTTTACCCTTTGGGTACCTAACTCTAAAAAAAGACAGCTTAATTCAGTTCAAAATTTTTAAAATTTAGGTTTGTATTTTTAAATCTGAAATTGTATGGTGTTTATTGCACCAACGTTTAATTCAATCACGTTTATTTTCCACCACACTGGCGCCAACGTGCAATAAGCTCCAGCTTCTGGACCGTAAAATTGGCTCTAAATCAATCCGTTTAACTGATTTGGGTCAAACAGCTGTCGTAAACTAAATCACAAACCAATTGTGAAATTGCTCCTACCCTTCACCGCTTTCGGGGTGTAAACTACCCCCTACCCCTTGGAATCTGTTTCCGTTTATAGCTGCAGCGCTCTTTAGGTTCTACAGTTGGGCAACTATCTCTTTCTTTGTTTATAATATAAGAGTAGCATACGGGATTGCAGTCTACTTGATGGTAAGTGGCTACTGCCTCCCATGGACATTTGTAATACACCAGATAGGATTAGATATTCCTACCTGAGGTCGACCACAGATCCGCCGCTACCCCTGAGGACTAAGCTGGAACGCTTCGGAAATGTATGTCTCCCTTACTACACCCTTCACACTAGTATACAGCAGCGTTTAACACTGTTGTTATTACGCAGAAATAAGTATGGTGGTGGTGCCTCTTGGGTTGAATCACAGAGGGTCCTACCTTCAAAAAATATGTTTGACGAGTCATTTATCTTCTTTATTTCTTTTTAAACTTCTAAATTTAAAAAAAGAGTCCTCCACCAATCCAGTACATGGCAGTGCATAACAAATAACATTCTATTCTATTCTGTGTCGTTCTGAACGTTCAATTCTGTTCTTGTCAAATCCATTTCGCTGCATTCAATTTCACCCTAAGTATATTTATTCAATTCAATACCTTCTACCTATAGTGTACCTACTGTATCAAAATATGTCTTCAGAGTGTACAGTGAGCAACTAAGTTTAGTTGTCCAACTAAGTAACTCTGTGTGTCCCAAGTTCGAACTTTAGCAATCGATGTCAGATGTCCTACTACGTCTTGTCTGGCTAGACTTCCGCAAAAGTTTGTTTCTCTTAGGAAGTTCTAGTGTATAGAAATTTTGCACTCACGTCTAAGTAGTCTAATTTAAATATCAGTCAATAAATATAGTCAGTGTATAGAGAAATAAATGTGATTAGTTTAATAGCATTTTATACATTTAAAAATAACAAGTATATGTAAAACGTACCTACATCAAATTCAAGTAAATTTGCAAAAAATATGTAAAAAAATGTTTACATTAAATTCTTACTTTTTTTTAAATGTCGACATTTATTGCTTACTTGCTAATTATGTTTTAGTGCGATAACAGATGGCGTTGTAGTGTGGAGCTAAGACACCCTAATATAAGTTAGTGTTAGAGTATTATTAAGTTAGTTACAATAAAGACTTCATCCTATCAACACGCCTTTAATTAAGAACCTGCCTGCGACATCACTACATTGGGACCCTGCCAGGATTAAAGATGATGTTTAAGTTTATGTAGACACAAATACGAATAGACAAGACGTTATATAGACTTTAGAAGATAGAGTTCCCATCAAAGTACACAGTTCAAAGTCCTGTGCCTAGCGAGGCAAGAAGCACTTAACTCCGCTCGTCACGCAATTACACAGCCACTTAGAGAAACGTCTCAGCGTCTCTGACGTTTTTCGGTGTACGAAACCGATAAAAGCTTGAATTTCTTACCGAACAAAATATATTATAAAAGTCTTGATGGTATATTAATGGTATTTTAAGGTGGTAGAATCTTTCATGGTTCGACTCGGGCGGAACCACCGCCCATCTTATTTCTGCCTTAACAGCAGTGTTAAGCGCTGCTGTGTTCTGGTATGAAGCGTGTGGTAAGGGAGATATAATTTTCCGAGGCGTTCCAACTTAGTATTTAGGGGTAGCGGCATATCTGTGGCCGACCTCAGGTAGAAATATTTAATCCAATCTGGGGTTGATTAAAGATGTCCGTGGGCGGGCGTCAGTAGCCACTTACCATCAGATGGACTGCATGCTCGTCTGCTACTCCTATATTATAAAAAAAGAACTTGTAGTCTGAAACAGGACGTCATGTATAATTGCTATTGAAGGTAATCGCCAAAAACCCATTATTTTATTAAAGCTGATTCCTTTTCCTCTGATAAATATTTATACGAAGTTTTAAATAAACACTAAGATTTATCCATAGTAATATCTGCAAAACCTAAATACTATCGTAATATACTTACTCAGTTACAAGTATTACTATGCAAAGTAACAAGCACTTAACTTCACACGATATTAGACAACCACTTAGATGTATCACTTATCATCATTGACACTGGTTGTCAAAGTTCCAAATACAAAGACATGTCAAAAATACATTTTATAAATCAACTAAAAACAGTACCTACAAAAAAACTTATACTAACCTTATAATGCTTACATCTTGTTGGTTAACGTTTCATTTGTGTTGGTGTAGATTTAGGAACTTACCTGAAAATAGAAAACCGACAAATTAGTAGAAATCTTATTTTACATATTTATACAGGGCGTTTCATCGTTTATTCTATGCCCTACCACAAACTCATCTTACCTAAGTGTAAATAAAGACTATTCTTATTTATATAAGAATAGTCTTATTTAAATAAGAATAGTCTTTATTTACAAATTCATTATAAATGGCCATGGGCGGTAGTAGCCACTTCAGCTGGAATGCATGCTTATTTGCTACTTCAATGTTAAAAAAAAATCTCCAACAAAACGGATTATCAAAAATTCATTCTTAATAACATCAAAGCGTATAATTTCCAACTTGGCAGTGCCACAGAACTTATAAAGCTCAACTGAGCTTATGAGATATGCGACGATATAAATAAGATCCGTATTAATTTACCACCGTCCCCGCTAATTTATCACAGTAATAACGTGACCACACAATTCCCACCGTGCAGCTTAGATAAACAGTGATATATTGTGATACACTGTTATTGTCCTACAATATGTTTGTTCTGTAAGGGCGTTATGAGTAGAGCTTCAGATATGATGCTTTCTACACTCACCGCTCCATACTAGGAATATAAAAGGAATGAGTCTCTAATAAGGAAGCCCTTTCTTCACTCACAGCCTCATACTAGGAATATAATAGGAATGAGACCCTAATGAAGAAGTTCCATAATAGGAATGAGTCGTGGATGCTATGGATACATACATAGACACATACACAAACATCTAAACCTAAAAACAGAAATCTAAATACATCATTTAGACGGCTGTCTGACCGGGGATCGAACCGGGACCCCATCTGCGTCAGATCGGTACGGAGACCGCTCTGCCACGCGGGACGTTAAATAATAATCGATATTGATGTTTAATAGTTCTTCTTTATCGACTAGTCGGACTAGAGAAATGTTTCTCAATGTCTTCTTGCTTACTTTAACGCCCCCTAGTGGGAGGTCTACATGGCGACAGTGTTGAAGCTTTTTAGGAAGTGAGGGCTGATTTGTTGTGATGGATTTTTTTTGGAGACAGATGTCAATTTTGAATAGGTGTTAGAAAACTATTTCTTTCAAAAGCCTTATTCTTTTGTATAAGGAAACCTTTACTCTAAAGAATACAAATTGCAATCTAAGATACAAAGAAAAGCTTTGAAAGATGAGTTATGTAAAAGTTGTTCTTTCTCAATTCCAGAATTAACACTTATAAACTAAAATATGAAAATAAGTAAAACTCTTCGTAAAATATCTTAATAGAATATTTCAAAGTTCCTTACTCGGCTGAATAAGCGTCGAGTCCGCGAGAATTATTAGCGGATGTAGCGGGATCTTTATTAATTTATCCGCAACGCTCGCTTAGTTCCTGGAGCGAGCGAGCGAGAAAAAGCGAGGGTTTTCTTCCAAATTATTATTGTTTAGCTGCAACCATACACTCGCCAAGATAGTGTTTTACTTAGTGTATTATGTTTTACTTGTCGCTGATCCAATGGAGTATTAGATTATCAGCAAATCATAGGGAATTTGCAAAAGTGCTTGCGACGTCCCCATACGTTGATATAGTTGTAAAAGTTTGGAGTTTGCAGGTCGAGAGAGGGGATGCAGCGTAACATTTGACTTTTTTTGTGTTGTAGAAGATATTTTCGCCTAGCAGTATTACATATAATATAGAACTAATTATGATCGTCGAGTCTGCGAGAATTATTAGCGGATGTAGCGGGATCTTTATTAATTTATCCGCAGCGCTCGCTTAGTTCCTGTCGCTTGGGATTGGATGAAAAAGAGAGGGTTTTCTTACAAATTATTATTATTACATGTGGGATACATTTTTCTGGTGTACAAAATAAGGAAGGGTAGTATTTTCGTATTACAGCTATATACTCGTATTTACATCTACCAGTAGTAGTTATTAAATAATGTCCGGTCATAGCCTTTAATGTCGAAAAGCACGATTAATTCTAACAACAAATTACCGATTATTTTTTTTTCATTTTTTCCAACTATAATAAAATGTCAGTTTTTTTTTGGCAAAGGACAAAAAATTTTCAAATGTGTAAAATCTATCAAAATCTTGAAAACGTAAAAGACGTGTTTAATATCTAAACACTACCCTCCACAGTTTCGTAAAATAGCTCATCAGTTAAAGTTGAACATAAAAAATAAATGGTTTTCCCGTTACTATTCTTAACTTCAAAAACCAAGTAATTTTTCATTAATACCACTCAGAAGTTCATTACCCGAGGGATCAAAGTTCACAAGTCGCATTATATTCTCGCTGGGTCGTTTGTATGCAAATGTTTTAATAAAGCTCAATATCGCGTGCACATTGTTCAGCTTCGTTCCATTCTTGTTTGTATTATGTGTAAAGTGTTCGTAGGAAAATGGCCTGTCAGGCATGACGCTAAGGAGACAGGCAACTGACGTGGGAAGGACTTGTACGAATGAGTTTCCGCGTTTGCGAATCTTGATTTTGGCACTTTTGTATGTTATATTACCCTAGCTGACCCGGCAAACGTTGTGTTGCTATATAAATTATTACCAGAATTATATAATCCCAATCTATATGTACGTGTTTATTTCCATATTCTTTCTTTTATGATTCAATAATCAATCAACAAAATTAATTCTGAATAACTAAAATATAATCATTTATAACTACAATCGCAGCCATTCCATTTTGTGCTGCCACTCGTGTATATCATATTACTTGTATAATCGGATTTTTTAAAATTAAGTTTGCATCAATAAACAGCTTAATTTATGTATAACGATATTAACATATATCACGTAATTGGCCTGATTATGAAAATGAAGAAAATATAAAGAGAAAATTGGTAATACGAATTACAAATAATATGAGGTTCAATCTTGTTTTTTCTGTTCCATGGGTTTAATGAAATATTTACATAACATGTAAATGCATATGCGATATTACATCTCGTTTGTTCGTTTATTCATGTAATATAATTGGGCTACATTCCACGAGATTTGTACCAAACTAGCTGTACTCTAATTATAAAGAGGAAATATTTGTTTGTTTGAAGTTATCTAGAACCAATCCCAATGTTATCAATACGATTCTTACATAATACGTGTTTAGACCCCCCCGCATGACGAGATTGATGAGGAAAGTGGCTATTGCCGCCCATAGACATCTGTAATCAACCCCAAATAGGATTAGATATTCCTACCTGAAGTCGGCCACAGATGCGCTACCCCTGAAGACTAAGCTGAAACTCCTCCGAATAGTATGTCTCCCTTACCACACCCTTCAAACCAGAAAACAGTAGTACTTAACATTGCTGTTATGAGGCAGAAATTGGTGTGGCAGCGGTGCCACCGGAGTCGAACCACAAAGGGTTCTACTACCTTTAACTTTTTCTGTTGGAATAGCGGCCACCGTAATACAAACTTTCAATTGTCTATCTATTACGGTTTAGGAGATAAAGCCCTGTGACAGTCAGACAAACAGACAGACAGACGAACAGACAGCAAACGCTTAGTAATAGGGTTCCGTTTTTACCCTTTGCGTACGGAACCCTAAAACATATTGGCATAGGTCTAGCACAACGTACTCGTATGATGTGTAATGTACTGGAAATCCACGGCCAAGTCAACATGAAATGTCGATTAGCGCCTGCTGGCTTTTTCTGAGAACTCATTACTGATTTCCAAACATTCGCTTTTTCTTTTAAGAGATCAAATCATTGCTATGCTGAAAATAATTTTCAATTTCTGGCTTCACTTTGATTTGTTTTTGTTGGAAATTTAAGGCAGCCATATAAAGAAATTCAGTAAGTCAATTTTTTAGTGGTATTCTGTATTGTCATGGTTGAGAAGGCTACAGAAACTTAGTAGAGCCCTTCTGGGATAAAAGAGGTTGATCATGCACGTGACGTTGTCTAATAGTCCGTTTGGAAACAGCAAACAAGCGTGCGGTCCACATAATAAATGGTCACTACTGATCATGGACATCTGTAACCAATTCCATTTTGAAGGTGGTAGAACCCTTTGTGGTTCGACCCCATCGGCACTGCCGCCACACCGATTTCTGCCTGATAACAGTAGCGTTAAGCACTGCTGTGTTCTGGTTTGAAGGGAGACATACTTTTCCGAGGCGTTTCAGCTTAGTCTTCAGGGGTAGCGGCGCATCTGTGGCCGATCTCAGGTTGGAATATCTAATCCTACCTGGGGTTGATTACAGATGTCCATGGGCGGCATTAGTAACTTACTTTGAAGTGGACTGCATGCTCGTCTGCTACTTTTTTTTTTAGGACTTAGGACTAAGCTGGAACGCCTCGGTAAAGTCTGTCTCCCTTACCACACCCTTCAAACCGGAACACAGCAGCGCCTAACACTGCTGTTATTAGGTAGAAATAGGTGTGATGGTGGTGCCGCCGGAGTCGAACCTCAAAGGGTTCTACCACCTTCAATACTTCTATATTATAAAAAAAAAACTCTCAGACTGACAGGCCGCAACTGCTTAATAAACAACAGCGTCATAATATTTCTATAAAGCTGAGTAATTCGCACACAAGCTGCATAGAATCAATTATAAGTCCGGGCGGACGCGTCCTGAGGGAAATCAGGGATCGGGATAATGGCTTCAGATAATAGATTTACTGACATCATCTCAGAGGACCACTCTCTTTCTATAAACTGAATTACTGGCTGTCATCACACCGAATATATTTTTGGTATAACTTGATTTTTTTCATGTTATTTTGAGTAAAGTTGCAAGTGAGTATTCAGTTCATTGGTTAAGGTCAGTATCACCAAAATATACTGTAACCAACTCCACATATAACAGGGGTTCTACATAAAGCCTATCATAAATATTTTGCCACTATTGAGCACAAATATGGTAGCGTGATATGTCAGTCATAATCATAATCGACCATAATTAAAATATTTCAATCTGAACTTCAATATTATCTATCACCATTTTAGAAGGCGTTTCGTGATGAAGAAACGGCGAAAGAAACTCAATTTGACACCCACCCTTTCTATTAAAACACAGGAACTACTTTAGTCTAGAAATAGACACAAATATCCGAATTATATCTACTTCTACCACCACAAAGTGCAAACTACCCCTTATCTGGTAAAATATATAATGTACCCTATATATCGATGATTAAGTGTAATCTAATATCATCATTCAATATTAACAAACAATAATACATGATATCAATATATTAATGTTCCGTCCATTAGTGCTGCACTGTTTCTCATGGGAACGGTCACCTGTACGTAGTAGTGATGTACCCGTGTCATTCTTAGAAATGATTAATAATAGTAAGAATAGTGTCGTTAATTATTATAACAACATAATGTCTCGAAATTCCTTAATAAGAAAGATACTAGAGCCTTGTTTTTGATGAGTAAGAAAATATATATTTTGATGCCTATCATTTACAAGTATGAGTATATTTAGTGCAATGGCTTAGTCATCACATTATAGTTTTTTAGTAGAATGCCTTAAAACTAATATAAACTAAAGGCATTAGCGTATGGCGGGACAAAAATGCATTTTTTTAGCCTGGGATTATACGAGTAGTTCAGGACTCAAAAATATTTTAGTTAATTGGTACCCCATTCTCAAAATAGACAATTGGTGAATTACAGTGTTTCATGCCACCTCTATTTATTAAGTATACTATAATCAGATTAATAATAAAACGATAATATAAATACATTTTTAAATTTTGATATGATATGGAGTCAAACATAGTGACTGTCAAAACCCATGGGTTTCTTAGACAAAGTTATTATAAAAGGCATATCTATGATAAAATGTTAAAAAAAGGTATTGATAATTTTCCATAAAAACAATGGTTGGCCCTACGCTAAATTTCAGAATCGATTGAAAGTAAAACGCATTCGAACTAATAAATAACTAATGTCTAGAAAGTCTGTAATTACGGTCTTTTATTCGTATTTCTGTGGAAATTGCAGAGTGGAACTGCAGGAGGAAAATAATGTTTTAAGTAACTTGATACTCTGTAGAATAAGGCACGTAATAGGATAGAATTGAGTCTAGGCAGAACAGGGAAAAACAAGTAATTAATTTAAAAAATTAAAAACCCGACTGCACCAAAAAGGCTGAAGTAGAATTTCCAAAAGCAGTGAAATACGTATTTCATTATTTTTATCCAGAAAGCCAATACAAAGTTTCATAGTAGGTGTCTGCTTCAAAAACAAAAGATGTTCAAACGATATTATCCTATTTTATTTATCCTAGTGCTCATTTACGCTATATAAAGAACCTATGTGTAAAATTCCAGCACGCTTAAGTTCAGCGGTTTCCATTTGCGTTGATCTCTGGCACAGCAACTCACTCATTTAGTCAGACAGTCATCTCGATGTGTATATATGTACTAGCTGACCCGGCAAACGTTGTGTTGCCATATAAATAAAAAAAATGTTAAGGGCGAACAACCCTTATCACTTAGGGGTAAAAAAATAGATAGTGGCCGATTCACAGACCTACTGAATATGTATATAAAATTTGGTGAAAATCGGTGAAGCCGTTTCGGAGGAGTACGGTAACTAACACGAGAATTTTATATATAAGATATATTATATAATGTATGAGTAATCTACTCTTAATTTTCTTTATTTCGACACCCTACTCGATAGGTTTGGTTAATTTTTTTTAAAACGTGTTACTATTTCGCGAGAAAAATTCACCATTTACGGTCTATAAAATATATAACTTCAGTAATTCAAAGTTTCGGTCATTATTTTACCTCGTTAGAGGTAGAATTTCATTATTTTTATCCAACAATCCTGATACAAAATTTCATAGTGTTTGCTTCAAAATCGACGGTTGTTCAAATGAACTTTTAACCCTTATTTTACCCTCTACGGGGTTGATTTTTCGGAGGGGGATAAATAAGTGCGTCCTTGTTTCTATCCAGAAAGCCAAATACAAAATTTTATAGCAGTTGCTTCAAAATTAAAGGATTACAAAAAAACTGTTTTTCCCTATTTTACCCTCTTAGGGTAGAATTTCCAAAAGGCCTTTCTTAGTACTTATTCACGCTATATAGAGAACCTAGGTGCAAAATTTCAGAACTGTAAGGTCCTTAGTTTAGGCTGTACGTTGATTTTTGAAAAATGAAAAAGTCATTTAGTTTGTCAGTCAGTCAGTCACCTTGCTGTTTTATATATATACAAATATATTTTTATAATCTCCGTTTAATTTCCTTTCATTTGATACCCTACTCGATAGGTTCGGTTAACTTTTTTTTTAAAATGTGTTACTATTTCGCGCCAAAAATCCGCCATTTTGATTTTTTTTTACTAACACCTATCTAAGGACACTCGGGTCATTGAGACAAATATAATAACACCTTAACTGTTGAAATTCATCCAGCCGTTTGTAAGATCGGATCAAATAAAGAAAGACAAACATACAAGATACGCGCGAAAAACATAACCCTTCCTTGGCAGTCGGGTAATAAGGGAACAGATTTTAGTATGCAATAGCAGTTAAAATCTTCACAAAGTGAATGATGGTGATTGGGCACGAGCATCTATACCTGCAGTGATAGCATAGTGGTTAAAAAACTTGGCTTCTCAATCGGGTGGTTCCAGGTTCAAATCCCCGGCCTTTTTTTGTCAAAGAAGGGGAAACCTTCAAAAGATACCCGGTGCCGTGGGAGCGACACTGGGTTATGTGGGACTCTTACCGCACTAAAACCCCCCCGGTGGCCGTCCTCGGCGCTGTGTAGAGGACTCCGGGGTCTCCAACGGAACGCAACAGGAGTGAACGCAACTCCCCACACCATCTGGTGTTCTCGACGGTATGTGACCACACATACCGCCGTCTATCCCGGGGTCGCTGGCCGGGCGGTTCGAGCTCCCACTCTTGCCGTCCGCAACCCCGGAAGCCCCCTTTTAGTCACCTCTTACGACACGCAGGGGATACCGTAGCCCTATTCAGGTCCCCCATTCCCCAGTCCCCAGGACAACAAATTCCAGGCCTACGTGCTTTCTTACTTTTGTGCGTATTAGAAATTAATTGTCACTTGTGTGTACAGTTAAAGGTAGACTTGGCACACATATGAAAACTTTTTTGTAAAGAACTGTTTCGATATTTTCCTTTGAAGCAAATGATCATTAATTTCTAATGTGAACATAATAATAAAAGCTTTTAAATATGTATATAATGTATAGATATATCCTTTCTCTTTCAAGCGCCGCGTCAATAAAATAAAAGTAACAGGAGCTATTCGATTTGGCGGCGAATTTACTGCAATTTTATGGTATCCCATAAAAGCATGGTGTGTGGCGTTTATACACAGGTGTGGAGTTAGACTTTGATTGCCGTTTTACTGCCGGGAATCGAACTGGGGGCCGCGGATAAATAAATATCTGGACGTTATCTCGTTTTAGATTCGGCAGTTTATTTTGCGCTGGGAATTTTTATTATGCTTGTTAAACGTGAATTTTCTCGGAATTTTTTAAGGCCTAATAAAAGTTACATAAACTATTATACATACTTGCTTTGTTGCTTGGTTATGCTTGAAGGAATTTGAAAATTTTTGAAACTGTAGATTTTTTAATTTTAAACTCGTCTGGTTTTGACAATAACAACAATTATATTACATAACAATATACATAGTTAAATTTATGATTAGGTAGTGATAGCATAGTGGTTGAAACTCGGCCTCTCCATCAAGGGGTCCGAGGTTCGAATCCCAGGTACGCACAGACTTTTCGAAATTATATGCTTATAACAATTTATTAATTATCATTAACTTTAACAGTGGGGGAAAACATCGTCTGGAAATAATTTATAAATGCCTAGCAAACCTAAACCGATTTAGACTATACTGTAGGGTTCTACACAACACCAAACAGACCAGTATTATAAAAGATATTCATATCTTAAACTTAATAACTTCATACAAAGAAAAGCTTCCAATTTAAAATATTCACCACATTAGTCTCGCAGAGAATTCCGCAAAAAGGTTATGAATGAAGCGGTATGGAAAAGTTCATTTAGAGGACAAATCTGAGGCACTTGGCTGCATCCGTGACTGAAGTTAAGTTGGTGTTGCATACGAGTGTTCGGTTTTTCACTTTGCACGACAAAATATTAATCTATACTTATATTATAAAGAAGTAAAGTTTGTAACTTTGTTTGTTTGTAAGGGCTGATCTTCTGAAATACTGAACGGATCATGAAAATTCTTTCACAATCAGAAAGTTGCACTATTCAGAAGTTCTATAGGCTATATTTTATTATGATTGAACAAACAGCGGGCGAAGCCGCGGGTACTGTAAGTTATAAGCAGTGGTAAGCGCTGCTGTGTACATATTTGAAGGGTGTGGTATATAAAAGTAGCAACGAGCATATAGTTCTGGTAGTTAGTGGCTACTGCCACGCATGGACATCTGTAAACAACCCCAGATACAATTCGATTCCTATGTGAGGTCGGCCGCAGATGTGCCGCTAAGCTTGAGGACTCAGTTCGAATGACTTACAAAAATATGTCTCCCTTACCACACTATTCAAACTGAAACATTGCAGCGCTGAACTCTTGCTGAATAATTTCGTCTCACAAAATTGTCTAGACCAGAGCAAGGTGCAAAATATATACTTTGATAATGCACATGTTATAAGTAATGCCATTAAAAGAACCCCTAGTTAACACAAACTAACTGAATGTAGAACGTAATACGAAGTTCCCTCAATTTCAAGCAGGTTTGTTCCTTTACAAATTATGCCGTGGAACGCTATTCGTCTTCCGTAAATGGGACGCCTTATCTTTCTTCTTCAGCAACTACCGTTTGTCTCTAACTAGGACCGCGAAACCACTTGAAATAAACTCTATACATATAAAAAGAATTAAACTGCCTGTCTGTTGTTTTACAATTTAGTTTGTTGCGAATGGAAGTTGGGTTTTAATAAAAAGTCCATATCAATTACTGTTTTTTATAATGGCATAGGATCGTGCAGTCCCCCTGATGGCAATTAGCTACTGCCGCAAAGAGATATCTATGATTAATCTCAGATAAGTGGAGTCCTACCTGAGATCGGCCATAGATCCGCTGCCACACGCTGCTTTGTTCTTGTTTGATGGGTGTGGTAAGGGAGACATACTTTTCCGAGGCGTTCCAGATTAGTCCTCAGGAGTAGCGGCGGATCTGTGGCTGACCTCATGTTGGAATATCAAATCCTGTGTGGGGTTGATTACAGATGTCTATGGGCGGCAGTAGCCGCTTACCATCAGGTGAGCTGCATGCTCGTCTCATCTCGTCATCATCATCATCAACCCATTACTGTTGCCCTGCTGGACACCGTTCTCCTCTCAGAATGAGAAGAATTAGGTCATAGTCCAGCGCAGTCCAGATTTCACATACCTATGAAAACCATTTTTTTTTAAGTTTTCTCAAGTATGTAAGTTTCCTCATAATGTTTTCCTTCATCGTTTAAGCAAGTGACAATTAATTGCTAATACGCACATAACTTTGAAAAATCAGATGTGCGGATGTACGTGCCTGGGATTTCAACCTCGGACTCCTCGATCAAGAGGCCGGCTATCACTGCTTACGCATGCTCGTCTGCTACTCCTATATTATAAAAAAATTAAACAGTCATAAATCAATCTAAGGTCGAAACTTCAAACATGAAAATGAAGATACTATGCAGCACTCAAATATTTTAGTGCTCACCGTAAAATATTAACATACATAACAGTTTGATGTGTTACTAAAATACTTTACGGCAACATCTTAAACTCTGAACAATGCACTGGCAACACCGTTGCAACATTGGCTCTTGAAAATGGCTCTTAGTTATAACTGTGCTATTCTACTTTAACGAAGAGATCAGGAAGATAGGTCTTTAAATTTTAATATGCATCACTGCCGCCCATAGATATTGCTGACTTTATATAAAGAGTTAAGGTTCTGAAACTATTTTGATTATTTTGACTAGTGAAAAAAGTGCTCTGTAAAGAACCTATTTTGAATAAAGTTTTTTGATTTGATTTGATTTTATTTGAAATACTCTGTCGTCCTTACCGCACTGCATGCTCGTTTGCTTCTTCTACTCGTATATTTAAAAATAGTCAGTCAAAATCCGAATCCTTCCGCCGAATCGCATGATCTGCTTTACGTTAAAAAATGCGAGATACGGAGGTACCTCTTCAGTCGAACCTTACTGATTCTACTACATATCAATTTTGAAGGTGATAGAACCCTCTGTGGTTCGACTCCGGCGGCACCACCGCCACACCTAATTCTGCTTAATAACAGCAATGTTAAACGTTGCTGTGTTCTGGTTTGAAGGGTGTGGTAAGGGAGATATACTTATCCGAGGCATTCCAGCTTAGTTCTCAGCGGTAGCGGCGAATTCGTGGACGACCTCGGGTAAGAATTTAGTCTCACCTGGGGTTGATTACAGATGTCCTTGAGCGGCAGTAGCCACTTCACCATCAGGTGGACTGCATGCTCGTCTGCTTCTCTTGTATATAAAATCCTATGATCCAAAGATGTACATAAACCTTAGTTCAAAATTCGTAGCAGTAAGTAATTACGATATTAATTACCCACTCGACCCTAATCGAGAGCAGCGCAGTCGCAGTGACCGAGGCAGCGGTTGTTTTGGTTAATGTGCGGTTAATTGGTTAACTTGATCCATAACTCATTTAATCGTGGAGTATTCATTACATTCATCTGGTAATTGATCTAATTGATTAACGGATGAAAGGGTAGTGACGTTTGGGCGATGGAAGGTGGTACCAGTATGGTTCGATCGGGTACAAACGCCACACCTATTTCTAGCGTAAATCAGTTCTTGTATTATGGAAGACTAGTTTTTGCCCGCGGCTTCGCCAGCGTTTAAAAGAAAATAATATGACATAGATACTAACATACATAAAACTGGAAATTCGTACCTTCATTGGAATACCAGTGGCGCCACCTGGCGAAAATTGGTCGTACCAACTCTGAAACCTTCGTGGGCTCATGGACAACTACTTTGCTACAGATCATCATTTGATTAAATGCATAGTTTACGATTAAACCCTTACTAATATCCATTAAAATAATCGATTTTTTTGGCCCAAAAGATCGATTTCCGATTAATCGATCTTAGATCGCCATCCCTAGTTCCCGTGGGATTTCCGGGATAAAAACTATCCTCTGTCCTTTCTCGGGTCTCAGCCTTTCTTTGTACAAAATTTCATTAAAATCGGTTCAGTGGTTTAGGCGTGAAGACCAGACAGACAACCAGACAGACAGAGTTACTTTCGGATTTATAATATTAGTAAGGATTTTCGATGTCGGTTGACTTACTTAAGAGTATGAGGTAACCATTGAAGTTATCTGGAATGTCAACACATCTTTAATAGGCTTCAGGTAGAGGTTCTATTCTACATATATGGAGTAGGTTACATATAGAACAGAGACCGCCTATTAGTAGGTGGACTGTATGATTTTTTGGAACATCACTTAAATAAAATAAACAAATAAAAAAATAAAGATGCAGTGAAACAGGAGGCCTAATGAAGTTCATCAGAAATATTCTGGCACCAAGGGATGTCATTTTCTATGACGTGTAGTACCTTTAATTAGATTTTTTCCCTCAATTTTAATCTATAGCAGCAATATAGCAGCTATGTTTTGAACACAACAGTTTACCACACTGCTAATTTAAAACAGAACAAAAAAGATTATAAAAAAGAAAAATATGAAGTTCTGCCAAATCGAATTCACGTACAACCCGTACCATGCTTCCACGATACTGTTATAACCAGGATATGACGTATTACCTACCGACAGGTAAAATTAACCTCGTTCAGACATGCTTCTGAATACTTTATGTTTTAATTACAAATTATTTTAATTTTGCCGCGTACGTGTAAAATGAAATGAACTTCCTCCTGAGATATTCCCTGCGCGCTATGACATGGGGCTCTTCGAGAGGGGTGCAAAAGAGGCTCTCCTTCAAAGCCGGCGATACATTGGGACTCCTCTGGTGACGGTGACTGCTTTCCACCAGGTAGCCCACCTGCCTTATCGTTAGGTATAAATAAAAAATAAAAATAATTTTGCCAGCTAACGCTTTAAGCATACTGACAATTTAGTTTTGAAACATTTCAAAAAAGTTTCTACGCTTTCTACACTCACAGCCCCCACACTAGGACTCCCTGTATCGTGGGTGCCATAGACACACACATAAACAAATACACAAACACCCAGACCCAGAAAAGATATCTAAATTCATCATTCAGATATTTATCTGGCCGGGGATCGAACCTGGAACCCTTTGCGCGTCAGACCGGTATGGCGACCGCTCCGCAACGTGGGTCGTCAAGTTTATTTCTATCATTCTTTTGTACAATTTATAAGGAAGATGAACGAATGATTGGCTGAACGGAATCTACGTAATTTCATTCCCTTAACCGCAACCCGGTGACTGAATGGGTGAAGGGCGGCCTTTTCATCATAGTAGCGCATTTTTCGAAGGGTTTATACTTCCTTATTGAATAGATTAAAGGGCTTTTTATCACTCACAAATTTTCTTGAAACCTTATTTACGGTAATATTATAAAAAGCATACCTTTTTGGTACGACTCCGGAGGCACCACCGTCACCCTTATTTCTGCCTTATAAGAGTGTTAAGTGCCGTTATATTCCGCTTTGAAGCGTGTAGTAAGGGAGACATACTTATCAGAGGCGTTTATGGCAACAACACATGTATCCCCTGCCCGTCGTAAGAGGCGACTACAAGGGCCTTCCGGGGTAGTGGGCGGCAAGATTGGGAGCTCGAACTGCCCGGCCAGCGACCCCGGGAAGAACGGCGGCATGTGTGGCCGCATGCCGTTGTACACACCAGAGGATGTGGCGAGTTTATGGTCACCTGGGAGGAGCCCGATGGGGCAATCGCGCCTAGAGGACTCCGGTTGCGTTCCCTGGAGATCCCGGAGTCTTCAACGCAGCGCCGAGGATGGCCAAGGGGGGGTTTTAGTGCGGTAAGAATCCCACATAACCCCGTGTCGCTCCCACGGCACAGGGTACCTTTTGAAGGTTTCCCCCACGTTATCAAAAGAAAGGAGTTTAATCTTATCTGGAGTTAATAACAGCTGTCTATGGGTGGCAGAATCCACTTAACATCAGGTTGAATACATGCTTTTATACTACTTCAATATAAAATAAGTAAAAGTCTACATATATATAACTCAAAGGTGACTGACTGACATAGTGTTCTATCAACGCACAGCCCAAACCACTGGACGGATCGGGCTGAAATTTGGCATGCAGGTAGATGTTATGACGTAGGCATCCGCTAAGAAAGGATCAATTCTACCCCCAAGGCGATAAAATACGGGATTAAAATATTACTTCGTAACGCTAGCGAAGCCGCGGGCAAAAGCTCGTGTAGTTATAAGATGTGACCCTACATAGGCACAACATAGCAAGTTACTAGTAATGAAAATCTTTTACAAAGTACCACAGAAAATTCTTTGTCGTAACATAAAAAAAACTGTGTCAATCGGCGTTCCGTAATTTTCTTCCGTCCGGATTCCGTACATGGCCAAAGGGTCCACGCATTGAACCTTTTTATCCGGATGTACCCTTTGTTTGAGGTTTTACCCTTCTTTCTTATAGGTTAGGGTAAGAGATTTTCCGGCCATGAAACATATAGATTCAAATATTTTGGGGTCCCGACTGGGGTCCAGAGACTACTTTGTTGTGGTCGCTTAGATTTGTATTTTGTATGTAGCAATAGAAAAACTCCAATTTATATTTT
The DNA here is from genome assembly GCA_014595695.2 of Epargyreus clarus clarus. Taxonomy (NCBI): domain Eukaryota; kingdom Metazoa; phylum Arthropoda; class Insecta; order Lepidoptera; family Hesperiidae; genus Epargyreus; species Epargyreus clarus. The sequence goes on from JACTTY020000150.1 coordinate 121,750, forward strand.
TATCCAAAAAATATCAAACTAGCATGCGACCCATTTGATTCCATAATGCCTTCCATAAGGCGGCCAACTGCCATTCGATTCAGATAGGATCAGAATTCTATCTGAGGTCAAACACAGATTTTACCTGAGGACTAAGTTCAAACGCCTCCTATACGTAATTCTCTCTTCAAAGACAACAAAGCAGCACTTAGCACAGTAGTTATACGTCAGAAATAGATGTAGTAACTGGTAGAGGTGCCTCTGGAGTCGAAAGGCTCTACCATCATTAACTACATAATAATATAATACATTATGTTCTACACCAAAACCATGCCATTAAATGGTTCTAAATATTTATTAGCCTTGTATAAAAATATTTTATTTAATTTTTCACAAATAACCTACGCCGCTTAAAAACAAAGCAAATCTCTAAGAATCCACAATTTGTGCGTAATTGCGGATTTTCAGCGGAATTTCGTGATTACCAAACTTCTTTCGAGGCTTGCTTTATTTACATTATGCTAATATTTTTTGAAAGAAACTCTAACAACAGCAATTAGGATAAATTTGGATAGATAACAGCACGGGATAAAGAATTGCGTATAAAATAACATTTTAGGACTAAATTTTATTTTTTTGGTTTCGAAGTTAGTCTGTAGTGTAATTTATATAAAAATAGACAAAAATGTTCAGTAACAACCTTTTCATTTTCTTTTTTGATAAACTTTCTGTTTTTTGGTTTTAGTTGGTAGCACGGTTAGTGCTTCGACCAAATTTGAATTTTCGAGCAGTTTCAAACGAATGCACTAGTCTGTGTGTATATTTAATTTATCTGTTTTTTGTGAAAACACAGTTGAAATAACTGTAATAATTGATATTTATTACAAGTTAAAAGTACGCAAAATATAAAATTAATCAGTGATTGAATATTAATGATTTCTTATACCAATGTCCAATATAATTATCAGTCAAAAATTATATAATCAATTAATTAAAACAGAGTTACGATAAAATTAAAATTTACGTCATTTTCATCTCTCTATCTTCGTCGAGACTAACACTTTTGGCCAGTACCTAAATAATTCTCCACCGACGTAAACAAGAAATCTAATATCCTCGAAGACATTAGACGAAGCTTATCTTGTTATTGCTAGCCTGAGCTGCTGTTTCGTGGTAAATATACTTACCACAATGCCTAGCATTATGTCCAGAATCAGATTTGGCCAAACTTCCAGCTTGTGTACTGTAGTATCCTAACTAATATTATAAGTGTAAAGTTAGTTTGTCTGTTTGCTACTCTGCGATTGTCACGTTGCCAGGGGTTCAAAAAACGAGGTAAAGTACTTTTTATCCCGAAGAAAAGTGCCATTCCCGAGGGATAGATAAAACTCTGATCGCCAGTGAAGCTGCAGGTAAAAACTAGTAGTCTATAATATCATGTTTTTCTCCTAACATAAACAAATATGTATCTTGTTCTGTTTGCTTATAACTTATATAATCCAATATGTTTATTAGTATGACACCAAAATATTATATCAAACTCTTTAATCATAGTTGTTTCTTTACAATTAATCTTTTCTAGGCCTGAACTGGACATAAATTTTAATGTTCAGATAAATATGACTTTGTATGGAGTGAGTTACTTATCGAATATTACAATATGTAAACTAAACGAGTTTAATTTTGTTTTTATCTATCAGAATGATGTGAGAATTCTTAATTAACATACGGGTGGACATACAGACATTTTTCATTTTTTTTTACAATAAGTCATCCAATATCTAATGTTTCACATTAGGTCGTTAAAAAGAACAACAAAATTTTAAAGCCCGACATAATTACAAAGAAAGGACTGAGAACAAAATAAGACCACGACAATAATAAGACTCGCGAAGTTTTCAGAAACTCCAATAAAGAAACCCGATCACAAGGAATTAAATTTCCGAACGATAACTTCTGTACCCCTACCATGAGTTTTCACGTTTTGACAAATATAACTGGTTTGGTACTTGTTTACGTATTTGCCCGTACAAATTCCAATCAGCACCCCTAGCGGATTGTATCAGAACTATAGTGTCAGTTACATAACATTAAATATCTAAATTGACAAAATGGCGATTTTTGCAAACATGTGAGGTAGACGAAAAGACTTGAGCACTTACTTATGGTTACGTTTACTGAGTCTACTGAAGCAAAGGGATCTGTAGGACTACCATGAGTTTACAAAAGTATTACGCGCTAGCGACTGCGTAAAATAAATGTATGAAAAATTGTACAGCGCCTCTGGTGGTTACTCGTAGAACTAAAATCCGTAGTGACGTAACTCGATACGTAAAAAACCTATCGAAATCAAATCGCTAGCGAATGTCATTATGATCTATTGCCATACAAATTCGGTCCCATGAGTCATTAATTTGACAGACGTTGTCAAGAAATACCGTAACGATAGTAGTTATGTTATTCACTAGCAAAATGACAATAGTTTTCTATTTACCATTTCTATAGTGGCGTTTCTATGCCAACTCATGGTAATGCTACAGAATAATGGATTGAGTAAACGTAACGTAAAATTGTGGTATGTTTTGAAAACTCATGGTAAGGGTACTGGGAACGATGGAACTTTCTTACAAGAACCCATTATAACTGACCAATATCACCTTTTTTCTCCATTTTGTAAACTTGGAAAGTATTGAAAGGGATTTTTTAGATGAAAATACAGATTCTTGTTTGTTTAAAGAGTTGACGTTTGATATATTGTAAAGATAAACATGTCGTACTAGCAGACTCTTCGAGTAAATACAAACTATTGAAGAAGAAAATTTTGAGGATGAATCTTTAAAATTTTACTTTTAAATATAGGATAATATGATCGAAATTTAATTTTGACCACACTAAAGTACTGATGATAAATTTACAAAATTTTAGAGAGTAATATTTTTTCTATTAATGCAAATTTTGGTCAAGACCAAAAAAAAACCAAGTACTATGGAATGGAATATAAATGCTAAAATTTTATTCTTGGTGGTAACATAATTTGTCCAATCCCATATTATACGAGTGAATCCCATAATATTATATAAGCAATAGCTGCCAAAAACTTACAAATTACAACATTAAATTCTTTAATCCAATAATGCTACTTACATTTTATGTGTGCCTAAAAACAGACAAACTCTTAGAAGATTAAATCTAGAAACGATAAATTTTGGGGACGAGGGTAATGTTTTAAGAGACACCATTATCAGTGACCAATCTGTAACACAAAGTTGGAGAATTGGGAACTGTGTTTAAAAGGGCCTACTGAGGGTGATGTGGTTTTATCGCTAAATGTCTGGGAATTATCGAAATTAAATGAGCTTGACATATTTATTGCTAAAAGATCTTTTTTTTATCTTTTTTATATAAAGTAAGGAGTAGCAGACGAGCATGCAGTCCACTTGATGGTAAGTGTCTACTGCCGCCCATGGACATCTGTAATACCCCAGACAGGATTAGATAATTCCGCCTGAGGTCGGCCACAGATGCGCTGCTATTCTTAAGGACTAAGCTGGAACGTCTCGGAAAAGGATGTCTCACTTACACAGCAGCGCTAACACTGCTGTTATGAGGTAGAAATAGGTGTGGCGGTGTTGCCGCCGGAGTCGAACGACAAAGGGTTCTACCACCTTCAACTCTTATCTACTGGGAGAAGTTATCAAAGTGACAAGCTGCTCATTTGATCGTAAAATGATTACCACGCACTGACAATGGTTACATGTTTGCCTTTTTGGAGGTAGTAGAAGGCGTTGTGGTTCGACGTCGGAGCCACACTTTGGTACTTAATAACAACAGTGTAATGCGCTGCTGTGTTCCCCCTTAAAGTGTGTGATAAGAAAACCATCGCGATTCTCAGGGGTAGCCACGCAACTGTGGCCAACCTCCGGTAGGAATCTAATCCCACCTGGGGTTAAATACAGATGTCTGTCGCCAGCAGTAACTACGGCTGCAAAATACACACACTCAAAGCAATACACACTCAGCAAAAAATTCATGTGTCTATCTATTATGGTTTAACAGATAGAACTATGTGACAGGCGAAATTTTAGTAATAGGCTTGCGTTTTTATCCTTTGGATACGGAACTAAAAAAGATCATTCGTTGTGGAATTTATATGAACTCTGCTTTTGGCAGCGTCCCCTTCTAAAGTCGACAAATCAAGAATATGGCAGTTGTAGATGGGAGTAATAAAGGAATAGTTTGGAACAAGTAAGGTTGAGGAAAAACTGAAGATATACGATCTCTTTTAGATAAAAATACGGAGCATCAATACGGAGAGATGGAAGACCTTCTCAATGGGGAGAAATGAATTGGGATTTTGCAAAAAAATGAAAGTATTTGTATTCTACGACAGACCTGTGGAAACCCAACTTTTTGTGGCAGAAATTCATGGTTTTTGATAATTACTTTTCCATTTTACAGTGTTGATAAAGTCCGCTAGATTGCTGATTGGAAATATATGAAAAAATACAAACAAATACATACTTCTAAAAGATAAATTTGCCTTACCACACATAAAACACTAGGTTATAATAAGCATAGTAGCATCACCGCAAGCGACTTACTTTTACTGAGAGACATACTTTTCCGAGGCATTCTAGCTTAGACGTCAGCTGTAGCGGCGCATCTGTGGTCGACCTCGGGTAGAACCCAGACAACATAGGATGTTGTCTGGGTTGTCTGGGGTTAATTACAGATGTCCATAAGCGATCGTAGGCATGACCATCAGATGGACTGCATGCTCGTCCGTTACTCTAATATTATAAAAAAGCGAATTGTTTAGAATGAGTTTGTAGACCTTCGAGGCTGTCCCTGTAGATCCGGGACCAGAATAGGGCTACGGTATCCCTTGACTGTCGTAAGAGGCGACTAAAAGGGGCTTCCGGGGTTGCGGGTGGCAAGAGTGGGAGCTCGAACCGCCCGGCTAGTGACCCCGGGAAGGACGGCGGTATGTGTGGTCGCATACCGTCGTGCCCACCAGACGGTGTGGCGAGCGTCAAGCTCACCTGGGCAGAGCCCGATGGGGCAACGCGCTAAGAGGACTCCGGTTGCGTTCCTTTGGAGATCCCGGAGTCCTCTACGCAGCGCCGAGGACGGCCACCGGGGGGGTTTTAGTGCGGTAAGAATCCCACATAACCCCGTGCCGCTCCCACGGCATAGGGTACCTTTTGAAGGGTTCCCCCCTCGTAACCACAAAAAAAAAGACCTTCGAGGCGTTTCAACTTATGATTCAAATTCCATTTAAGGTTAGTTACAGATATCCATAGACTTACTTACCATTAATTTGATATAAGATGGACTTAAAATCAGATCGATACTGATTATCACGTAGAAAAATTACAAAACGTCTGTATGTAAGACTTTTTATAATGTACGTTTTTCATTGAATCTATGAAGACATTTTTCCGAACAATAAATAGGATTTCGTTTGTGTGTAGAACGCAAATCCAATATACCAATGCCTTTAAGATAAGTTAATGTAATGGAGTGAGCAGAGGGTGTCCCATCTTTGTATACAAACCGACATAATAATGTGTAGATAGGTCTATCATTACTTATTGGAGCTCGAATCGTCCAGCAAGTAACCCCGGGAAGGTCGACGGTGTGTGTGGCCGCATACCGTTGTAAACACTAGGTGTGTGGGAGGAGCGTAAACTGCTCCCCCAGGGAAGAGCCCGATTGGGGCATCGCGCTCGGAGGACTCCGGTTGTGTTCCATCGGAGATCCCGGAGTTCTCCACCAAGCGCCGAGGACGGCCACCGGGGGGGTTTTAGTGCGGTAAAAATCCCACATAACCCGGCGTCGCTCCCACGTCGTCGGGTACCTTTTGAAGGTACCCTCGCAAACAAAAAAAAAAAAAGGTCTATCATTACTTATGTCTATATATCGTGCGAATAATGTCGTCGTCGCCAACTTTAACTGTCCCACTGCTGGGCAAGTGTCTCCTCTTAGAGTGGGAGGGATTTAGTTCATAGTCCACCGCGCTAGACAAGTGTGAATTGGTGGCCTTAACATAACTTTAGATTTTTTATAAAACTGTCAGGTATGTAAGTGTCTTCACGATAGTTTCTTTCGCCGTTATCTTATATATAAAATTCTCATGTCACAATGTTAGTTACCGTACTCGTCCGGAACGGCTTTACCAATTTTCACCAAATTTTATATACATATTCAGTAGGTCTGTGAATCGGCTACTATCTATTTTTCATACCCCTAAGCGATAAGGGTTGTTCACCCTTAACATTTTTTTATTTATATGGCAACACTAAGTTTACCGGGTCAGCTAGTAGCAAATAAAAATTGACTTCTAATAGGCCGAGTTTCATTACGCTATCACTCCATATCCATGCTCAGCAATGGCACAGTGATGGGTTAAGGATAATGCACATAACTTTGTAGAATCAAAGATATGTGAGATTTTAATTCAGAACCAGAATATAATTCGAAAATTTCAAATTAGTTGTGACTGCTGTTACAAGGCACAGATAGAAAAACGTCTACCATGAGTTTTTACGTTTGGACAAATATGACTGTTTTGGTATTTGTTTACGTATTTTCCCACACAAATTCCAATCAGCGCCCCTAGCGGATTGTATCAGAACTATACTGTCAGTAACGTAACATTAAATGTCTAAATTGACAAAATGGCGCTTTATGTTTTGTCTCTCTTTTTTGCGAACATGTGAGGCAGACAAAAAGACTTGAGCACTTACTTATTGTTACGTTAACTCAGTCTACTGAAACAAACGGAATAGAATAATGGATTAGTAAACGTAACGTAAAGTTGTGGGATATTTCGGAAACTCATGGTAAGGGTACAGTTTTAACGATACAGCATTTATCACAAGTATTATCGATTAACATCAATATAACGGAAGTGTTTCCTACCCTCTATTTTTCCTTTCTACCAAGTTTCGACAAAGACGGAAGACAAAGTTTATTAGAAAACAAACTTTGCGATATAAATTATTTTCAAGGGAAATATATTAGGGGCATGGAAATACTTATTTCTCTCTTATAATAACGCCAAGTACAGTACTGTTGATTGGTGGCTTGAAGGGTGGTAGGAGAAACATTTATATGAAGGTGGTGGAACCCTTTGTGGTTCGACACCGGCGTCACCACCGCCACACCTATTTCTGTCTAATAATTGCATTGTTCTGGTTTGGAGGGTGTGGTGAGGCAGACATACTTTTCCGAGGCGTTCCAGCTTAGTCCTCAGGGGTAGCGGTGCACATGTGGCCGACCTCAGGTAGGAATATCTAATCCCATCTCGGGTTGATTACAGATGACCATGGGCGGCAGTAGCCACTTATCATCAGGTGGACTGCATGATCGTCTGCTACGCCTATATTATAAAAAAAATGAAGCATTGCAACCTACTTAAGAATACAACTTTGAATGACTTCAGATAATCTTTTAATCCCATTGGCATTTGATAACCGATGTCAAATTGTCCATAAGCGGCAATGACCACTTAAGGTGACTCAAATTAAATAAAAAACACTTAGAATCAGAAGTCTTGTAATTAGAGTAGATTCTTTAAAAACATTCTTAAACGTCTATAACTAAATAACAACCGCTTTGCAAGAATCAAACTTTACGTTCAATAGCACGTAATTTACCATTTAATTAAATATTTTGCTTAAGTAACTTACAGTCAATAGTAGATGACGCACTGTAAGCCTCTTAATATTTATATGCACATATCAATTATCTTAAAATTTGCAAAAAGGCTAGTTCACGCTCTAGCTAGACCTGTGTGGGTAGTGTATGTGCTCTAGCTCTCCTAAATTAATTAAACACTATAGCTCTATTGAAAGCAAAGCCGTCCCACGCAGGGCTCACTGCGTCCCGGCGCGTCCCGACGTTATGACGTGGTTGTTTTGACGTCACTATTCAATTTGGATGTTAATTAACCGTCTATTTCAGTAACAATATTATTTCTAGAATTCGAACAAAAAGTGATTGAGCATTTGTTAACTAAACAAAATAAAAAATGCTTCTTTTTATAATACGAGTATAAGAGTCCGCATGCAGTCCATCTGATACTAGGTGGCTGCTGCCGCCCATGGACATCTGTAATAAACCCCATATTATATTCTGTTCCTACCTGAAGTCTGGTACAGTTGAGCCGCTACCCCTGAGGACTAAGCTGGAATGTCTTCGAAAAGTATGTTCCCATTGCCTTCAAATTAGAACACAGCAGCACTTAACTTTGCTGTTATTATGCAGAAATAGGTGTGGTGGTGGTGCTGCCGGAGTAGAACCACAAAAGGTTCTACTTTCTTTAATAATCCTGAGCAAATTACACGCTGTGTTACAGTATTTTCTCTTATCAAAATCAAAGTTGTAACCCGTTAGAACATGTCTCGTTTATTTACGACAGAATTGATCACCCACAAAAAATCACTTTGCAATTTGCATATTTATTATGAACATCTCTCTGTCAAAGCCATAATACTCGTAGAAGAAACATACATGGCTAATAAGCTCTTTGTGCAACTGCGACGTATCTAGGTAGGAAATCGATTTAATACTTCGGTGACTTTGCTTGCAGCTACTTAAAGATAAGAGATACATATACGTTAGGGTGCAGTGATAGCCCGGTGGTTGTAAGTCCGCCTTTCAATATTGGGGTTCCGGGGTTCAAACCCCAGTCAGGCAATTTGATTTTTCAAAGTCATGTGCGTTAAAGAACTAAGTTTTATCCAAAAGTATTTTGAAGGTGGTAGAACCCTTTGTGGTTCGACTCCGGCGGCACCACCGCCACACTCATTTCTGCATAATAACAGCAGTGTTAGGTGCTGCTGTGTTTCGTTTTAAGGGAGACATACTTTTCCGAGGCGTTCTAGCTTAGTACTCAGGGGTACCGGTGCATTTGTCGCCGACCTCAGGTAGGATAATCTAATCCTATTTGGGGTTGATTACAGATGTCCATGGGCGGCAGTAGCCACTTACCATCAGGTGAACTGCATGCTCGTCTGGTACTCCTATATTATAAAAAAAATGTGACTTCTTAATTAAATTAATTCAAAAATTAACATTACCCATTGTTAGGGGAGACAAAGAAGAGAGAGAAACATCGCAAACAATTATTTTCAAGAAAATACTAATAATCATCAAATAATTTTAAAGTTCCACAGTATAAAAATGTGACGACACTAATTACTATTAAAAAATCAAGAAGAAAAGTTCTTAAGATGTATGAAGAATACATTTTGACTAACCTCTGGGTTTATCTGCGGTGGCATCACAATTTTCTTCTGCGGTGGAGACCGGAGCACCACGTTCTCATCCCTTATTATGATCTGGGGTTCCATCGCCAGCAGCTTCTTCTTACACTCCTGCATTTGAAGGCACTCCTTGTCCTTCCTTGAGAGGACTGACTCTGATGACGCATGCTTCGACGAACCCACTGAAGTATTCTTACTCGATAGCTTCAAGCTGTCCATTGAAGCCGTCATCTTTGAACTCTCTTTACCATTTGACGAAGCCATTTTTATTTTTTTGTAATACTATAATAGCTTGTTTTTAATGAAATAATTTTGGGGTTGCCCAAGGACACCGTTTAGGTCCTGTATTGTTCTTTGTGGATTTTATATACATTTCTTATTTATATTCACAAAGTATTCCATCGTACGACATTAGTTACACTAATAACACAATAAGTAGAGCTTTATAACCAAAGTATTAATTTATTAACAATGTTTTAACAAATGATACTCGAATTTTAATGTGGTTTTCATTTTATGTACTATTTTATGTACTAAAGTAAATGTTAAAGAGTTAAGGAATGCCTATGTTTTGATTGACGCATGGTAATCGAAAAATAGCGTGAAAGAACATTTCTAGTTCAAATATTAGCTTAGGCTATGAGTGGTTGTATAACTTGATAAAATCTCGGAATGGGTTGGAAGTGCGCGTTGTGATAAGGTGTAATATTGTATTTGACTATCAAGCATTGTAATCATTTAATGGTCATCATCATTAATATCCTATTATAATACACGAAATGAGTTCAAAACAGAGAAGTAAGCTAATGTAGCGGGTTTATTAAATACCCGGTAAGTCAGACAAGTTAGTGATGTTAAAGTATTGGAGTATTCTTTTGATACCGATGCCTCATGGAAATCTAGTGAACTATCATACACTAATACTGAAAGAGTAATTAGTACTACTAACTATAAATGAGAAAAGAGACTGACAACATTTTTTTAAAGTGATTATTATCTTTAACTGTTGACGGACATTATATTAAAATCCAGGGAGGCATTTAAGTGTAATGAGCTGAGGGATCCGGGTTTGATTCCCGATTAGACGGAATACATCTGAAGGATGAATTTACATTTCTGTTCTGAGCCTGCGTGTTTGTGTATTCATCTATGTATGTGTTTATGGCATTCACAACACAGGGAATCCTAGTGTGGACCTATAACTGTAGATAGCGTCTTTTTTCTTCCTTTAAGTTCACTTTATTTCTTTGTACAAATAATATAGTATCCATAAGGTTAGCGTTATAGCGAAGTAAACCTAATCTAGGCCCCCTGCTTCCAGCTTAAAATACTGCTTTTGTCCAACAGCTATCAGCGGGGAATTAATAGACTGAAGCCGTAAACACTGACGATCTGGTGTTTGTTTGAAACTGATTTGTGTATAAAACTCTAGGCCAGAGGTTCCCAACCAGTGGTTCGCGGAAGCCAAAATATGGTCGGCGAACGGTTTTAAATTTAGAGATTTAGAGGGCGGTAAGCGGGAGGTTAGCTTTGAGTAACAATATTAGTCCTAGGATAGCTGAACTAGTGAAGAAGATGCAGACGCATTAATTACATTCATCGAAGTGCTTTTTACGCATGTACCTATTGAATTTTAATTAATTTCTATTCGATTAAAACAGTTTATTTTTATTATACCTATATAGTGGTCCTTGATAGTGCTTGGGAAGCAAGAAATGGTTGGGAACCCCTGCTCTAGGCCAAATTATTCCAATGTTGAGCGTCGAACGTAAACAGTCTATTGTTTAAACTGGCTGTCTAGCTGTAAAGATAGTGATGGTAAACTCACGTGCGTTATTAGTCATCAATCTGTCGAATTTTGTCTACCAGAAACTTGGAAACTTCTAGCAGACACGTCGTCACGTCATGTCATCAACCCATTATTGTTCCAATGCTGGGCACGGGTCTCGTCTCAGAATGAGAAGGATTAGGCCATAGTCCACCACGCTGGCCAAGTGCGTATTGGTAGACTTCTCATACCTTTGAGTTTTTTTTTTATATAAATCTCTCAGGTATGCAGGTTTCCTCACGATGTTTTCCTTCACCGTTTTAAGCAAGTGATAATTAATTTCTAATACGCATATAACTTTGAAAAATCAGAGGTGCCTAGGATTTGAATCTCGGACCCCTTGTTCGAGAGGCCGAGTTTCTAGTCTATCACTGGTTTTTGCAGATAAAAATTGCCTAATGTCGATATTTGATAGACAAAACATCGGTTAGACAGATTTTTTAAATAACAGGCGTTAATGATAATAAAGATTATTTTCAAGAAGAGTTTTTGCTTGCTAGTAAGGTGAAATCCTTTGTGGTTCGACTCCGGGGCCCCACCGCTACACCTATTTCTGCCTAATAACATGTGTTCGGCGTTGCTGTGTTGCCATGAAGGATGTGGTATGGAAGACATACTTATCCAAGCTGTTCCAATTTACCGCTCAGGGGGAGCAAGGCATCTATGGCCGACCTTACAAAGGGCCGACCTTAGATAGATCTAATATTATCTGGAGGCAACAGCTATCCATCATTAGGTAGATTGAAAAAATGAATTCCAATTTAGTTTTTTCGAAAAATACTGAAGACTTATTTTTATTACAACATACGAGTAACGTGGAACATGTAAATTGGTTGTTATGTCGATTGCGAGCAGAGCCTGATTCATGATTTATTTTTCTTCCCGAGGGATTTATTATCCCGAAAGTATACGTACAGGGCAATGATGAATGGGGCTTGTTCATAAAAGTTTTAATACCCGTCCACAGACACTTGTCGTATTGCCAGCGATCGTTTGAAAAACAGTAAAATGTAAATAAAGTGTTTTGTTATTTGTACTTTAAATGTAAAAAAATAACTCTCTCTGTTCTGAAAAACTGCCACTCTTTAATAAATAAAGGTATAGAATATGCAAAACAAGGCAGTGACAGCCTAGTAGTTATGAAACTTGGCCTCTCGATCGAGGGGTCCGATGTTCAAATCCCAGGCACGCACCTCTGATTTTACAAAGTTAAGTGCGTATTGGAAATTAATTATCACTTGCTAAGCGGTGAAGGAAAACATCGCGATGAAACCTGCATACCTGAGAGATTTATAAAAAAAATCTCAAAGGTATGTGAAGTCTACCAATACGCACTTGGCCAGCGCGGTGGACTATGGCCTAATCTTTCATTATGAGTGGAGACCCGTGCCCAGCAGTGGAACAGTAATGGGTTGCTGATGACACCAGAGCATCAATCTCCTTGTGATATCTTGTCATAAAGCAGATTAGATTTAATAAGTTTTGTGAGGTGTTACACTATGCTAACAGTGCCATTTGTTGTCGAGTTTTTCAGTAGGAGGGTAACTGTGGCCGACCTCAGGTAGAAATCAAATCTTATCTGGGATTGATTACAGAGGATCATGGGCGGCAGTAGCCACTTACGATCGGATGGACTGCATGTTCGCCTGCTACTCAAATATTATAAAAAATATAGGTTACTCTTATCGCTTTTCGCTTCTCGTAGACAATACCACAAGCGCCTTTGTATAAATCCATTCTACGTTCAAACGTACGACAGTTTGATTATTTTCCCCCCAAATTTTGTATGTCTTTTGTATTAAACTTTTAGAACTCAATTAAGCAAAAATTTACAGCTCTATTTATTACGAGAGGCTTAAGTTTTTTTTTTTTTTTTTTTTTTATAATATAAGAGTAGCAGACGAGCATGCAGTCCACCTGATGGTAAGTGGCTACTGCCGCCCATGGACATCTGTAATCAACCCCAGATAGGATTAGATATTCCTACCTGAGGTCGGCCACAGATGCGCCGCTACCCCTGAGGACTAAGCTGGAACGCCTCGGAAAAGTCTGTCTCCCTTACCACACCCTTCAAACCGGAACACAGCAGCGCTTAACACTGCTGTTATTAGGTAGAAATAGGTGTGGCGGTGGTGCCGCCGGAGTCGAACCACAAAGAGTTCTACCACCTTTAAAGTTTTACTAATGGATTCTATTTCTACAATATTTATTACATTTCGTGTAACGTTATATAGTCTAGTTCAATGGAGTTGAGAACTTTTAATGGATAAATTGAACACTCAGTTTCAATTAATTGTTACTAAGTTTTGTTCAGGTGCTTTAGTAGAAATATATTATTTATGTTTAGTTTAGAAGGTAGCGTAGTAACGTTTTTGCGGGTTTTGTTTTGTACATAATTGCAATACGTATCTTTTATGCCATTTTCTAATAATAAATTGAACTAATTAAGTATACTATCTTAATATGGCTATGAATGCTTCTTCTTTATAATATCTCTAATTATGTTTAATTTATAATATCCTTCGTCAAATATGTTGTATATATGTTCTCGATATGTAGAATGTAATAAATGCTTTCTTGACTCACAAAATATTTAAAAAATTCGCATAAAATAATTCAATTTAATTGAAACTCGACCCATCCTGTATTGTGGGAATAATTGACTCGTAACATCTTTTATTGTTCTTTCATTATAACACATCGTATTCTACATTTTTTCGGTGTTTAAATAAGTTTATAAGTATTTTCTTTCAGATATGATAATTTAATTGACTTTGACATGTTTTCAAATTTATTCAGTTTAATTGAAACTTATTCAATTTAATTGAAACCCTTATCCACTTTGTTTACGTCACCATCTGATTATAAATGCGAAAGAAATTCTAATATAACTCAAAGTCTCTTTATCCTTGTCTTCTGTCTTTGAAGCAAAGGAATTCGTTAAGAAGTTTACTGTTAAAATACTTCGCTTCGCAAAGGGTTGGTTTCAGTTAACATTCTGAGTGTAAAAGCGTTTATTTTTTTATTATTCAACCCAGTTTTATCTGTATTTATAATGGTATAGGATTACTCTTTGCGACTTGCATGATTTAGAGATCATCGTACTAGTCTGATAAAGCGATATGTGTTTTGGGTTCGAACCCCGGTCAAGCAGACATCTAAATAATGAATTTTCGAATTGATTCATGTTGGGATCACAATTTGAAAAACTTTTTTCCCAAAATTTAAGTAGCAAATGGTATAGCATGGTAGTAGCATCCACCTGATAGTAAGTCTACTGCCGTCCATGGACATCTGTAATCAACCCCAGATAAGATAAGATTCCAACCTAAGGTTGTCAACAGATTTGTTGCTAGCTGAGGACTAAGTTAGGACGCCTTGGATAAGTATACTTCCCTTACCACACCCGTCTAAGGGGAACACAACAGCGCTTCTCCGGAGTCTAATAATAGAGGGTCCTACGAGTACTAACTTCAGAAACCATTCAGACATAAAATATCTATTTATCCTCCATTATATAAAAACCACATTAAAATTCAAATCTTAATGTAAAAATTATTGTCTTACGATTACGATAAAAGTTCACTGACAACAAATTAATATCATATATTAATTTATCATTATTTATCAACATTTAATTCACTACGCACCACACAACACGATCGTTCCCGCAAATTTTTCACATAACAGTTTTCACACACTACAAAATTTTACCGTTCGAAAAATTCGAATGCACAATTTGAAATTGAAATTTGTTTTTATTTCTTTACTATACTGTGTTATGTGTTTATGATTTAGAATTTTATGTTATTTACGATAAGTGGCAGCACATACAACGTACGCTCCGTTCGACGGCCGGCGTCGGACTGACGGCTTTGTCCTTTCTCACCCCCGGGAGTGAGGGTGGCTTCGCGGATACGTTACGAAGGACGGCGAAAGTCGCCAGAACTTGAAGAAGGAATTGCGTCTAAGGAGTTGACACGTTGGTCATTGAGTGTCTTAGTTAGTTAAAGTTCGTTTTGTTGTTGTGTTGTGTATTTGTCTTATAGAGTTGTTAAACAAACGTGTCGTTAAAAAAATGCTATTTAAAAAAGCGTACTATAAAGTAAGTGATTATTTGACTGATAAAACGATGTGGTCTGAAGTAGCTCCTACTATTAGGTTAAGTTTACCATTTAAAAAAAAGCATATATATAAAAAAGACGTGTGTTATGGAGTTTCTTTCGCCGCTTCTTCTCCATAACGAAGCACCATGTGAGGTGGTGGTAGATGTATTAACATTCAAAAAGTGCTCTTAAGAACCTGTTTTGAATAAAAAATTGATTTGATTTGATTTAATTTTATTACAATTTGGATTTTGTTTGGTATCGTCCGCGCCAAGCTAGTCCGCTCTGAATATAGAAATGAGTCGCGTCGCCATAGCAAATTGTATGACGACGCCTGCTCGCCACACCTATTTCTGCCTAATAACAGAAGTGTTAGGCGCTGCTGTGTTCCGTTTTGAAGGGTGTGGTAAGGGAGACATACATTTCCGAGGCGTTCCAGCTTAGTCCTCAGGGGTAGCGGCGCATCTGTGGCCGACCTCAGGTAGGAATATCTAATCCTATCTGGGGTTGATTACAGATGTCCATGGCCGGTAGTATCCACTTACCATCAGGTGGACTGCATGCTCGTCTGCTACTTCTATATTATAAAAAAAAAACTTTGCAACAATCCGTCAAATCCCTGTATAATGGTATATGTTATAACATGATTTACAATATATATCATCATAAATATTGGTAGGGTATTGATGCGAAGTAGTTTTAATCATAACTTAAATAAACATTAACCTAATAAACAAACAGTACTAAACAATATAAGTTATATTCAGTTCGATTAAAGTGTAAGGTATAGATCTTATGGATCTTTTATCAATATCAATATATCTATTATCATTATCTATTATCAATGGATCTTTATTTTGCTTTATATTCGTAAGATGGAGCAGATAATTATATACTATTAATTTTTCAATAAAAAACTCTTGTGATTACTTCCAACTCGAAATATTTTCATTCAAACTCTTCTATCACTCATAACATCCAATTAGTTATATTATTAGTTATCCAAGTCAGTTCCAATTTACTAAAGTTATTAAACAAGTCATGAAGCTTATTTTAAGCATTACCATAATGATATTGAATCTTTTTCTCAACTATGTAATAGAGCAATGAATTCGTTTTATGGGGTTTATGGGGTTGCAGTGCCAAGAGCGTTGCCAACTGATGTCTATGATGTTCTGGACCGCTGAGCCGGGTTTAACTGCTTTTGTTAACTTTGTTAATATTTTTAGTAGACTTTCTTTGTGTTTTTTGCTTAAAAAAGGTACAAAGACGAGTAGAGAAAAGAAGTCAAATAATTGAGATGTGTGCTTAGTCGGGGATTGAGCCCGGGACTGACGTAATGAAATATTGGTATTGAATGTTTTTTCGTAGTCACTGTACTTAGTTGTACACATATTTATGCTATTAAGATGGAATAACAACTTTATAAGAAGATACGGGCGCTTTTCTTTAAAATTAAATCCTTACGTCGAAACAGCACTCTCTTAATGGCATCATCATTCAGGCACACTGGCACAGTTTATTTTTTTATATTCCACTATTACTCTTTTCAAGACACGGTGGAATTGAAGCCCCTAATTTAACTAAATTACCATGCCTCACCCTTGCAAACTAGTGGAGGAAAATATTCAAGAGCTAATCATAAAACCCATACGACAGCTCTGGGATAAACTTACCAAAAAGCCTGATATCTATTCGATAAGTAATTCAATATCCGGTAACACGCCGTGACGTCAATACTGGAAATATCATATTCCATGGCTAAAAAGTTTTTACAGAATTCTATATTTATAATAAACGAAATTGAACCATGAGGTCATTATTAAATAAAAGTTATTTATTAACTTGCTATATTTACAGATCAAATCTAGAAATATATTTTAAATTACTTTTCCTTAACTAAAACTAAAAACTAGATTTTTTCTAGGATTCGAACTTTCGACCCCTTCTTTAGATTCGCTGCTTCACGTACTAGATAAATAAAATATTTTTAATCTACAGATCGTATTCCTAACTCATATGATTTTTGCTGGAACCAAGATATATAACTTTAAATTTCATCCATCTGTCTGTTTTTATGTACAAAATTTGTTACATAAAACAGGTGTCTTATTCAAAATGGCGTAGGGTAACCACAAATTGCGTATAACGCGTATCATTTCCATGCGCTAATTGTTAAATAACAGTTTCATACTCTAACTACTTTACATGCAGGATTACGCATTATCAACTCTATCCTCATAGAAATAAAGGTCACACGAACATGGAAGAGAACTACTGTATCAAAATACCAAAATACGAGGTATTTTGAACTCTATTCCACTGATAATAATGATGTAGTGGAATGATAATGAACAACGTAAGCGTTTGTTTTACACATCAAATGGAATCCATTGGAAATTTACTGGAATTTTCGTTAAGGTGATTGTACATGCGTTTTTTTATAAATATTTTAGTAAAACTCGTAATCCTTACTAATATTATAAATACGAAAGTAACTCTGTCTGTCTGTCTGTCTGTTTGTTTCTTCTTCGCGTCCAAACCACTGAACCGATTTTAATGAATTTTTGTACAAAGATAGTCTGTGACCCGACCAAAAAGTCGATTATTTTAATCGATATTAGTAAGAATTAAATCGTAAACTATGCATTTGATCAAGTGATGATCTTTAGCACAGTTGTTGTCCATGAGCCCACGAAGGTTTCAGAGTTGGTACGACCAATTTTCGCCAGATGGCGCCACTTTCATTCCAATGAAGGTACGAATTTTCAGTTTTATGTATGTCATATTTGTATGTCATATTTTCTTTCACACGCGGGCGAAGCCGCGAGCAAAAACTATTTTTTAATAAATTTAAATAAGAAGTTTGGACATAGTAGTCAGTCATTATGGATTATGCTACCTGTCTTACCTGATGTCGACAACAGACGCTACTTGCTAAAGCTACTTACAGACCTTTGGGTTAAATTGTACGACGCCTCGTGTAAATCTCCCTACTTTACCAACAAAATCCTACAAAACAGAACACTTAGCACCGAGTTCCGATATTAAAAGAAAACAATAACTCTGACGGTGGTGCATTTACTGTAGAACGGAGAATGACCATGAATATCATCTTAGTTTTGAATCAGGTATATTACAGGTGTATTTTTTATAAGGTTGAAGTAGCGACCACCTGACGGTAAGTGGTCGCTCCGCCACTTTGTAAAAACTCCATAATAATATGGACAAGCGATTCTATCTAAAACCAAACAGATGTGTTGCCAACTTGAGGACAAAGACGGTCCTCGAATGCAAGTCAGCGGTTATGTAGGAGTATCTTTATCAAATCATCATCATCAACCCATTATTGTCCCACTGCTGGACACGGGCCTCCTCTCAGAATGAGAAGGATTAGGCCATAGACCAAGTGCGTATTGGTAGACTTCAAATAACTTCGAGATTTTTTTTTTAATAAATCTCTCAGGTGTGCTGGTTTCCTCACGATGTTTTCCTTCACCGTTTAAGCAAGTGATAATTAATTTCTAATACGCACATACACACATACAACTCTGAATAATTAGAGGTGCGTGCCTGGGATTTGAACCACGGACCCCTCGATCGAGAGGCCAAGTCTCTTAACCACTAGGCTATCACTATCAAATCATAATCGTAATCAAATCTCATATTATCCGACTGTTATATTTCATATCACGTTCTCAAACTAAGCGTATGTACAGTGGCCCTTACAGCGTACAATTTAAATTGGTATTTGAATAGGTAGGGATTCACCGCGGGCTACGCGCGGATTGCTACTAACAGCCCTTTCATACGAGCCATTTGTAAACTAAGGGCATATTTAACTTACAATAGGTACCTGTTATTTCAATCAGATGGTAGGAGCATAAGGTAAAATATTGTCTCTAACAATTCGTTTTGTAAATTAAAATAAAATCTCTTTTCATTTCATTTGACTACATTTCGTTTCGCCTCAACTCGTCTCGTCATATTATGTCTCGTCTCAACTCGTCTCGTCACATTATGTCTCATCTCGACTCGTATCGTCATATTATGTCTCGTCTCGACTCGTCTCGTCTCATTGTGTCTCATCTCGACTCGTCTCGTCTCATTATATCTTATCTCGACTCGTCTCATCTCATTATACTCGAATCTCATCTCGTCTCGTCTCATTATGTCTCATCTCGACTCGTCTGGACTCTTTTTCCTCACTGCCTTATCTTATCTCACTTAATTTAATCGACCGTCCTTGCAACTGTAACTTTGCTCCATTTAACAATTTTGAGAAGTATCTTTTTTATTTATGTCTAAATCACGTGTATGCCGTAAGGCTCGATTTTCCTGGTTTTCAACAGTAGTTCTGCATTCTAGGGCTTTAGTAAGCTGTGACATGCACAGCTTACGCTGTGCATGTCACAGCTCACATAAATAAATAATAAAAATTGCATAAATAAATGTGCTAAATGGTTGGCAGTGACTACTCACCTATCATCAGGTGCACTACATGAGCATTTGCTAAGTCATTTTGTAGAGTTGTTCCCGGAGTCAAATTAAGAAGAGCGCTCACCATACTTGTCTGATGTACAGAAGGTTCCGGCGGGACTCATTCCTTGATGATGAATTTAGACATCTGTTTTAGGTATGTTTGTGTTGTCCCTGTGGTATCGGGCCCATAATAGGGCTACGGTATCCCCTGCCTGTCGTAAGAGGCGACTAAAAGGGGCTTGCGGGGTTGCAGGCGGCAAGAGCGGGAGCTCAAATCGTCCAGCAAGCGACTCCGGGAAGGACAGCGGTATGTGTGGTCGCACATCGCTGTAATCACCAGGGGATGTGAGAGGAGCGTAAATTGCTCCCCCCAGGTAAGAGCCCGATAGAAGGGCATCGCGTTTGGAGGACTCCGGTTGTGTTCCGTTGGATATCCCGGAGTTCTCCACCAAACGCCGAGGACGGCCACCGGAGGGGATTTAGTGCGGTAAAAGTCCCACATAACCTGGTGTCACTCCTATGGCGTCGGGTACCTTTTGAAGGTTTCCCCCTCGTCAACAAAAAAAAAAGGTATGTTTGTGTATTATTTCTATGTTTTCATGGCATTCACGAAAAAGGGATTCTAGTGTAGGCTGTGACTTCTGTGAGTATATTTTAGAAAGGGTTTTTTTTATCTTACATATATTATATATTTCTTAGCCACTAGCCCATCACTGCTTTACTGCACACTAGAAGATAAAGAACTTTTATTACTCCAACTAACGTAAGACCAAAAGAACTATCGGTTTAATTAAACCAATTCCATCTAGCAGTAACATTCTTGAACAAAGCTCTCCCAAGTCCAAAGCTTTCTTGAATATTCAACACTGGCTCTGAATAAGCTTTCTAGTTACCATTGTTGAATTCAATTGTTTCAGCTTAATCAATGTTAAATGTACAATAATTAATAATTTTGTGAACTGCAGTGCATACTGTCCTAGAAACTAGTATTTTTCTATAATATAGGAGTAGCAGACGAGCATGCAGTGATAGAATGTGGCTTCTGTCGCGCATGGAAATCTGTAATCAACTCCAGATAGAATTAAATAGTCCTACCTGAGGTCTGCCTGAAATGCGCCGATACCCCTGTACCCTTACCAGGAGTTTTTACGTTTCGACAAATATGACTGTTTTGGTATTTGTTTACGTATAGGCCCATACGATTTCCTAGTTCTGACACGATCCGCTAGGGGCGCTGATTGGAATTGGTATGGGCAAATATGTAAACAAATACCAAAACAGTCATATTTGTCGACACGTAAAAACTCCTGGTAAGGGTACTGAGGACTAAGCTGGGATGCCTCGGAAAAGTATGTCTCCCATACCACACACTTTGAACCTGAAGCGTTTAACACTGCTGTTATAAGGCAGAAATATTTGTGTTTCTACAACCAACCTTAGGTTGGATTCTTATCTTATCTGGGATTGATTACAAAGGTCCAAGGGCGGTGGTAGCCACTTACCATTCGGTGGACTGCATATTCATCTTCTTTTTCATTTTGTGTTTCTCATCATAATAGAGTTATTTCATTGTAATATATCCGTCAACAATATTCAAAATATTTCGACAATATTTCATCAGATTGCATTCGATCAAATCGAAATGCATCGCGCATAAAATTTACGACGCTCATAATCATATCATCGCGATACGAAATGAATCAATTCGATTGTATTGATAATGTAAAAATTGTCTGTTTGTACTGAAATATACTTGAAAATATTATTGTGGGTCTTAAAATGCAAAATTCCGCAAATGTGAATAAAATGTTGATTTTTTTAAATATATACGTATCAAACGAGCATGCAGTCCATCTGATAGTAAGTGGCTACTGCCGTTTGGACATTTGTAATCAACCCCAGATATGTTAAGATTCCTACCTAAGGTCGTTCGTCCACCGCAACGTCACCGAGCCGATACCGAGAACGAGATTATTTGGGGCCGATGTCGTCCGGCGATAGTTTGTCCACTGCGACCGATATCGGCGGTTTATTTTGTTTCAGCTGTCACGCGTGTGACGACGGTGCATGAACAAGTTTCAATGTGTTTTACATTGCCGGCACATCGGCCCGTCAAAAACTCGGTGCTTATCTAGCGGTCACGCCGATCTACTCGAAATATCAGCGGCCGCGATGACGATGCTCGGGTGACGGACGTGCGGTGGACAAACGACTATAGTAAATGTATGTACGCTACTTCGGCGCCGTCATTAATTATCGGTATCGGCTCGATGACGGTGGCGGTGGACACACAGCGTAAGGTTGGAAACAGATGTGTTCCTACCTCTGAATACTAAGTTGGAACGCCTCGAATACGTATACCTCAATGGCCACATCCTGTAAAGTGAAACTCAGCAGCGTTTTACGCTGCTGTTATTAGGCATAAGTTGGTAGCGAGACCTTTGGAGTCGAACCACAATATTTTACCACCCTAAAAGTGGATATAAGCAAAACCTGTAGTAGAAGCTAGTGCAACCCTCCAGACGCATAAATAACATTTATGTTGATATAAGATGCACCCGTTTTCGATAAATTCAGAATTATGGATGGGATAACAGATACATGGTTTCTCCATTTTAAGGTTTATGGGTTCTGTATAAGCAACGATATAGCACAGTGGTTTGATACACGCAACACATATATCATTTGAAGGTGCTAGAACCTTTTGTGGTTCGACTCCGGCGGCACCACCGCCACACCTATTTCTGCCTAACAACGGCAGTGTTAGGTGCTGCTGTGTTCCGTTTTGAAGGGTGTGGTAAGGGAGACATACTTTTCTGTGGCGTTCCAGCATAGTAATCAGGGGTAACGGCGCATCTGTGGCCGACCTCAGGTAAGAATATCTAATCCTATCTGGGGTTGATTACAGATGTCCATGGGCGGCAGTAGCCACTTACCATCGGAGAACTGCATGCTCGTCCGTTACTCCAATATTATAAAAAAAAGCATACATCCACCTGTTGGGACCTGCAGGACCGTCTCGGAAAAGTATGTCTCTCTTACCACACCCCTGAAGCCAGAACACAGCAGCGCTTAACACTTTTGTTAATAGGCACATATTTGAAAGGCGTATGAATCTACATTTTTATTGATTGTTGAAAACCATATAATATACAGGCAAATTTTACAGCAGTAGTTACTATTATTAAGTACAATATCGATGTACCGACCACATAGATCTACGAATATAATTGTCCCAGATGTAATTTGGCTAAATTTACACCTTTGCAAAATCTGTACCTTGTATCAGTGTTTCAATTTGGCAACTGTCGTGTGAAACTTTGTGCCGCAGCTGTGAACGATACGGCACGTGACTAACTCAGTTTTGTACTAATTATGCTGAAACTGGCAACTTTTGGTACTAACTGAAGGTACTTAAGTTCCAATATATACCTCCATCATCAACTTATTACTGTCCCAGTGCTGGGCACGGGTCTTCTCTCAGAATGAGAAGGATTAGGCCATAGTCCACCGCGCGGTCCAGGTGCGTATTGGTAGACTTCACATACCTTTGATTTTTTTAAGATTTCTCAGGTATGCAGGTTTCCTCATGATGTTTTCCTTCACCGTTTAAGCAAGTGATCATTAATATCTAATAGGCGCACAACTTTGGAAGAAGGAACCAAGTGGAATAAGTATACCTTATTGGAATGAAAATGTCTACTTTTTACGGTTCAATAGATTAACTTAAAAACGCTGAAAAATAACGGATTTTATTTTACTTTTTATTTTTAGTATTTAATAGTATTCTAGCCAGGCATAGCGACCAGGCATAGTACCGAAGGGAATTCAAAATGGCACCTGCTATGATCAAACGAGGCAAAGGGTAAAAGGTCAAAGTTCTACTTCTATTATTGACCTAAGCTAAATAATAAATACAAAAAAAACATGAGAATTTAACAAACATAGTTACCATTTGTTATCTAAGTCGCCATCTATACTAGGTTTGGCGAATGAGTTGGTACCAATCTGCTGTACCTGCAGCAACTTTAGTTGAAGGTAACATTTTAAGATATTGCCGTTAGATGTCTCTTTTCATTTAGTATAGGTACACGTAACTATCATAAAAATGGTAGATGTCGCTGCATGAAGCGCTAAGAACAAAATAATACTAAACTTTTCAAAAGATGGCGATATTTTTCGAATCAAATATTTCGCAGCCATCCGCAGAGGGCGCTAGTAGCATACACATACAATTTAGTTATGCTACTTACCGCTAGATGTCGGTGTATGCCTACACGACTATGTACCTTTAAAATAATACCCAGTGTTCGCCAATAGATGGCGTCATTTCCAGTGCTAAATGTTTCGCAAAGTTTCCACAAGGGCGCTAGTAGCTCGCTCTGTAGCGCTCTAAATAAATTATAGGAAATAGTTTTGCTTTTTCCCGCTAGTTGGCCGTGCTTGTGAGTAAATGCTAAGGTGTACTATTAAAGAGGGGTCCTAAAAATAGTAACTCCTAACATTAAAACGTGTCTTCTTACGAAAGTAGGTTAACAAATAACAAATATTATTAGCGAAATATTTTAGACATGACAAAAAGAATACACACAAAAGAATTTACATAGGTTTAATTTTGATTTCACGACTCTTAAATTAAATTTAATTTAAGGATAAAATACTTTATTAGAGTGAAGTATCTAGTGAGAATACTTACTTAGAAATATATCGAGTGAAATCATTTTACTGAGACCAATAAAATCCTTACCTACAAAATGGGTTCTTTTAAATCTACTTACAAGCGAGAGCTCGGTTCGAGGTATAATAAAATTGAGGTCTGAATGTATCTCTGGCTGGTCTAGATAAGATGGCTTGTTCTTGGGAAATCCATTTGTAGATATGAGAAAGAAAATGTAGGGTTATGAGAAATACGAGAAGCGGTTAATATAATATGAGTTTTTGGTGACAGAATTTTATTGTAGGTAGTTTTAAGGTAGAACTATTTGTGGTACGACTCCGGTGGCACCACCGTCACAACTGTTTTTTCTGTTTGTGTGGTACGGGAGACATAGTTATTTGACGTTCCAATTTAGTCTTCAGGGATAGCAACGTAGGTGCAGGTAGGGTAGGTAGGGTAGGTGCAGGTGGGTGACAGTTGTCACTTACTATCAGGTGAAATGCATGCATCTTTGTGCCTGCTATATAATAAAAAGAACTCCAGGAATGTCTAAGGATGGGCCCTTGGGGTCACAAAATTTTGGCTCCGTTAGAAAAAAAATAGGCACAAAAGTTGAAAAACTAAATACGCTATAGATACACTCTAAAGAATACAAGCAGTATCCTAAAATGAACTATATTTATTATATTTAAATTTGTATTTTAATTAATTAATTTAAATATAAATACAAATTAATTGTAATTAAATGTATGATTGTTACTAACAATACAATTGTACTTTTTTCAGGTGGTAGAATCGACTCCGGCGAAACCACCGCCACACCTATTTCTGCCTATTAACAGTAGTGTCAAGCGCTGCTGTGTTCCGGTTTGAAGGGTGTGATAAGGGAGACATACTTTTCCGAGGCGTTCCAGCTTATTCCTCAGGGGTAGCGGCGCATCTGTGGCCGACCTCAGGTAGGAATAACTAATCTTATCTGTGTTATTTATATATGTCTATATGACATTAAACCTTTTGATAATTCTATTTCTCTTTTGGGCCATAAAAACAAGCTTTGTGTTTAAATGGCAATGTTTAAATATCAGCCGGTCATTCAAGTAAATAAGCACGCCAGTAAATTTTAATGAGTGTGTATGTAATGTGTGGAGAAAACACGCAACATTCACAAATACAACATTATGTTTGTTGTCACATGTTTGTTTTGTTAATTTGCATTGTAATTACGATTTCCACTAATTAACGCTTAGATAAATAGGTAAGTTTAGTAGGTTTAATTAATGTTGAATTCAAGTGTTAACAGCAGTGTTAAGCGCTGTGTTCTGGTTTAAAGAACGTGGTAAGGGAGACATACTTTTCCGAGTTCCAGCTTAGTCTTCAGGGGTAGCGGCGCATGTGGCCGACCTCATGTAGGAATATCTAATCCTATCAGGGGTTTGCATTTTGCAAGCATAGATAAGTACAGATAACTCACCGCCTTGTAATTGAAAGAAGCCATTAAATTACTTAAACGGCTGACAATTCTGTCAGCCGTTTAATGGCTGTCATGGTGTAATTTACGCGGAATAATGAAGACATGCGTAGTTAAAACACAAAATCGAAGAAAAAGTGCGAAGACATATCGTTTCATTTGTAAATGATCTAAAAACTACATTTTTTAAATATTTTATAAACACGAAAATAATTGACAGTGTCAATTGTCAAAAGGGTACATTTTCTTGTTAGGAGCGAGTAATGTTTACTAATCTATGTTTGCAAGCTTGCATTCTATTGTGGGCTAAGTTTGCATCCGCCGTGGAGTGGACCATCGGGTAAACCATCTCTAATTTTGAGATGAGATAATAACGTGTGGATCTTAATGGGTTGACAACGAAAAATATTTTTTCTACAGTATTTTTCTCAAAATTTGTAATAGTACAAGTATATATTTACATTTATCACTCGCTGTTTGTGTAGCCCCAGGAGTATATGATGTACAGCTGTATACCGCTGTAGGTCTGCAGAACAAGTGTTCGTATAAATTGCAGAGCTCATCAAAACAATGCGGCAGGAGTTTCACGTGCGGCGTTTTGACGCGGCGGTTAGAACGCTTGTGATACGTTGGTAATATTTGATAATATTAATATTGGTTTAATTTGAATTTGAGTTTAGAAGGTTAACTTTTTAATATTATTAAGATAAATTCAGATGTATCCGGTAAACAATTACGTTTTGGACAGTTGAAAATATTTAGTTTTGTTGTCCCAATTAACGTCATTGCAGGATACAATTATGAAATATCATATAGCTAATAAGCTATAAGCTATTGAATTGAAGTTTGTACCTATTATTGACACTCACTAAGATTGTAAATGTATACTTATAAGATGTATTAGTGCTTTGTTGGTATAACTTATGAATAAATAATTAAATTACAACTTTTACTTTTTTATTATAAAATGATAAGTTAATATATATAAGTTAATTTAATTTCCAATTTGTAATGTATTTTTTGTTATGTTATTAGTTGTGTGCATCTATGTGTGTTTATGTACTCATATATGTTAGCTGTCTTCATTTCTATTTGAAATTCCATGTTATTCTTTTTTAGCTGTGTTATCTATAAAATTTGTTGCATGTTATTTTGTTAATTAAGCAATAAATAAATAAATATATTACAGTCGAGGCTGCGAATTATTTGATGAACTGAATGTTATATTTCTATTATTTTCTTTTTCTATTAAAACATTGCACATATTAATCATTTAATTTGATCAACATTAATTTATTCTAATTTACAATATGTTGTCGCGTGTTTTACAGCCAAATATTACGAGAATTAAGACTGCGTGACTGTGTGATTAAGAACCGCAGCGTTTAACCGCCCAGTGCACATCACCTGAAGTGTTTTGACGAGTGTCATATTTAAGAGCGTACTCGGGTAGAGCGCTACAAGGGCTTCACAGAATGAGAGGGTATCTTTGAGTTCCGTGCTTTTGGGTGACGATGGATCGAAATCTAACTCCTCTACTATGTATTAGTAGTTTATTAGTAGTAAGTCTTTCTTAATCTCATGTTTGTATATTGAAAGATATGAACATAAGGGTTAGCAGATCATGTATTTTAAAGAAAGAAAGAAACATTTTTCGATAATCGAAGAACAAATGAAATATTATAACAGACAAAAAAAATAAAAATAACATAATACAATATGTGTTTTTTTATATACCTTGAAAGTGTTAGAACTCTCGTACGCGTAGACTGCGGAGGTGCTACCGCTACATCTACTTCTGCCTAATAACAGCAGTGTGGGTTTGACTACACATGTCCATGGGCGGCAGTAGCCACTTCACTTACCTTCAGGTGGGCTGCATGCTCGTCTGCTATCCTTATATTGCGAGTATAAAAAATCCTGAGGATTCAGGTAGGATACTAATCTTATTTGGGGTTGATTACACATGAGCATGGGCGGCAGTAACCACTTACCATCAAGCGGACTGCATGTTTAATATTATAAAAGAGTTCTACAAACCAGTTTCCTGGCCCCACGTACCGCAGGCAACAATTTTCTCACCGACACGAAACGTCTTATCCACTACTTTACTGAACCGGCTTACTTTTCTATTTTAGAAATACCACCGCTATTTTCTTGTGTAAAAATTTTGTTTTAGAATTGGATTACATTTCTCTACCTTTGTTAAAGGCTTCGTTGGAAAAGATAAAATTTATCTATGTTTACAAATAAATAAGATTGAAGCGTGTGTTTGTAATGAATACTAACAGTTGTACATTATAACAATTATAACAAAGACACTATGGGTGGGTTGCATCATGTAACTTTAACATTTACAGAAGCCTAACCAACCAACAAATCCATGGTTAAAAAAAAAATTCCTTGCACCACTTTAGTTGAGGTTGAAATTACGTCATAACTAATACTTAACTTTAACCGCTCGATTTCGATCGGTTAAAGTTACTGTATTTGTCAACTTCTTATCTGTCAATTTCAACTTTAGATTGCGGTGACAGCGACACAAATGACGTTAATGACAAATCAAATGGTGCAACACAGAATTCTTACATTCCATCGCTACCGTCAAAGTTACTGTTATATTTAACTTTAACGCAAACTTTAACCGAGCTTTCGATGCAACCCACCCTATACTTTTCAAATTGTTTAAAACAATACGTTTAAACCAATTTGCTATGTTATTTAACGGCTGGACCGATTTTGAGGGAACTTTACTGGTGTAGTTTAGACTACTTTTATTTTAACCCCCGAAATCACCCGAGCATTTAATTAAATGCGGATAAAACCGCGAGGTATAGCTTGTTTTACCAATAATTCGTATTTAGCCAGCGCGGATTATGACCTCAATCTCACTCTAATTTTGCCACCACCCATTTTTATCTATATTTTTTAACACCTATCCAACTCCAGACCGCGACCGACGTTGTTTAAGTTCGTTGTTTCTTCGATTGATTAATATGTATACAATGCGGGTTCAGTACATTCCTATATTCTAGTTAAAATAGATCTAGGACACACATGTCAGACACACGAGCACATTAGAACGAATACGGAATGTAAATGGAAAAAGTTTAATCGAATGCTGTCGAGCCTCGTTTACCTTATGTTTGGTTCGTTGCTTTTTAGAGGTCCATAAAATTTTACTGAGTCTATGAGTTTGTCATTTATTTCAAAGAACTTTTTTTTTATAATATAGGAGTAGCAGACGAGCATGCAGTCCACCTGATGGTAAGTGGCTCCTGCCGCTCATGGACATATAGGATAGATATTCCTACCTGAGGTCGGCCACATATGCGCTGCTACCCCTGAGGACTAAGCTGGAAAGCCTCGGAAAAATATGTCTCCCTTACCATACCCTTCAAAACGGAACACAGCAGCGCCTGACACTGCTGTTATTAGGCAGAAATAGGTGTGTCGGTGGTGCCATCGGAGTCGTACCACAAAGGGTTCTACCACCTTCAAAAGGTCCTTAGGTGGTATCAATTAACTACTTATACATTTTGTAATATGAAGGGTGGGGTATTTATCCTTAACGATTCCCTTCCGGAGGCACGAACACCAAACCTATTTCTGCCTAATAACCGCAGTGTGAAGTGTTGCTGTGTTCTGTACCGTTAGGATGATTATTAGTATGATTTGTTTACGTATTTCCCGTATATTTCCAATTCGTTCTGATACATACAACAATCATTTTTGTAAAAACGTAACAACACATACTAAGGGTACTGGTTTGAAGGGTATCGTAAGGAATGCATACCTATTGGAGGCATTCCAGTTTAGTCCTCAGGGGTAGCAACGTATATGTGTCCGACCTCAGGTAGGATTATAATCTTTTCTTATCTAATCTTATCTTATCATGAGCGGCAACAGTCAGTAGTGGATTGCATGTTCCATACTTATTACCGTTACTTTATTATGAAAAAAACTTCAAATGCATAATTCCAAAGGTTTTATTAAAAACATATAAATTTCACAGGTTTCTGAGAAAAAAATATAAAAAGTATAATATTGTACTTCTTAAAGTGCAGTACATGTCGGTGGCTGTTCCGGTCAATATCCGGCTGTCAATGGCGGTCTGCGGTCGCGGCTGTGGTCGACGTGGTATTAACATTTACATATCAATCGATGTAATTATTCTTTACTTATATACAGGGTGAATTTTTCAAACGGGCCTTCAGGGCCAAATCCCGAATTATAAGGATTATAGAAAAATTCTGAAAGGAGTTACGAGGCCGGTTTTGATAAAAACTAAAAATTGCATCATTATACGAAATCTGGCTTGACTTTTGAAATTCTCTTCATTTCATTAACGTGTATAAATATATATATATATAACGTATATATATATATATATATATATATATAACGTATGTAAATATAAGTAGTTTATTCCAATTGTTTTAAGGGTAGAACCAATGAAATAGAAATAGTGCTATGTGTCCATGGATGAGGTTGCATGCCGAGTGACGTACATATGAGCATAATGAAATGATTACTCAGTTTCTATGCGTACAAATATAAATTATGAGGCAACTACTCAGATCTTATGAGAAGCAACCTATCTGTGATCAGCTTCAATTCTTTATGGAGTTTGATAGAAATGCCCACATTTTCAATCTCACAGAAAAAAGTTTAAGCATGTCGTTAAACAAACGCTATGTAAAAAACATACTATAAACTAAGTGATTATTTGACTGACAAAACGGCGTGGTCTGAAGTAGTTCTAGCTTCACATTCACCATTAGGTGAAGTTTAATATTGTAAAAAACATTTTTTTAAAAGATGTGTCTTATGGTGTTTCATTCGCCGCTTCTTCTCCATAACGAAACACCTTGTAAAGTGGTGGTAGTTTTACTGACATCCAAAAAGTGCTCTGTAAAGAACCTATTTTTTGATTTGATTTGATTTGCCCATGGGCGCAGTGACCAACGGACCACCTAGTGCATGTTCATTTTCTAATTCAATCTTAAGTATAAAAAAAAAAGATTAAGACGAATTTAGATACTCCTTTGTTTTTTTGGTCAGTTAACAAAAAAACAAAAAACTTTTAATCCCACTTTCACAAAGATCCCTTTAAAGTTACATGATAAAGAGTTCGATATTAATACTTGTGGATAAGGATGAATATAGTAGCTAACCAAACATTCCCACGGGATAACCAGAACGGTCTGGCGAGCGGTCCCTCGGGACGCGCCGCACTGCGGGTTATCCCACATTTTATGTTCGAAACACTTTGATAAATATATTTTCGCCAAAGATAGCGATAACCTGTAAGTATTTTTTATAATATGGGATTAGAAGACGAACGTGCAGTCCACCTGATAGTAAGTGGCCACTACCGCTCACAGACATCTATAATTAACCTCACATACGATTGGATATTCTACCTAAGGCCGGCCACAGGTGCTTTCCTGCCTGTAGAACTAAGTTGGAACGCCTATTCAGATTCTCTCTCCCTTATCACAACCTTCAACCCAGAATGCTGTAGCGCTTACCAAATGAGCTTTACGCATTTTACAACCATTAATATTCCTATACCCATTAATATTCTTACGAAGTTTCAGAAAAAAACGTTTACTGATAATGTCAATTTCCGAAAAGTATCTGTGGTTTCAGCGGATATTCTTTGTGAAAAATCCGTAAATTTTTATAAGGTTTTATCGTGCTTTTTTACTGGGTTAGAAATTATTAAGATTGCCTAACAATCTTAATAATTTCTATTTAAAGCCTAAAATAATAATATAATTTATAAAAAAAAAAAATAAAGATATGTAACTCAGCAGGAATCCGCCCTCTTCCGTCGAAACGTACAGAACTGATTTACGGTAGAAATAGATGTAGCAGCAGTAGTACCTTTGTCAAACATCTGTATTGTCATGGGCATCTGTACTCAACCCCAGATAAGATTTGATTCCTACTTGAGGTCGGGCACAGATGCGCCGCTGCCCCTGAGAACTAAGTTGGAATGCCTCGGAAAAGTATGTCTCACTTACCACACCCTTCAAATCAGAACACAGTAGCGCTTGACACTGCTGTGATAAGGCAGAAATAAGTGTGGCGGTGGTACCTCCGGAGTCGAACCACAGAAGGTTTTACTCTAAAGGCACTACCGCCATCACATTTACACTTTATGACTCTTATCTTATTTAAATTTACGATACATGGTAATTATTGAAATTATCTACTTTTACGTAGAAATTTTATGACGTCATATACCACAGATTTTAGACCGAGGACATATTATATAAGGATTTAAATCCGTGGTAAGAGACCACTTTGTTCTTGAACACGTGCCAACATAACAGATTGCTTAATGCTGTTCATTTTGGGGTTACGTAGGAACATACAAAAATTTCTTAGACAAGGTTTATTAATATTTTAACCCTAAATATGATTTTCAGAAAATCAAGTTCGAATTGATTCCAACATTGCAACTTCAGGCACTTTTCTATGTGCATCGTCCTGAGTCCTGAGTTTGATCTCCGGTCAAGTAGGAATTTTTATACATTGTTGGAGTTGAAGCAGATGAGTTATTTGATTAAATCTAATCGTTATGTGAAGGTTTCATCAAATTTATTCTAGTCACGTCAAGATTACATACACATACAATCTTTTAAAAACCAAATGCCATCAAAAACATAACTTGTAAAAGAAATACGAGTAAGTATCATAACTTAATTATTATACCGTAAAAAGTTGTAAGATCCATGTATTACCAAGTCGGTTAATTTTTTTTGTCCCTACGTAAGGGACCCTCTGTCTTAAATTATTTCGTAATTAGCTAACCTAACAACATCTTAAAAAATCATCAACAACCCATTACCGTCCCACTGCTGGGCACGGGTTTCCTCTCATAATGAGGAGGATTAGGCCATAGTCCACCGCGCTGGCCAAGTGCGTAGTGGTAGACTTCACATACCTTTGAGAATCTCTCAGGTATGCAGGTTTCTTCACGATGTTTTCCTTCACCGTTTAGCAAGTGATAATTAATTTCTAATACGCACATAACTTTGAAAAATCAGAGGTGCGTGCCTGGGATTTGAACCTCGGACCCCTCGATCGAGAGGCCGAGTTTCTTAACCACTAGGCTATTACTGCACAAAAAATGTGTTATCTTAATCCAAATAAAACATATGAAATTCATATGATAATTCTTTATCAATTAACATTTTTATATTCCCGACTCACACTTGGCAACGCACTTATCTTATGAAGGGTAACACAATACGATACTTAATCACTCTAATTAATTTAGTTGGCCGAGATTAATTATTTTACTTGTCATGTTTCTTTCTGAGTATACTTAGAAAGATATTGCTTTCCTTTTGTTTCTTATTTTTGGACCTCTATTGTTTCTTTACGCTGACCACCAACGGGCTACTATCGCTTGAGCAACTGATTAGTGGTTAAGGCGACTGACAAAAGTTGTGCGGCGACTATTTATTTGAAAATGGTTGCACCCTTTGTGGTACACTTCGGGGGCACCACCACCACTCCTATTTCTGCCTAATAATGACATTGTTAATGGCTGTGTTCTGGTTTGAAGGGTGTGGTAAGGGAGACATATTTTTCCGAGGTGTTCCAGCTTAGTCTTCCGGGGTAGCGGCGCTTCTGTGGCCCACCTAATGTAGGAATCTTATCCTATCTGGGTCTTGGATCTTGATTACAGATGTCGATTGGCAGCAGTTGCCTACTATCAGGTTGACTGCATGCTCGTCTGCTACTCATATATTATAAAAAAACAACTGGTAGAGTATTAATGCGACTGACGAAAGTTGTGTGGCGACTAGTAACTGGTAGCTTCGGTGACTAACGCGCGGTGAGTAATGGTGATCACCATTAGTCAATGATAATTAATCTAAACCTGTAAAAATACTTGTCTTAACCAAGTGCGCGTTGGTAGACTTCATATACATTTGACAATATTTTTTTTAAATATCTCTTACATATGCAGGTTAACTAAAGATGTTTTCCGTTCACTGCTAAAGCAAGTGATAATTAATTACTAATTTCGAATACATGTACATTACTAGATGTGCTTGGGATTTGAACCTCGGAATTTCGATCGAGGGGCCGAGTTGCTACTATTAAGGATAGAATCGTAAATTTTGGAAAATAAGTTACTTTTATGAGGTAGACATCAAGACACCCATTGATGAAGACATTAATGAGTATTTTCCACCCCTTAGGCGATTATAGAGGTTGAAGGTTTGTTTGAAAATCCGCCAATTTTGAAGCCAGCTTTATGAAAGTTATTATTTAGCTTTCTGGTTAGAGATCATGAAATAAATATTTTATCGGTTTTAAAAGATCGACCCCAAGGGGGTTAAAAGGTTCTTTATATTAATATTCACGCGTAAATCGCTGTTAAAAGTTTTTCTTATAAATGCTTAGGTATGACATTTTCCGGTAAATTTATATAAGATTTATTCTTAAAAATAAATCTTTACAATATCACGTAGCCTCGCAAAATAAAACTACACGTGAAGCAATGAGTCATTTCGGACAAAGGTCCAGACAGACTTATGTTAGGGCCATAAGCACGCATCTGTTTCAGGGAGTATGTAGCCAACTAGAAATGTACAAAAATGACTGATTCTGGGCACGTACGGACATTTTATGCTAGAAATAATATATAAATGTATCTAGTTTATGTGATAAAATTAAAGTTATGACGATTTCGATATAACCGACGTTGAAAGTTGTTACATGCGGTTAATTTTGAAGGTGGTAGAACCCTTTGTGGTACGATTCCGGCAGCACCACCGCCACACCTATTCCTGCCTCATAACAGCAGTGTTAAGCGCAGCTGTGTTCTGGTTTGAAGTGTGTGGTAAGGGAGACATACTTTTTCGAAGCGTTCCAGCTTAGTCCTCAGGGGTAGCGGCGCATCTGTGGCCGACCTCAGATAGGAATGTCTAATCCTATCTGGGGTTAATTACACATGTTCATGGCTGGCAGTAGCCACTTACTATCAGGTGGACTGAATGCTCGTCTGCTACACCTATAATATAAAAAAATACAATTTTGTTGTGATTACTGCCTATAATTTTTTAAATATACGTTTATACCTTACCTTACTTTTTTTGTTGTCTGCTGGACAGTTTTCTTCTCAAAACTGGGGAAGGCTAGAAGGGTATACCACTCCAACGCGATGCATCTATCTGCATTGAAGTGAAAACACCTCACTTGCACCAATATTATATCCCCAGGTATTCAAAGCCACCTCTTTGCATTCTTAGCTCGGCACAAAGCATTCTTATTCTAACCACGGCGGGGTTTCCATACGGTACCTAAAATGTCGCTCGGTACACGAATTGGGTAGAAACGTGAAATGTTAAACAGATGCGATTTTCACTCAAGATTGACGTATATTAGGTCTTTACGTAACTACACGTTTGGACTGTACTGGTGTGTTACGTAGTTGTGGCATAGTAATTACTATGGTTGTAGGTTCAATTCCCGGCTGCGCAGACATGTGGCTCTGGGCATTTACGATATAGGTTACCTAGCATATAAGGATATTCAATATTTTTGTGGGATTAAGAGTATAGAAAATATATGGTTAAGACTATATATTTACGATAAAATAAAATTTATACGTCTGTCAGTATTTTGGAAATTACTTTTTTGTAAGCTCATTTTTTGGTCAAACCCTCTGTTATAGTGTAAAACAATTAAAATATTATATTCTCCTTTATATATCAAATAAATATGATTTATTGTGGGACATAAATTCCAGATTAGTTATTTTTTAAAGTCACTACATCTTATAAAATATTTTACTTTTATTTAGTTTTATTTACTTCTTTACCAATTGTTAAAGTGATATTGACTTAAACTCAATATCTTTATATTAAAAAAAGTACTGAAAAACAAAACTGTACTAAATATACCTGAGAATATTGCTTATTCTTTTACACCTTAATACACTTAACAAGGATCAAATTACTTTTACAAAGTTAGGTTCTAGATTGTTGTGCCGGTAGGTACTAGATTTTCTGCTTAACGTCCTGTGAAATTGGGCACTAAAACTATGAAGCACCTGCGTTGTAATCAGACTAAAGTACAAAGTATTATATAATAGTATTAAATTTAGAGGAACTGGCATAAAGAACAGTATAATCCATACAATGGAATTCACGCTGAGGTTCTGGTTTCATATACGAGTCTGCCAATTTTTTTCAAAATTATGATTCGAAATTAAGTGTAGTAACACGTTAGCGATAGTGCTTCACTTTATCAATAAATACTATAATTTAAGTAACATTTCATTTAATAATTTAATATTGGTAAATAATGGCAACTATAGTCAGCATTTTTGAATAAATAACTATATCATGTGCCAACAGCAAAGGAAATATCAATAAAAAATATATTTTTTATGGAATTGAATAGCAATTTTGAAGGTGCTGTGCTGCTGTGTTCTGATTTGAAGGGTGTAGTAAGGGCATACTTTTCCGAGGCGTTCCAGCTCAGTGCTCAGGGGTAGTGGGGCAACTGTGACCGACCTCAGGTAGGAATATATTATCCTATCAAAAGTAGCCACTTAGCATCAGGTGGACTGCATGGTCGTCTGTTACTCTTAAAAATATAAAAAAAATCGACTTCAAGTTAAGTGGTCATTTTTTGTATTAAAAATAGAAATAGCGTCCGAGGTAAGGTCAAATACAATAATAAGTCAATAACACTGACCTGCAGTGTTGATACACTTGAGGAATAAAAATTGGCTCATTTACTAATTGATACATTAGCCTTCCTTATGACATCCTTCAAACAAGCGATTAACACATGAGGCAGAAATAAGCGGATCAGCGTTGCTTTCAGGGTCATACCATGAAGGTTTATTATATTTAACCTATTATTTAATTAAGAAACTCTGCCTCTTGATCGAGAGGTCGAGGTGCAAATCACAGGCAGCACAGATTTTTCAATTTTACGTGCGTAATCGAAATTGTATATCACTTGCTTAAACGGTGAAGGAAAACATCGTGAGGAAACCCGCATACCTGAGTAATCTTAAAAAAAAGTTTTCAAAGGTATGTGAATTTAAATGACGTCACTTCGCATTTGGCCAGCGCGATGGAGTTTGGCCTAATCCTTCTCATTCTGAGAGGAGACCAGTGCTCAGCATTGGGACAGTAATGGGTTGATGATGATGAACCTAATATTTAATACAATACACAATAGTCTATGCCACAAGACTTTAGACGAATATAACCTCTCATCATATGTTAATAAAGTTAAGCCGTTTGAACTGTAGGGTATGCAAAAAAATGAGAACATATGCGCATATACATATATACGCTTTAAAAAACGGGTAAAAAGTCAGCATTTTGGGTGAAATTAATGTGGACTATAAAAAAGGTAACAAATGTAATAGATTTACCCTTCAGTACCCTTCAGTCCGCAACTGGCAATAAAGCTTACCCTTACAATTACCCGATGACGTCATCCGGGACATACAGGGAGCACGGGAATAAAGGGACCCGCTCGGGATGTCCGGTCGGGGAGCATTACAGTTATTCATAAATAACATCCACGACCAAGTTCCAAACCACGACTTTAGACGTGCAAGTTGTAATTTTTACCCCTTAGGGGTTGATTGTCCAAAGGCCATAAATGAGATATTTCGTTATTTTTAACTAGAAATCAAATATTATTTTTTATTGCACACTCCGTATTTTTTAACACTATTTAGCCCCCTTGGGTACATACATAATATGTATTATAGATATGGATATATTTTGTATGAAAAATTTATAAAAGACATTTTTATTTGTATAAATACAAACCTTGAGGTTGTCAAGGTGGAATACAAGAAATTTTTTCATTGCAACAAAAGGAATGAAGGACAAAACGCCAACGTATTCACAGCACGATTACTGTCCGTAGCTGGAATAACTCGTCAGCGCACTCAACCTTCCTGGAATAAACTGCGTCCCGCGGGAACATCATAGAAATACCCGCTACCTACGGATTCCCGGAAAAATGAAGAGAATTGTGACGTTTTCATCTGTGAGAGCAATTTGTAAGGTGTTAAATTAAAGTAGGAAACGAGTTTGCAGTTCACACTTACCATGAGTTACCATGAGTTGTACACTTACCATGAGTTTTTACGTTTTGACAAATATGACTGTTTTGGTATTTGTTTACGTATTTGCCCATACAATTTCCAATCAGCGCCCCTACCAGATTGTGTCAGAACTAGTAAATCGTATGGGCCAATACGTAAACAAATACCAAAACAGTCATATTTGTCAAAACGTAAGAACTCATGGTAAGGGTACTGATGGTACGTGGTCGATGTCGTTTATAATCGTCTGAAATTGGAGGGCTACAGAAGTAATTTATATATGATAGAAATAGCAAAAGAGTGTACAGCTGAGCTGATGTTATGTGGCAACTGCCTTCTATGGGCATTTATTAACCCCAGATAAGATTAGTGACTTATTTGAGATCGGTCAAGGGCTTAGTCAGAGGGCTTAGTTGGAAAACTTCCTGTACGGGCATAGATAAGTATAGATATCTCACCGCCTTGTAATTGAAGGAAGCCATTAAAAGGCTTCAACGGCTGACAATTCTGTCAGCCATTTAATGGCTGTTGTGGTGTAATTTACGCGGAATGATACGCAGTTAAGTGGTGCAAAAGAACGAAATCGAAGAAAAAGTGCGGAGAAATATCGTTTCATTCTTAAGTGATCTAAAAACTACATTTTTTAATATTTTTCGAACACGAAAATAGATGACAGTAACAATTTCAATTATCAAAGCTGGTTACATTTTCTTATTAGGAGTGAGTAATCTTTACTAATCTATGTGTACCGGTCTCTACTTTACCATACACTTCAAATCAGATAACAGAAACGCTTAATTTTATTTTTATAAAATAGAAATAGTATAGTCTACTAGGACAGTTATTTAAGTAGTGCAACTGTAATCCACACAAAGAGTGTAAATCATACAAAATTAGTTATAATATACAGGGTGTCCCGTAAGTACCACGACAAACTTGGGGAGAACATAGGTGAGGGTTTGACCTCTCTGAGAAAAAAAATAACCTTAGTAAAAGTGTCACCGTTTTTGCACTATCGATTGTTTTATATTTTTTGAAAAATTCAGCCCTCTTTATCTTCTTTCGTTAACTGCGTGTGCAAATTTGATGATGCAGTGTTTATTTTTTCTGTTACATAATATCAGATAGTTGGTTTACCATATTGAAATGAAAATTGGTAAAAATATGTAAAGGAACCATGAAAAAAATGGGGGTATGTTTAGATTTTGATTTTTTTACTATTTTTTCCTTAACTTTGACTATTCGCCGTGAAAAAAAAATGTACTGAACTATAAGTGCACATTGCCCAAAAAATATGTCTAGTTAATAGAGATTTCAAAAAGATACCTCACTTACTATTTAAAGTTGAAGAAAAAAAGTTAAGGCTGTTTTTGCATGAAAGGGACTGAAACCAACTAAAACGTAATGATCGAGTTTTTATTTCAATTACGCTTACTTTCAACTCAAAACGTGTTAAACAATACAAATTAACATCATTGACTAGTTAGACACTTAAAAATATCCTCCTTCAGTTGTAAAAAAAACAACTAAGTAACTAACTAGCAAACAAAGTAATACAATTTTTCAAGTGAAATTTTACCTACTTTTAAATGTCGTGTTTAAGTGAAACTTCATATTTGTATGTAATTTGAATGACAATTCCATAATTTGGTATCTTTGAACTGATCTGATGATGGAGCCAGGGGTGATAGTCCAACTCTTCAGCGACTAAGGGTAAAAACTGGTAGGAGATCCACCATCCATGTCCTGGCATGTCCAAATTTTACCATGTAAAACAAGCATCTCTATAAGCTGGGGGCGTTTATAAAGACCAGGCTGACAAGTCAAACTTTCCTAGTTATTCGGTACACGGATCAACTGGTAACTAGTTCACCTGTATCGGATCACGACCTCTCAGGTTAATCCCTCACTAATTCTTCGGGGCTTCTTTAAGGCACGTGTAGAATACATTAAAGGAGTTTTATGTTGTTATAAAAGACGTGTGACAGACATGAGACTTGATACTTTTAAAGGTGGTAGAACCCTTCGGGATTACAATCCAGAAGCACCAAACCTATATTTTCTGTCTAATAGCAGTAGTGTTAAGCGCTGTTGTGTTTCGCTTTAAAGGATGTATTAAGGGAAATAAATAAATTAATAACGCTTTCTACACTCACAGCCCCACACTAGGATTCCCTGTGTCGTGGGTGCCATGGACACACACAGACACAAATACACAAACACCCAGACCCAGAAACAGAAACCTAAATTCATCATTTAGATTTCTGTCTAGCCGGGAATCGAACCCGCGACCCTCTGCGCGTCAGACCGGTCTAGTGACCACTTCGCCACGCGGGGGCGGAGGGAAACATATACTTATCCGTGGCCTTCCATCTGTGGTCGACCTCAAGAAGGAATCTAACGTGTGGTTTGATAACACGTCCATGGACGGCAGTAGTCAGTTATCATGAAATAGACTGGGTTCTTGTTTCCCACTTAAACTTGTAACTTTTATTTTTATAATATTGATATAGTAATTATAAAAGTTTTTATATAAGCGAAAAATTCTCCATCGCTATCACATTGTAGTCAGACGAGTCATTTGGTTGCATCAGGACAATTCTTTCCATGCGCTAACGAGACGGTTTGCGCATCCCATATTTCATTTGGAAGCGGGAATTTTCTACAATGTTTTTTTCGTCGTTTATCTTCTTGTGAAACGACAAATCTGTGTCGAAAGTATTAAATTTATGGTGAGTTATTCTGCTCTGTGGGTTTTAAGTGTCTTATATCGCGTTCGCTGAATCATTTCCGACGCGGTGGTAAAATTTATTTGTACCTGGCGGCGAAAGGTAATTTGTTTCGAGTGTATGTATGTCTCTTTATTAGGCACGTCCTGCAACGCAAACGGTTTCACGGATTTTGATTAACATATTATGAGAGTGGTATATACTATATTTTAAACATTAAGGATTTTTTAATTTTTTGAGCAAAGTGCCAGTGAGGCGTGCCTAAAAATGTGCTTTCCATAATACGCACAAATACTCAAAAAACATTACCCTCCAAAGTCAACGAAAATGACAGTTATTTTGAAACAATATTTAAATCTGGAGGCACGACAGTGCCTCCGCAAGTCGAACAATTTTTTTTAATGACATTGTTAAGTAATTAAATGTTAGGAGAAGCATAATGTCAATGCTTTTAAATATAATTTGGTTCATAAGTCATTTTAATTTTAGCAAGCTTAATAAATGAATTGTCATATCATTGCTAAAACTGGTGGTAGAACCCTTTGTGGTTCGACTCCAACGGCACCACTACTACATCTATTTCTGCCTCATAACAGCAGAGTTAAGCGCTGCTGTGTTCTAGTGTGAAAGGCGTGGTAAGAGAGACATACTTTTACGAGGCATTCCAGCTTAGTCCTCGGAGGTAGCGGTGCATCTATGGCCGACCTCAGGTAGGAATATCTAAATCTACCTGGAGTTGATTACAGATGTTTACGGGCTGCAGTAATCACTTACCATCAGGTAGACTGCATGCTTGTCTCCTATATTATAAAAAATACGATGTGTAGTAGGTATATCTTAGTTATAAAAACTGTGATGACAGTATTGAGAAGACGCCCCTCGTTAAGGCCGGCTATTCACGAGTCCCGCGGGACGAGTCAAGTCGTGCTTGTGTTTAGCTTGCGCACAATTATGTACTGTGGCACGTTTTTCCACTAAAATAACCTTCATTTTTTCGCCGAGAAAATCTTGACTCTTTATGTCTTGTTATTACTGAAATTATCAACAAGATCTTAATTC
The DNA here is from genome assembly GCA_014595695.2 of Epargyreus clarus clarus. Classification (NCBI taxonomy): domain Eukaryota; kingdom Metazoa; phylum Arthropoda; class Insecta; order Lepidoptera; family Hesperiidae; genus Epargyreus; species Epargyreus clarus. Next base: position 163,445 of record JACTTY020000150.1, read on the forward strand.
TGTCAATTATTATTTATTCTATTTCGTCCCCTCAGGGGATTAATTTATTAAAACTGTTCTTATTTCTCATGTATGTTATACTCGTATAAGGAAAACTTCCGCGTTTCCTGTCCATATATCTCGGTAGGTAAAACCGATGTCTTAGTTGAGAGTTTGGTCTGTCATTCAGTTTTAAATATATATTTTTTCTGCTTAAATATAGAAGTAGCAAGCGATAGACTCCATCTAATGGTAAGTACTTACTTTCTCTTATGGTCATCTGTAACTCACATAGATCACCTTCTGACGCCCATCACTGATGCGTCACCACTCCTTAGAACTTAAATGGTCACATCATATGTAAGTCAGCCGGAATCCACATTTTCACCTAAACAGAGAAATACCTCACGCTTGATTAGATATAGTGCTACCTATATAATTTTAGTATTAGTAGTATTTCTATTAGTAGTTTTAATAGTAAGGAGAAAATTAGGAAAATCCCTATTTGCCTAAAAGGTTTTTACAATGTTCGTTATTGTGTGTCAAGTCTAACAATTTTTTTAACATCCTAAGTGGACCGCTTACTAGGTAAATATTACACTTATAATTTATACTGCAAAATTTTTATTTTCATAAAAGTATCTATCATAAAATTCAAACGCATTTTTGTTTGAATGCATGACGTTGATCGATCACATTCTATTTGAAAATGAAAACGCATCCATCATTTTGTTTTGACGACCCGCCCAGCGCAGCGCTATACCGATGCAGAAGGCTCTGGGTTCGAGACCCGGGCAAAGAAGCATTGAAATCATTATGCGTCTTTTTTGTTTTTTTTTTTAATCAAAGCTGTAAGAGTCTACAGTCTACCATTTTACAGCCATTAATCTGAAATAGTATCCGATTCTCACCTGACGTCAATCTTAGATCCTATCCGAGAAAAGGTTTAAATCTACTAGAAAATTCACTTTATGTAAAAAAGTTTATTACAATGTAAATCAATATTTAAATGATAAATTCGCATGGTATGACAACTCCAGCTACAACATCAATAATTAACTATACCATTATGTAAAATTGGATATTATTTATCCTTTAAAAGATGCAAATTTGCACACGTATGGAGTTTCTTGCGCAGCTTCTTCTCCATAGCGAAACACCTTCCGAAGCGGTAGCTTTTTGACTTTCGAAAAGTATTTTATATAAATCAATTTTTAATAAATAAGATTTGAATTTGATGCGTACCTACCCGCGACAGGAGAAGCACCTTTTCAAAGACTTGCCTTTGAACATAAGCAAACTAGGTATATCAAAAGAAAAAAATATTCTAACAAAACTTATGTACCTCAGTTATTTCGCTAAAAATGAATCTTTTGGCACATTCTGCCAGCATATTTTCTACCAGCTAAATGGCCATCACCAGCCAATAGCTTGTGTACTGGATCCCAGCCAACTGTGATGTCGGGGGGAAATAAAAGTGTAAGTGTTTTTCAGCTCATTGAATCTACAAGTGAATTTGCATGACTCCTCGGTGTGGCGGGTTTTTTTTTTAGTTATAATGTAACCTCTGGTGTGGTAAGGTATACTTAAAGAAGAATACTTAAAGAAGAAGAATGGAATACTTAATGAAGTATTCCAGCTTATTCTGCAAGGTAGCGGTGCATCTGTAGCCGACCTCGGGTTGGAATTTAATCTTATCTGAATCTACTTGATTACAGATGACGATTGGCGGTAGTAGACACTTCCATCAGGTGGATTGCATGCATGTTTTCTATTTTTATATTATTATATAAAACGTTCAATGTATTAGTAATATAATACAAACTACGTAGACAACAAATGATTTCTTATGAATAATTCAGTATCTACAATTTAGTACCCAATATTTTGTCTCAAGAGTCCCAATATCTTGAATATTGAATTTTCTTTATAAAATTTTCTTAAGATTTCCAAACACTAGAATACATTGCTTCAGACAGATGGTACTCAAACGTATTACTTTTGTCTGACAAAGCAGTTCTTGCAATTTATTAGCTAGAACAATACTCGGCGGCGACGGGTGCCACGTTTTATACATATTTTATGCAAGACACAATTTTTGCGCTGCGATGCTGTCGATACTAGATAGATGTTTAGTTATTCTTGAGAGGAAAGATCTTACGTTTTGCATTTTCTTTCTTACGTAAGCGTAACATAATAATGTGGCATTAGTAAATTCTTTTATATCACGGCGTGCGTAAATTGACGTTTTACGCACGCTTCGCGTGCGCAAAACCCCCATTTCCGACCCCGTAATATAAAATTTTATACAACACGCGGACGAAAAATGTTTTTCTGACTCGTGTGATTGCAGTCCTCGCCTGCGGCTCGGCCTGCAAACTCACACTTGTCAGAAAAAAATTTTTCGTCCTCGTATTGTAATGTACTATTAAATAATTCTTTAGTTAAATAATTGTTTTTTTTTTGTTTATAGTACAAATTATTGCGGGCGGTAAGAGTGGGAGCTTAAACCGCCAAATCAATGACCCCGGGAAGGGTGGCATATGTGTCGCATGCTGTCGTAAATACCCGAAAGAAGGTGTGGCATAAGCATTAAGATCTCCCGGGCAGAGCCACTGGAGAACTGCGTACACAGGCCAGATGCGTCGAGATGGAGGTCCCGGAGACGTATCAGAACGCTGACGACTACCGGAGGGGTTTTAATGGGTGAAAATCCCGCAGAATCTTATGTCGCACCCGCGGGATCAACAAAAAATGTTATTAAAATTTAAAAAATAACCTATCTAGTTTTAATAAATTTTAATTTGTTTCTTCTTGTTTCATTTTATATATATCGAGAGAGCTTACACTACTGTTTATCATATCTCTATGTTTGTGTTTCCTTCAATCTCAGACATAAAGATCTTTTTCTTTAACTACAGAAATAAACGGAGAAAAATATAAAGTTTCGCAGACGCGTTAAGTCACCTTGTCTCTAACTTAAATTGAATTTATTCTAACGACTCGAGATGAGATGCTGACCAATAAAAACATTCTAATTATTTAGAACTTTTTTGATTTGTGACACAAACGTGCGGGGTAATTAACTTTCTAAGTTTTAAGTTTTTGAAGGTGGTAGAACCCTTTGTGGTTCGACTCCGACGACACCACTGCCACACCTATTTCTGCCTAATAACAGCAGTGTTAGGCCCGACCTCAGGTAGGAATATCTAATCCTATCTGGGGTTGATTACAGATGTCCATGGGCGGCAGGAGCCACTTACTATCAGGTGGACTGCATGCTCGTCTGCTACTCCTATATTATAAAAAAAAAATAATAAGTAGCGAGTGCTTAGTGGTTTAAAATTTGACTTCTAATTCTGAAGGTCCCGGGTTCGAATCCTAAACATCCGATTTTTCCAAATTACCCGTTTTATAATTTAATTATAACTTGCTTTGCGGTGAACGAAGACTTTGCAAGAAGACTTCGTAAGTTTCCCGAGAGATGTATAAAGAAAAAGTTCTAAAAGGAATATGACGTCGACCTGTTTGCACTCGGTCAGGATGACGGACTATAATTGTTCTCTTTACTATGAGAGGAAACCCGTGCCCATCAGGGCCAATAATGAAAGTTGTTTATGTAATGTAAAGTAGTTATTGCCGCTCATAAAGTATTTTTAATTTTTTTTAAACATTTCTTTTCATAATTTAAATGGAGCAAAAGAACATGAAGTCTACCTAATGGTAAGTTGCAACAATTGCCCGTTGATATAACGTTGACATAAACGAGGGGGAAACATTCAAAAGGTACCCGACAACGTGGGAGCGACTCCGGGTTATGTGGGATTTTACCGCATTAAAACCCCCCTCGGTGGCCGTTCTCAACGTTTGTTAGAGAACTCCAAGATCTCCGACGGAACGCAACCGAAGTCTTCCAAGCGCGATGCCCCGATCGGGCTCTGCCTTGGGAGAGTCCGATCGGGCTCTGCCTTGGGAGAGCAGTTTTCGCTCCTTGCAAGCCACCTGGTGTTCACGACGGTATGCGACCACACGTACCGCCGTCCTTCCCGGGGTCGCTGGATGGTTCGAGCTCCCATTCTTGCCGCCCGCAATCCCGGAAGCCCCCTTTTAGTCGCCTCTTACGACAGGCAGGGGATTCCGTAGACCTAATCTAGTCCCGGAACACTACCTAGGGTCGACCGTAGATGCAGTTACTACTTCTGAAGACTAAATTTTCAAAGCTTTGCAAGTGTACTACTACCTAGGCCACAAACGTGTTGCCATTTCAGAAGACTAACTTGCAACGCTTCGAATAAGAGACTCCCACTCCACTCTTTTCAACCGAACGCAGCAGCGCTTAACACTGCTATAGGTAGATATAGTATCATGAAAGATAGAAACATTACGAACCCACTAGAAGTGGCAGAGACATGCCCAATTGCCCACATAGTTACTTACTTATGTGTTATTGGCATAATAGATAGTTCTCTGAAATCGGCTATCAAATTCGATATAAGTTCGCGATCGGAATACCTCGGACCAATTCGAGAGGATTAGTGATCGGTTTCTGGATTATTGAGGCCATCTCCGTCCATATATTTGATCTGAGACACGGTTAATGATTGGAGGTCTAAATTCAAGTGTCGTGGGAATTGAATTCGTATCGGAATTGAGGAATTAAACCAGAGCAGGGTAACTTTTGAAACGATCATAGCCTAGGTCGAAATTGAGTTGATCGAGAGGTCGGATCGAGTGGTCCGAGGTTCAAATTCTAAACCCCTGATTTTTATGTGCGTATTAGAAAATAAATTATAACTTGCTTTAACGGGAAGAAAAAAAAAGGAAACCTGCACAACTGAGAGATTTATTAAAAAAACTCAAAGGTATGTGAAGTCTACCAATACGCACTTGGCCAGCGTGGTGGACTATGTCCTAATCCTTCTCATTTTGAGAGCACATTCGTGTCCGGTAGTAGCACAGTAACAAGCTGACGATGAGGGTATTTGTTGTTAGCTATTTCTGCTATGCGAGAGATTGCAGCGAGTTAATTAATACAGTAAATTATACATGTTGCGGATGACACAAGCAGGCAATCAGAAATCCAAGCGTCAAGAAAGATCTTAAAATGCGTATAAAACAAGCAATATTTGTTACGCATAGTGTGCAGGGGCACATTACTATAATTGCTGGGTTGGAAGAATTGAAATCCCTTGTTTTACTCTTGTTCCATTTATTCCTTTGTTCCATAGGTCTGTTGCCAGTACTGAATGAAAATTTGAAAATCTGGCCTATTTATATCCCCGACTCAAGTACCACAACTAGAAGCAGGTTTAGGCAGGAATATAGGCCTTTTGGCCAATTACAACTATTTCCCGTTATTCTATGTCTAAACCTGTACGGACCTGTACGAACCTGTTCAAACTGTGGCCTTGAATCGAGGATTCACAATAATAATAATAATAATCTATTTAGTTTGTTTAGGAATTTACATATTTCTATTTAAACTTCTATTAAAACCTAAACTATTGCAAAACCTATTATAAATGACACCTATACCTATGCCCTATAAACTATTACGAAATATTTATTTTAATACATTTACAAACTTAAACTATTATCTATTTTCCCTATTCTATTAAATCCTATTATATACTATTAACAATAAAACATAAGTAAAACACTATTCAAACATAATAAAAACATCAATAAATTACATTAAAAACTATCAGCTGTTTACGTAACTACGTCTTACTGCTATGATCAGCTGATCGAGTTGGAGTCAGCTGTTTAGCGTCGGCCATTGAACTATATAATATTAATCAGCTGATCGTGTGTTACGAATAATGAAGTCTTTATTTATTACAACTTATGAACTATTATTAACTATAAATTAAGTAAACAATTTCAAACTTATAATTACGTCGAATCTTGAGTCAGCTGTTCGCGTCGTCCCGCACATTTCTCCCGCCGTGCAGCTGTGTTGCATCTTCTGTCGGTGCTGGGGCGACGTCTTCTATAGGCAGCACTACCAGCTTCCTCACTGGCCGGCGTAGAACTCCTCCCTTGGTTGCCACGTCGACTGTTCTTACTATGTTGTCTGGACCCGGAAATGTTGCGATGACCCGACCTCGAACCCATATGTTCCTAGGTAGGTTACTATCCAATATTTGCACTAAGTCGCCGATCTTCACTGTTGCCCCTCTTCCGTGGGGCTCCCGCCGGTGTTGAAGCTCAGGAAGGTACTCTCGAAGCCATCTTGTCCAGAATATGTCGGTTAATCTCTGCGCGGCACGCCAGCTGTTTTTGCATATGGTGTCGCGGTCGTTGAACTCTCCCGGGGTCGATACTCTTCCGTTCCCGCCGAGTAGGAAATGGTTCGGTGTAAGCGCTTCTGGGTCCTCGGCGCTCACTGACACGTGGGTGAGAGGTCGGCTGTTCACTGTATATTCCACCTCTGCCAGGAGCGTCGTGAGGACTTCTTCTGCTGGATGTCGTTCGTGAAGCGTTGCTTGCAGTGCAGTTTTCACGGAGCGCACGAGCCTTTCCCACGCGCCTCCCATGAAGGGCGCGCCAGGTGGGATGAATCGCCACGAGATGATCTTCTTAGCAGCCTCCTCCGCTGTAGCTGCGTCGATCGCCTGCCGTAGTTCCTTGTCAGCGCCCCTCAGGTTGGTGCCGTTGTCCGACCATATTTGCGCCGGACGTCCACGGCGCGCCATCATCCGCCGGAGCGCCATCACCGCAGAGTCGGTGGTGAGCGATGCTGTAACTTCAAGATGAATAGCACGTGTGGTTAGACAGGTGAAGATAGCTACATACCTCTTCTGATTGGTACGCCCGACTGTTACTGTAAGCGGCCCGAAGTAGTCGACTCCTGTGTATGTGAAAGGTCGCTTGTGATGTGCCAAGCGACACGATGGTAGGTCTCCGGTTCTCGGGTACGGCGGTGCTTGAGTCTTCATTCGGCATCTGAGACATTGTCTTATTATAGTGCGCGTCACCGGACGTAACCGTAGAACCCAATACCTTTGTCGACACTCGTTTACCGTGGCCTCGACTCCGCTGTGGTGCATCTGTCTATGGATGCTGTGTATCCATAGTTTGACTGTAGGATGGTCACCGTCCAGCACCATGGGGTTCTTGACCTCATTTGTGACGGCTTCTATTGCTTCGATGCGGCTTCGGAGTCTCAGGGCACCATTTTCATACTTGACACTTAATCGATGTAATCGGCTATCTCTGTCTATAGGCTTCTGACGTTTCATGTTATCTATATCAACCTGAAATGAACTTTCTTGCGATGAACGCATTAATAACTCTTCTGCTTCTCGGAGGAGTTCTGCGGGCACGGAGATATAACACTTGGCTTGTTCTATTTTTCTATGCTTTACCTGTGGAGCCACCGGTGTCTTCTTTTGACGTCGCCAGTCGGGGTCCGCTTGAGCGTTTCGTCTAGTCCTCTTGTAATTGACCCGCTGTTTAGACGTCCTGCAAAGCTGTATAAACTGTAAAACCCTTGCTGTAGTGAAACGTAATCTATCCCAATTTGAAAATCTAGACACCTCCGGTAGACCTTCAGCCAGCTTCAGACCTCGTTCTGTTACTATGTTGTGTGTTCTTTCTTCACCTGTAGGTTCTGATGGATACGACGCAGAATTTTCTATTGGCCAGGTGCTCGAATCCTCGTGTAGGAAGTCTGGTCCCCTATACCACCTGTGGTTCTTATTGAACCCTATTGGGACATTTCTTGTGGCATCGTCCGCCACGTTGGACTTCGTTGGCACCCAGCGCCACTCACTTACCTTTGTACCTTCTTCTATAGCCGCTATGCGATGTGCCACATACGACTTGTAAGAGCGCGAACCAGCCTTGATCCATGAGAGTACTGTGCGGCTGTCCGTCCAGAACGTTCTTGAGTCCGGCTTTCGTTGATGTTCTTTAACGACGGCGTCGGCGAGGCGAGTTCCCATCACTGCAGCTTGTAACTCTAACCTAGGTATAGATGTTAACTTTAAAGGTGCCACCTTGGCCTTGGACATAATTAGTGATATGCTGACGTCGCCGTTGGGTGCCGTTGCTCTCCAATACAATACCGCTGCGTAGGCTGACTCGCTGGCGTCGGTGAACACGTGGAGCTGAAGGGATGTAGCGTCGCTGTACTGTAGGTATCTTCTTGGTATTGCTATATTCGAGAGGCTTCTCAAATGTACCATCCAGTCGCGCCACTGTTCCGCTATGTGATCTTCTATTTTCTCGTCCCACGATGTCCCACGCCGCCAGAGTTCCTGTAAAATCTGCTTAGCTCTTATAGTAACTGGTGAGGCAAAGCCTAACGGATCAAAAAGCGACATAACTATACGTAGGGCTTCTCTCTTCGTCGGTGTTTTCCCATCTATAAGTTCACAAGGCACACGCGTTAAATTGAGGTTGAAGGTAAGTTCGTCTGTATCCGGTTTCCATACGATTCCTAACACACGTTCCAGCTGCTCTCCCGCCTTATAGAGTTCTATGTTCTGTGACGACTCCTGTTCCCCTAGTGCTCGTAGTAGCGCGGGCGTATTGGACTTCCACTGTTTCAACTCGAAGCAAGCTCTTCTGTGTATGTCACGCACGCTTGAAGTGATGCGTATGGCTTCTTCGAGGCTTTTAAAGCTGTCCAGGTAGTCGTCGACGTAATGCTTCTCTATAATGGCGGAGGCTGCTTCTGGCTCGGTCTCTTCATACTTCTTAGCGTTCAAGTTCTTGACGAATATTGCTGTTGACGGCGAACTTGAAGCTCCGAAGATGAGTGATGTCATTCTATACTCCTCGGGTGGTTGATCGTCACGACGGTTCCCTCGCCACAGGTACCTAAGAGCGTCTCTGTCTTCTGTTCTCAACTTCACTTGCATGAACATTTCCTTAATGTCAGCTGTTACTGCAACCATATGCTGTCGGAACTTCATCACGACCCCTGGAAGTGATTGCAGTAGATCTGGACCTTTCAACAGCAAGTCGTTGAGTGCGACACCCTTAGTCTTCGCTGCGGCGTCGTGTACCACTCGGAGTTTATCTGGCTTCATTGGGTTCACTACCGCGAAGTGCGGTAAATACCAAGTTCTATTGGGAGTCTTCGTCCTCGGTGCAGGCTCGGCGTATCCTTTCTTGATAAGCGCGTCCATCTGTTCTGTATACTTCTGTTTTAATTGAGAATTACGGTCAAGCTTCTTTTCTATGTGCATAAGACGTGTCAACGAGTTGTCGTAGTTGTTAGGCAAGTCGACCTCTTCTTTTTTCCATAGTAGAGCGGTTTCGTATCTTCCTTCTTCTGTTTGGGTTGTATTTTTCTGTAAGATACGTAAGGCTTGCTCTTCAGGGTCCGACTGTGGCTTCTTAGGGTTGATGCATAGCGAGTCCATTGCGAAGTAATGCTTCATGAGATCTTCAAGCTTATCTTCCTGCGGCGCTTCTGTAATGTGTGACACGAAGTTAGCGGTACGTCCAATAATTCGGTTGTGGCTTCCGTGAAGTACCCACCCAAGTGGCGTGAGAGACGCTACCGGTTGGTTCTTCTTTCCCCTTCTCACTCTTGATGCTAGAAGGAGATGCCAGTTGTCTTGACCGATGAGTATGGTAGGCTTCGCATCTTCATAGGAAAGTACGTCGCTAAGATCTCGCAAGTGTTCACATTCTTCAATCTGCTGTCTTGCTATTTCCTGCGGCGACACGTGCAGGTTCTTGATAGTTCTCGCTTGAATGCTTGCTGTGTGGTTGTTCAACCCGTTGAGTGTGATGCTAACTCTTCTTGACTTCGTTTCAGCTGTTTTCAACTCGTTGATTGCTTCTATACGTAATGGGTCGATGGGTCCCTTTGCCCCTATTTCGTAGGCAAGGCTGTCGTCTATCAGCGTAACTGTAGATCCATCGTCCAATAACGCGTAAGTGTTGACCGTATTCTTGGGACCTGTTGCCTGCACCGGGATTATTTTCAAAAAGGTTTGCTTCTTTGTAGGTCTGGCTGTAGTCCACGCGGAGTTGATGACCTCTGTTGACTTTTCTTCTGTTTCTGCCTTTTCTGTTCTGTTGAAGTGTAGTAACCTGTTATGGAAATACTTACAATTGTTAATACCACACGGCTTCGTTCGGCAGTTGTGAGTCTTGTTTCTGAAGCGTAGACACCGAAAGCATAGTCGTTTCTTCTTTGCTATATCCCATCTTGTGCTTTCGTTTGCTTCTTTAAACTGTTTGCAGTCCGTCGCGATGTGACCTGTTTCTTCACATACGGGGCATTTCTGTATAACTGTAGACTGCTTTTCTAATACTGTATGTGTCTTCTGAGGACGTCTATTACTATACATCGGCGGTGCCATCTGTTCGGGGAGTGCATAGGGTCCGCACAGCTCAGCTTCTCTCTTCATAAATTTTTCAAACTTCAATAAGTCAGGCTCTTCTTTCGGTTGTGTTGCAGCAAAGTCGTAATATCTGTAACGTAAAGTAGGAGTAAGCTTGTCCACCATTACCTTAGATACCTCCGGATTGTAGAGATAGTAGACGCATTTCAATGCCCGAAGTGTAGACACGGCGTTTGTAACCTTAGTAGAGAACACGCAAATATCCCTAGGCGACTCGCAGAGGCGCGGCAGTGTTCTCAATGTGTCTATTTCGGCCATTGCTATCATCTCCGATCTACCGAATCTCATTTCCAAGGTCTTCATAACATCGGATGGGTGCGCGTTGGTGATCAATAAGCTTTCAACTGCTTCCTTAGCTCTTCCTATAAGATGTCTTCTTAACCTATTAATATTTTCTACTATTGAAAAAGACTCTTCTGTTTCCATATATGCTGCTCTAAAAGGTAGCCAGTCCTGATAATTACCGTTAAAAGTCGGTAATTCAACAAACTTTGAGGACCGCTGGCTAGCTTTGATGGCCTGTGTTATCGCTGACGTAAGTTGAGAGAAGTCTGGCTGCGCGTGGACTCCCGCCGGTGCTTGAGCTCCCGCCGTTGTATGTACTCGCGGATCTGGTTGGGTATGGTGCGCTGTACTATTATTCTGTTGAACCGGCCTTGTCTCTTCCGTGATGGCTTCTATTTCGCGGAGAGGTAGGTGCGGCTCGTCGGCTATGGCTAGCCTCGGTTGCGCTTGCTGTTCCAACCATTCGTCGACCCTGGTGTCGGCTTCTGTTTTTGAGTACTCGGAGACGTCGTCATCGTCGTCTTCTGCTTCTATAACGGCGAGGCGTGCTGTTGCAAGTTCCACTTGCAGACGTATAAGTTCTTCTTTGGCCTTGGCTACCTTGTAAGCCTTTGACCTTGAACGCGTGGATCCGGCGCGTCGACTCGGAGCGCGCGAACCATGCTGACTATGTGCTTCTGAAGGCTTCTGTATTACTGTAGGTGACTCAGTACTGGCGGTGAGCTCGACGGGATTTTTGAAAATGGTCGCAGCCGGCCTGGCCATCGTGGTGCCAGTGGCCACTGACGCTACTGTACCCTTCGTCGTGACGGACGTGTCTGTAGCGGAGGTTCCCCCAGTAGTGTCGGTCGCGGTGGTTCCCGTGGCCGACGTTTCTGTTGTTGTGCCCGTAGCGGAGGTCCCAGTGGTCGCGTCAGACGAGGAGGGCTTCGTTTCCGTCGAGTCTCGGCGTTCTTTTCCCACGGAGCGTGTGATCGGCATTCTTCTTGCTAATACACAAAAATGACAATTGGAACGATAATATTACTTACTATTCTTCAATTTCTTCAATATCCGGCTTTCGAAGGACCATTAAATGTGCAGGGGCACATTACTATAATTGCTGGGTTGGAAGAATTGAAATCCCTTGTTTTACTCTTGTTCCATTTATTCCTTTGTTCCATAGGTCTGTTGCCAGTACTGAATGAAAATTTGAAAATCTGGCCTATTTATATCCCCGACTCAAGTACCACAACTAGAAGCAGGTTTAGGCAGGAATATAGGCCTTTTGGCCAATTACAACTATTTCCCGTTATTCTATGTCTAAACCTGTACGGACCTGTACGAACCTGTTCAAACTGTGGCCTTGAATCGAGGATTCACAATAATAATAATAATAATCTATTTAGTTTGTTTAGGAATTTACATATTTCTATTTAAACTTCTATTAAAACCTAAACTATTGCAAAACCTATTATAAATGACACCTATACCTATGCCCTATAAACTATTACGAAATATTTATTTTAATACATTTACAAACTTAAACTATTATCTATTTTCCCTATTCTATTAAATCCTATTATATACTATTAACAATAAAACATAAGTAAAACACTATTCAAACATAATAAAAACATCAATAAATTACATTAAAAACTATCAGCTGTTTACGTAACTACGTCTTACTGCTATGATCAGCTGATCGAGTTGGAGTCAGCTGTTTAGCGTCGGCCATTGAACTATACAATATTAATCAGCTGATCGTGTGTTACGAATAATGAAGTCTTTATTTATTACAACTTATGAACTATTATTAACTATAAATTAAGTAAACAATTTCAAACTTATAATTACGTCGAATCTTGAGTCAGCTGTTCGCGTCGTCCCGCACACATAGCACAAAACAAACGCGATAATATGCCTGAACGATTGCATTACAAGGACAAAAGCAAGTTTATGTGCGAATATGTAAATTAGGCATCTGTTTCATTTTGCCGACGCGCCAACAGGGCTGGGCATAGAGGAACGCACAGACGAGACAGATGTCTTTTATTACATATTATTGTTTGTACTACTTATTATGTCTCGTCATTGCTATATGGTATTTGTTTTATTTAATAGAAGTAGCCAACAAATATGCAGTCTACCTTAGAAGCCTTCAATAATTCTACTTATTGAAGGTGGAAGAACTCTTTGTGGTTCGACTTTGGCGGCTACCGCCATGCCTATTTCTGCCTAATAACAGCAGTGTTAAGCGCTGCTGTGTTCTGGTTTGAAGTGTGTCATAAGGGAGACATACTTTTCCGAGGAGTTCCAGCTTAGTCTTCAGGGGTAGCGGCGTATCTGTCGCCGACCTCAGGCAGGAATATAATCCTATCTGGAGTTGATTACAGTTGTCCATAGGCGTCATCACCACTTACCGCAAGGTGGACTGCAAGCTCGTCTGCTATATGATGAAAAAAAGTCTTAATGGAAAATGTCACACTGAAAACAAAGGAATTTATCAATTTTACTGAGTTATTTTCGAATCCATACAACCGTGATTGCGCTACTCGAAAAAATAACAAAGCTCTCCATTTTTAAATTCATGACTCAATTGACTTTCAACGGACTCTTCTGTATTTATTATTACTATTTTCTCTTTGAATTTAATAACTTCTTCTTTTTAGGGTTCCGTACCCAAAGGGCAAAAATGGAACCTTATTATTTTGTCTCCGCTGTCTGTCGCAGCATAGTATCTCTTGAGCCATATATGATAGGTCGTTGAAATGTTCATAGTGTGATTGCTAGTGTATTGCTATGACCGATGGAATACTAAATTCAAAAAATAAAGAAGTTTAAAATTAAAGGGCAATCCTTAAAATAAACCAGTGTTTCAGCATTTTTCGTATTAAATATTGGATCGTAATAGGAAGCCTGATTAAATTCTCACAATACACTTACTATATCTGTCATTAGAAAAAAATAAAAAACCTACTTCGAAATGAAAAATAAATAAAAAATTGGTGATACGGAACCCTCCGTATGCGAGTTCCACTCGTACTGGGCCGATTAATAAATTCTGACGTCAATTGCTTTAAACTGACTCTTCTGTATTTATTGTAACTCTATCCTCGGTTTTATTACCACCTCCTTTTATTAAACAGCAATTTTCTTACGATGATCTCAAGAAAATTTTCAAACTCCGACTTTATCAATGACGCAAAGGAATAGATACTTTAACTGTTACGATATAATTGTTTTTTTATCATCTGCAATCAATCCTAGGTAAGATTGCATTCCTACCTATGTCAGCCAGATGCGCCGCTACCTCTGAGGACTATGCTGGAACGCCTCGGAAAATTGTGTTTCCCTTGCCACACCCTTCAAACCACAACACAGCAGCGTTATGCATTACTCTTATTAAGCAGAAATAGGTGCTGCCGGAGTTGAACCACAGGGGGTTCTACCACCTTTTACTGCTGTAACGCTGGGTACTCATTCATTAGCTGTAAGCAAGAGTAACAACCCTTTGTGGTTTGACTCTGAAGGCATCACTGGCACACCTATTTCTGTTTAGTTATGGTTGTGGTAAGAGAGACATACTTATCCAAGACGTTAAATCTTGGTCCTCAGGAGTACCAGCGCAACTGTTGCTGACCTCAGCAAAGTTAAATCGTTTAAAAATCGTTTAAATCGTTTGATTAAAATTTATGTGATGATGGTGCTGCCACTATCTAAGCATTTAACAACATGGAATAACTGTAACACCTATTATTTAACACAATTATAAAGGAAAATGCCCGTTATAAACTTTCCTATAAAAACAAAATGGCGGCTACCGGAAGCGACCGGAAACAGTAACGAGCTCGTGTTGTTCTAAACAACATAGTTCTGTTGTTTTGAACAACACAAGCTCTGTTGTTCCAAGCCGAGTTTATTATTATTTTTATTTATGAGGGTTTTTTTATAATATCGAAGTAGGAAACGAGCATACAGTTGTCTTGATGGTACGTGGTCACTACCGCCCATTATGTTTATATCCGTATTACGCCATAGATAAGAATAAATTCATATTTGGGCTCGGTTCCAGATACTTTGCAGCCTATTTCAAAGTTGGAATCTCATAGAAACGGTTTCTATTATCTTCAAACAGTTCTTCAGTTCTTGAAGGTGATAGAACTCTCTGTGGTTCGGATCCGGCGTCACCACCACTACACCCAATACTGCTTAATAACAGCAATGCTCAACGGTGCTGTGTTTTGGTTTCAAGGGTGTGGATAGGGAAATTTACTTTTCCGAGGCATTCCAGTATAATCCACAGGAGTCGCAGCTGTGGGCGATAACAAATAGAAATGTAATTTTATCTGGGGTTGATTGCAGATGTCCATGGACGACAGTAGCCAATTATATTTATAAAAAAAAATTAGCTTACAATTTTGTTATCATTGCTCCATTTTCGTATTATTCAATTATTCAGTGTGTTTATTAGCTCGTAACCACACTTGCGAATATGTCTGAGTTGTCTCAGTTGTTATAATTCAATTTGCGAACACGCTTCTGACAAGCTTCTGTTATTGTTATAGTTTGTGTCAGTAGAATACTGGTTTATACCGGTTTTTCAGCTATTGTTCCTACTGTTTTGCTTAGGCGAGTTATTCCGTATTTTATATAATTGGTCGTTGAGAAGTCGGCTAGAAATGAAACCTGGTACAACTCTGTGGATTGCCTACATTATGCCTGTTTTGTCACACTGTTATAGTAATTTAAATAAAATCGTAACTTGGGTTAGTAATTATTACATGTCCATGAGGGAAAACGCTGTGGTATCTGCTTTTTTTCCTTTCGAATTTTTTTTATTAACGTATTATTTACCTTACGAAAACTTATACTTTAAAATCATCTAGAATATTGGGAAAAAAACGCATGGAAGTTCGGCGGGCAGAAGTCCCTTTATATTAAATCATAATGAACTTACTTACTAGTTCCCAAAACAAAAACGAAATGTCAACCCTATTCATGTATCGCTGTTATAAGTAGTAGCACAAAAAGTAAGGGTTACATAAAACCAGCGTTTCGATGTGGCAGCAGATGTAACATGACCTTCGTAAGGGCTGACAAGATTTTCGGTACGTTTATATACATGTCGATTTCCATCAAATCGGTTTCTATCACTCGCCACAGCTATTCTGCCTATTAACAGTAGTGTTAAGCGCTGCTGTGTTCTGGTTTGAAGGGTGTGTAAAGGGAGACATCATTTTCCGAGGCGTTTCAGCTCAGTTCTCAGGGGTAGCGGCGCATCTGTGACCTATCTCAGATAGGAATATCTAATCTTATCTGGGGTTGATTACAGATGTCCATTGGCAGCAGTAGCCACGTACCAACAGGTGGACAGCATGCTCGTTTGCTACTCCCATATTATAAAATATATATCGTTCATCATCAGGTAAAAATATCATTTAGTAATTATACACTTATCTAAAATAAAGTTCTTTCATTCCGTTGAGTATTAAATCAGAAATGAATGTGCTCGGGTATTTATAAAAGTACTCGAGTTTTAAATTCCAATATCGGTCTCGAGAGCGGCTCCAGTCTGCAATATGACTGAAGTGAGATGCTTGCTTCGAGTATGCTCGCCTATCACGTTCTTACACGGTTATATTCAGTTTATATTCGAAGGGGGTAGACCCTTTGTGGTTTGACTTCGGAGGCACCATCACGCCTATTTCTGCCTAATAACAGCAGTGTTAAGTGGTGCTGAGTTTCAGTTTGACGGATGTTTTGAGGAAGATATACTTATATGACTTTTAAGGCAGATGGGATACCTGGTGGAAAGCAATCACCGTAGCCTATGGAAATTTGCAAGACCAGAGGGGTCGCCAATGCATCCCCGGCTTTGAAGGAGAGCTCTTTTTGCACTCTTCTTCCTCTTCTTTTGCTTTTTGCTTGAAGAGTTACATGTCATAGAATCTATCTAACTTAGTCCTCAGGCGTTCCAACATAACCAATATCAATATCAAAGTAAAATTCTGCCATACTAACTCACTTAGGTTTTAAATTCCAATATCGGTCTCGAGAGCGGCTCGAGTCTGCAATATGACTGAAGTGAGATGCTTCAAGTATGCTCGCCTGTCACGTTCTTATACGGTTATATCCAGTTTTCCAAAAAGTTTTGTAAGGTGGTAGGAATGCTTCGACCGGGGAAATAACACTAGTGATGTCTAATATGAAGTAATATTGCGTTTCGGTGAAAGTGTGTGTATTTTGGTTTTGCATTCATAATTATGATGAAAATATTGGCAACGCATTGTGAATTGGTTGCAGAAATTCGTAGCCGGTGGTGACCACTTACCATAAGGTGGATTGCATGCTGTTTTTATTAAAAAAAATAGTAAAATTCTGCTACTGAAACTGGGTAGTACTGTTAGATGTTGTTAGGGCACCAGGTTCGAATCCCAGACATCAGATATTATATCTGTATTAGGAGTTATTCTCAAAGGCGTATGGTGATGGAATCTATCAATTTTCACCAGGCGAATGTACTGGGCTAGTCACTCTGAGAAGCGACACGTGCTTAACAGAGGTACAATAATATATTGGTGATATTTGGTAGCAGAAGGTAAAAATGGCGACGATAGTTTTTCTGATGTTTTTCTGTATGGCGTAAGTTTTTCTGAGAAGAAGATTTTATATTTTTCTAGATTCTAGAAAGAACATTTTATCGAACAATATAAGACTGCGTCAAACATTGCCATTAGCACAGTTGTTCCGTTTTTGCTATTGTCACGTATATCTGCCATAAATTGTCAGATATGGAAGGGATTGTCTCATAGACAATGTATGTAAGCTAAACTTAGTTTGCGGTAGAGACTCTGGGTCCGTGGGGGCCAGAAGCACGACGGTTCTTCAAAGAAATTTCGTCGCGTCTGGTTGACGTTTCTGGAGACCCAAGAGCTGGTGCGTACTTTGGCCAAAGATTAAGTTTGGCCATACAACGCGGCAACGCAGCCAGCATTCTTGGGACTCTACCGGGAGGCAGTGATTTGGACTCATTGTTTTATATTTCATTATTTAAGTTTTAATATTTCTTTTTTTGTTTAAATTATATTTTTTGTGTATATTGTATATAGATTTTAAGTTTGTAAATAGATAGATATATTATGTATAATTGTTACTTAATTAAAAAAAAAAATAATAATAATAATAATAAAAAAAAAAAAAGCTAAACTTACCAGATATATTGGAATAATTTATGGAAGAAGATTTTTTTTCGAAACTTACATTATTCGGAAGTATACAGCCTTTGGCAAAGGAAGACCTCCCGCCGGGCTAGGTGATCATGCCCGGGAAGCGGCCGTGCTCTGACAGTCTCAGTTTGGAGCATGTACCTGTATGCCAGATATTTAGAAAACTTCGATAGCTTGATTCAGAATACTCGTGGCGCTATCTCTTGAAGATTAGCGGGAGGTCGCCACAAGCCGAATTATTCTTGCACTTACTGCAATGTGTATCGTGTTAACGACACATTTATCGTGTAGTTGCGTCACTAACCATAACTACAAAAAAACTCGTATCCATAAATGTGTAATTATCCAAAAATACCTTTATATCGAATATAGAAGAACATTCTCCACTGTACAGAATGTTATGTCATATATATGTATAGAATGTTATGTCTTTGTGTATATGTTCATCCCTTGACATATTTCATGGTTCATTGACCTCAGCTAAAACACAATTGAATACGTTATTGTAAACTAGTTCTTACTGCTGCTATATTATTATTATTATTATTTTATTTTTGATTTTGTTGTCTAACGTCTTATTCTCACTTTGTAAGCTGTGTTCACTATTTTTAGAATGGACATTGTATTGTTATTTATGAATTACATATATATTTTTTATATTGAATCAGTAACACATAATGTAACACACATTCAATTTGTGAAAAAAATAAATAAAGCAAAGTATTATATATAAAGCTCCAATATTAGTTTCAGAGTGAGTGGAAAGTTCTCAATATTAACTTTGAAGTGTGATTCTGGCTTCAAGTATGTTCACTTGACACTTTCGCTTTTTATACTTTTTTTTACCGTTTGGCTGAACTTAAGCTGTAAGTTAGATGCTGATGTAAAACTGTTTTTTATCAAAAATACAGCGTATTTTAGTATCAAAAGGAGTTTAACAGTAAGTATATATGTGGAACTAAATCTTAACGTCGGCAAAGTTACTTAAGTAACTTAAAAAGGTTAATATTAACATATTTATAATAATCAAACTTTTGAACACAAATAGCTTAAAATTAACAAATCTGTCATATCCAATGATTTCTTTAAAATTAAATCCTATAAAACTTTTCGAATGTTAACCAAATCATTGCCGCGGAAGGTGTTTCACTGAAGTGTAAAAAACTCCATACTCTAAGTAGCTCATTCATTTGTCTACTTTCAAAAACTTCTACTGTGCGGTTAACAAATGTGAACGCTAGTGATGGGCATTAGCTGAACAATCCCGGTCCCGGGGATTTGCAGGAACGGGTTCATTTCCCTGAGTTATAGTTAAGACGTGGTTAACGTCAGGCGATCGTAAATGTACCCATAAATGGAACTAATCTTTCTATAGTATATTTTCTTAACACCGCTGCGCTTGCTTTCACCCATGTGAAGTTTATGAAGTTGAGTTTCTCTAGGTGATTAGAGAAGAGAAAGAGGAAGAATATTAGGGTTAAGACTTTTGAAACGTAAACTTACGCTGAACCAGTACGTTCAAATAATAATATTTAATAATTCTTGATTTATATCAAACCTTTTCAAATATTTTATCATTTTGTAATAGTTTTCATTCTTGCGCGCATACACGTTAATACGCGCACTCATTTTTTTTCTTTTTTCAGTTATCGAACATTTCTAAATCTTGGGTGCCATGTACGTTCATCCTTTAACTTTAGCGAACCGATGGAAGGATATATATACTTAGTAGAATCGCTTTTTTATACAGAACCCCTTAAACAACAAGGCATTCGTGGTAAAGATCGTAAACTGTAAAGTGTGTCATGAACTCCCGTCCACTAGACATTATCGCCGACACAGCTAGTATAGGCTATTAGGGTTTATCTATGGCACCGAGATGATGGCAAAGAAGATTGATAACGCAGTATCAATCTCTCCGGAGATGAATAAGCGTTATCGGGGACAGAGCAGTGTCAGCGTTATTGTGGTGACGCTGGAAAGATAATTTTAATGCTGTAAATAACCTATCTACATCTCTAAGTAAATAATAAAGTGTCAGTTTTTTGTAACTGAGTTTGCAAAAGACCAATCGTTATCGTCATCAACCCATTATTATCTCCCTGCTGGGCAAGAGACTTCTCTCATAATGGAGTCACCGTCAATTGATAGACTTTATTCGTCCTTGAGATTTTTTTGAAGATCTCCCGGGCATGCAGGTTTCCTCGCGATGTTTTTCTTGTAGTAGAGGATCCGAACTAAAGTAGTTTTTCATCTATGTCTTAACCAGATGAAAATTATATTTTAAGCATGTGACAAGTATATAATGTCTAATACAGATATAATTTGAAAAAAATACCTGGGACTAGCCTCGTGTAAAACACTAACACTTCTACTTGTGCCTGCTTCGTCAACGTATGATTTTGTGTAAAGAGATGAGGTTGATGTCTTACCACTGGAAAACCAATGCACAGAAACGCTTAACAAAGTTTGTTGTCATGAGAGAGGAATAGACGTAGGGACGGTGCTGCCATTGTCAAACTAGGAAGATGATACCACCTACTTGATATGACTAAAATCTTCATTTAAACTTCTTCCTAACCGACATTAAAGTCTTTAGAGAACTTTGCGACAAGCCAATGACGATCAAGTCATGAAGCCTCCAACAAGAAGCCATTCTAATTCTTATCCACGCGTACAATATTTCATTTCAGTTCCCGAAGCTTACTTCTAAACTTTTCCAAGAAATCTCGGGAGTATACAAAATCCGCAGTGCTGCACGGAAAATTGAAAGAAAAGAAAAGAAAAGTTTTCATTAACCAACTTTCCGTCAAACGGGAACGGTTAGCCCGAACCGAAGGTTAACGAGTTTGCAAAATAAATCGCTAACAAGCTTCGTTCGTTTTTTGCCGAAACTAATGAACGTGAAGTTCACCTGACGCTTAATGGTTATTGCAGCCGATCTATGACTGTCATCGTCAATCCATTACTGTTCCACTGCTGGGAATGGATCTCCTATCAGAATGAGATGGATTAGACCATACTTTACCGCGCTGTTCAAGTGTGTATTGGTATAATTCACGTACTCCTGAAAACTTCGCAGATTTTTTTACGAGGTTTTCCTTCACCGTTAAAGCATGTTTTACTCGTAATGAGAATTTAGACGAAACCAGCGACACGTCACATGTTAAAGACAGATTTAAAAGCCGTGGTAAATACTAAATTATATTCACAAAATATTTATATTTGGAAAATATTACATTATTGAGTAGGTCTATTGCATATGCCTAAAAATTAAAACCATATACTCGTAGATAATGATCGTAGTAGTGCAGAATCAGCTTGAACATACAGTATTATGTAGGTAAAGGTCAATTTAATATAAAAGGGAAATAATATTCACAACTTTAATTTCCATTTGCATATGCAAATATTCAGATGCATGAAATGAGATGTCTGGTCACGTTCCGTCATATAATTTCACTTTTGTAATAATGCAAATGAATTAAGAGACTGTAAGTATCTCCGTATATGTTTTTAAAGGTGGTAAAACTCTCAGTGGTTCGGTTCCGGAGGCACCATTTTGACTATTTCTGCCTAATAACAGCAATGTTATGCGCTGCTGTGTTCTGGCTTGATGGGTATGACAAACGAGACAATATACTTTTCCGTTGCAACTAAGTTCCTCGGTGTAGCAATATATCTGTGGCCGATCTCACATAGGAATATAATCTTATCCGGTGTTGATTATATTAACATAGTAACTTACCATTAGGTGGATTGCATGCTAATTTGCTAATCCTATATAATAAAAAAAATCCATAGTTAATCATACGTTTGCAAACTATGACTTTCAATCACTAATGTATACGTGATTTAACTAATGTTTTCCTACTAACGAAGTGCAATTTCATAAAGCACTTCAAACAAATCATTAATATCGATTGGCGTTTACCCGCAATACGCTAATCCGCACTAAATCGAACGCACAGACATCATGAGTGGTTTTACAGTCACATAGCTTCCCATTACGGTAATTGCATGAGGAGTGGCTGGCTCGCTGCCAGACGAGGTCCGCGGACATCCCGGACGCCCGGGATTCGGTTTTGTGGGCAGCACTAATTTGTTGTTGGGATAAAGGTTTAATAGTCACTGAGTATTGAACCAATTTTCGGTAGTCGATTGTTATGTTCTGGTAGAGTACAAAAAAAGAACTATTTATTTTTCATGACATGCCGGCTAACTAACATAAATATAATGGCCTTCTGAAAATATACATATACATATTTGTAATAAAATGTATAAAATTAGCAATAGTCTGATAGTCTTGTCTAGTCTTAGTTGAATAGGAATATCTAATCCTGTCTGGGGTTGATTACAGATGTGCATGGGCGGCAGTAGCCACTTACCATAAGATGAACTGCATGCCCATCTGCTACTCCTATTTTATATATATAAAAGAAAGTTTAGGAGTTTGAAACACGGCCGTCAAATCGATGTGTCCGAGGTTCAAATCCGGGGCACCTCCGATTTTGTAATAAGTTATGTGCATATTAGAAAGAAGACGAAGAAAAACATTGCAATGTAACCTGTACACCAGAGAGTTCTTAAAAATTACTTAGGGGTGTGTTAATCTGATAATGTCTATCAATTGGCACTTGGCCACCGCGGTGAAATATGCCCTAACCCTCTTATTCTGAGAGAAGATCCCTATCTATACATATCTATGTGAGATTATGAAATAAAACCGTAGTATAATCCAATATATAAATAAAAAAAATTTTAACAAAAAAATAAAACCGACTTCTATGTCACTACAAAGTAAAAAATAATTGAAATAAATGTTGGTTTAGTACATATTTCTGAAGTTGGCGCTCAATATATTTCGTTTGATAACGGCGTAAACAGCGTGTCCAATATGAGCGCCGACTTCAGAAATATGTACTAAACCAACATTTATTTCAATTATTTTTTACTTTGTAGTGACATAGAAGTCGGTTTTATTTTTTTGTTAAAATTTTTTTTTTACCCTTTTTAGTGATGATTTGCTAACGTTTGTATTAATATTATGTAAAATTGTATAAAGGTGATCATGAATAAAGGTAAGGTCTGAATTCATACGGATTGGACCCACCCGCTCGCAGGGCGCTACCGCGCCCTTCTCGCTTAGTTTTACATTGTCTTATATGTTCCAACCTAACCTAACCAATTCAATACGAAACACAATAGGCGAGGCTATATGAGATACTATATACTACTATATTATTGGCTAGATTAGGTTGGAACAGAAAAGTAAATAAATCAAACTAGGTGGTAAAACTCTGCGAGTGAGTCGGTCAAATTTACCTTAAATTAATAGTTAAGAAAAACTACAACGTATTCATTAATCATATTTTGATGATGCAGAGGTGCCTCCTGCCTCAACCATACAAGTTAGGCATTTGATGCTTATGAATATTCAATAAGGTTGATAGGTAGAGGTATATGATGGAAAATTTTCCCTTCAACTCTTCAACCCTGATAATGCAGAAGTGCCTCCTGCCTCAACCATACAAGTTAGGCATTTGGAGCTTACGAATATATGATAAGGTCTTTAAGTAGAGACATATGATGGAAGATATGACCTTCAATTCTTCAATCCTGATGATGCAGATGTGCCTCCTATCTAAAGTATATAGAATAGACATTTGTTGTAATTAAGTTGCTAGACAGAGATATATGATGAAAAATTTGACCTTCAACTCCTTAGATCTGATGATGCAGAGGTACCTCCAGCCTAAACCACATGAATAAGCTATTTAGTGCTTTCACACATATTTTACAGGTCCTAACCAGGTACATGTAATGAAATAAATGACCTCAACTCTTCAACTTGACAATTACTTCTTACAAATATAAAATATGATTAATGAATACGTTGTAGTTTTTCTTAACTATTAATTTAAGGTAAATTTGACCGACTCACTCGCAGAGTTTTACCACCTAGTTTGATTTATTTACTTTTCTGTTCCAACCTAATCTAGCCAATAATATAGTAGTATATAGTATCTCATATAGCCTCGCCTATTGTGTTTCGTATTGAATTGGTTAGGTTAGGTTGGAACATATAAGACAATGTAAAACTAAGCGAGAAGGGCGCGGTAGCGCCCTGCGAGCGGGTGGGTCCAATCCGTATGAATTCAGACCTTACCTTTATTCATGATCACCTTTATACAATTTTACATAATATTAATACAAACGTTAGCATATCATCACTAAAAAGGGTAAAAAAAAAATTTTAACAAAAAAATAAAACCGACTTCTATGTCACTACAAAGTAAAAAATAATTGAAATAAATGTTGGTTTAGTACATATTTCTGAAGTTGGCGCTCAATATATTTCGTTTGATAACGGCGTAAACAGCGTGTCCAATATGAGCGCCGACTTCAGAAATATGTACTAAACCAACATTTATTTCAATTATTTTTTACTTTGTAGTGACATAGAAGTCGGTTTTATTTTTTTGTTAAAATTTTTTTTTACCCTTTTTAGTGATGATATGCTAACGTTTGTATTAATATTATGTAAAATTGTATAAAGGTGATCATGAATAAAGGTAAGGTCTGAATTCATACGGATTGGACCCACCCGCTCGCAGGGCGCTACCGCGCCCTTCTCGCTTAGTTTTACATTGTCTTATATGTTCCAACCTAACCTAACCAATTCAATACGAAACACAATAGGCGAGGCTATATGAGATACTATATACTACTATATTATTGGCTAGATTAGGTTGGAACAGAAAAGTAAATAAATCAAACTAGGTGGTAAAACTCTGCGAGTGAGTCGGTCAAATTTACCTTAAATTAATAGTTAAGAAAAACTACAACGTATTCATTAATCATATTTTATATTTGTAAGAAGTAATTGTCAAGTTGAAGAGTTGAGGTCATTTATTTCATTACATGTACCTGGTTAGGACCTGTAAAATATGTGTGAAAGCACTAAATAGCTTATTCATGTGGTTTAGGCTGGAGGTACCTCTGCATCATCAGATCTAAGGAGTTGAAGGTCAAATTTTTCATCATATATCTCTGTCTAGCAACTTAATTACAACAAATGTCTATTCTATATACTTTAGATAGGAGGCACATCTGCATCATCAGGATTGAAGAATTGAAGGTCATATCTTCCATCATATGTCTCTACTTAAAGACCTTATCATATATTCGTAAGCTCCAAATGCCTAACTTGTATGGTTGAGGCAGGAGGCACTTCTGCATTATCAGGGTTGAAGAGTTGAAGGGAAAATTTTCCATCATATACCTCTACCTATCAACCTTATTGAATATTCATAAGCATCAAATGCCTAACTTGTATGGTTGAGGCAGGAGGCACCTCTGCATCATCAGAGTTGAAGAGTAGAAGGTCAAATTTTCCATCATATATCTCAGCTTATCGACTTTATTAAATATCCATAAGTTCCAAATGCCTAACTTATGTGGTTGAGGCAGGAGGCACTTCTGCATTACCAGGGTTAAAGAGTTGAAGGTCAAATTTTCCATCATATCATGTTAACCTAGATACTCAATGTTCATTTTAAGTTTCATGAGAATTGAGTGGGCAGAAGGTAAGTTGTCATAAAATATGTAAAAAGCAGGGGTAGTGATGATGAGTTCCACCCCATAACTTAAATTCTAATCATCAGAGTATAATAACGTTAAGGTAGGAAAGTACCGCAACGAAACACCCTTTCATATGAAAAAAAGAAAATTGAAATTGGTTAAGAAATACTCGACTTATTGAAGTTTATATGAAATCTGGTTTTTCCAATTTTCCGGGAAAACTGGCGGAAATTTTCAAATTTCCTCGAAATGGGACCCCTTGTGAAACTAGCCGCATACAATGGTGTATGAATCATATCGATCGGTCGCGGCATCGCGAAAAAATCGCCGAACAAACATAAAAAAAAAAAAAAAAAAAAATATATACGGTCGAATTGAGTAACCTCCTCCTTTTTCGAAGTCGGTTAAAAAAAGATATAAGGGAAGTGTGCTCTCATGAATTCAATATTTTCCATCATTGGCTGTTTTCCTCAAAATACGGAAATGTTTTTGATATTACATTACACAAATGTATCGGGCCGCGTATAATCAGATGGCTTTTTTATCTGTTACTGCTGGGAAATATGAAAATATACTACGTTTCACTCGTGTGCGTAACATATTTTACGTAGAACTCTTTGTGGGTTCCTGACTCTGTAGGCACAAACGTCACACTTATTTTCCCTTTATAAACGCAGTATTAAGCGCCGCTTTGTTTTGCTTGGTGGCGATTGGAAGCGCGTGCAAACCCAAGGATACGGGGCGTTCCAATTTAGTTCTCAGTGAAAATAACTTGTATGACCGACCTTTGATAGAACTCCAAAGCATAGACATCTGTAGCAATGGTTAGACATGTCGATGGATTTAGCAAAAGATAGCGTTACTGAATCACGCTATCAAAGTTTTCTCAACATCTTGCATAGGTATATACAAAGTCTGAATTGAGACTTAACGTATGACCTAGTTTGGTAGGAGGTTCCCTTTAACAAAACGGCAATGGTCACATTTGAGCAGGTTTTCAAATGCGATTAAATTATTTTGAAGGTGGTAGAACCCTTTGTGGTTCGACTCCGGCGGCATCACCGCCACACCTATTTCTACCTAATAACAGCAGTGTTAGGCGCTGCTGTGTTCCGTTTTGATGGTAATGGAGACATACTTTTCTCCTCAGGGATAGCGGCGCATCTGTGGCCGACCTCAGGAAGGAATATCAGCTAATCCTATCTGGGTTTGATTACAGATGTCCACGGGCGGCAGTAGCCACTTACCATCATTTAGCATCAGACGAATACAACAACACCTCATGTTATGTTAAATTCCGTCAAGAAATTTGGGTTGGAGGGCGTACCAAAGAATAAAACATACGTACGCTCGAAAAACATTACCCTCCAGCCTCCACAATCAGGTAAAAATAATATTTAAGCCAGTCTTATAGTTTCTAACTAATTTTGAATCACAATTGAGAAGGAATTTACAACTTTGGCAAGCTCTTAAGTAATTGTAATTCATACTTTACCTATTTTAAAATCCTTCGGAGGCTCTTACACTGTCAATTATAATATTGTGGATCGGAATGACCTCTATTGAGAAGAATTGCCAAGAGCAGAACGCTTGTCTTTGATTTTTATTTCATTATCGTTCCCAATATCTTTTTCAATGTCATGCTATTCGTTACATTTCAGTAAAAAAGGAGCTTTTTTGGCAAGAAAAAGCCAAAAAAAAAAACAAAAAATCCTTTGGTGCATAGATTAGTAAAGATTACTCACTCCTAACAAGAAAATGTACCCAGTTGCGTAAAAAAGTTTTGCCACGTCTCCGTGCTAAAATGTCCCTAAAATATTTGAAATAATTATTTATTTATTATGTAAATTACACAGTATTAGTTATTTATTCGTAAATTTTCTTTAAAAATGTTTTTATTTGTCAATAATTCAGCCAATAATTCAAGGCGGCGAAGTATCTTTACTAATCTATGTTTGGGTGCGGAACCCTCAAAATGGAATAAGTAGTGTTTTGCTATCAAGAAAATTGCTCTCGTAACTACCTTGGAAAAAATGTTGTTCCTATTTTTACCCACACGTCGGGGGAAATAAAACAAGATAAAACAACAATGTTGCTTAAAACATAAACTTTTTGAATAAATCTCTGTCGTTCAACTGAGTTTGGGATTTGCGAATCAGCTGAATTGCGACTTTTATGAGACCTGAATAAAAGTTAAGGTGGTAGAACCCACTGTAATTCGTCCCCGGCGGCACCACCGCCACACCTCTTTCTTTCTTATTACAGCCGTGTTAAACGCTGCTGTATTCTGATTTGAATGGTATGGTAAGGGAGACGTACTTATCCGAGACATTTCAGCTTAGTCCTCAGGGATAGCGGCGCAATTGTGGGCGACTTCACGTAGAAATCTAATCTTTTCTGGGGTTGATTACAGCTGTCCATGGGCGGCAGTAGCCGCTTACTATCATTACTAGCTACTCTATATTTAAATAATAATAATAATAAAGAATGGAATAAAATGCTCATAGTACACTCACACTTGACCGATTTTGTAAAACATTCGTTCCGTTTTACAGACTTCATTTCATTCGTAATTAATTTTTTGTTCATTCCCTTTATTTATTCATGTTCTTTATCCATTTTATAGAGCGACGAAGCCGTTCGAAAATTACTACGTAAAATACTTTTGAAATAAAAAAGTTTCTATCTGTTTAATTTGTATTTCATTAAGTTTGCAATAATCATCATAAGTTTGCGAGAATCAGTAAGACTTAACATATCTTTGAGAACTTTTTTATGACCCTCAAGCAGAGCAGAGTTTTCCTTTATCGTAATAGTGATAATAATTCTTAATATGTACATAATTTTGTAAAATCAGAGATTGGTAACTTGGATCTGAACCTCCGAATGAAAGGCCGCGTTTCTAATACCTAACATATCACTTTTTTCTTATTGATAATTATTATTCAAATTGAAATATATTCGTTATGACATATTTAATTAATATAAACTTTAGTGTGGTAGAACCAGTAGTATAATCAAATTGTTTTTTTTTTTAATTTACCTTCATAATCAAGTATTGTAAAATGCTAAAATTGAATTATTTCAAAATACCTGACTTACTGCTAAAGTGTGTAGAATATTATTGTTTGGAGAACAATGGGTTACGATTTAACATATTAAGCACATTAAAATAAATTTACAGTACCTTATTTCCTGACCTGAAGTAATCTTGCACAATTTATGTAGCCCTTCTGTTAATACGCGTACCTTATGTAGATCATTACTTACCTGAAATAGAAACAAAAAGATTTTATTATTCTTAAAGTATAAGCACTAAATACAGTTTAACATATTACCGTCAGTCAGTACGCTTGCCAAATCTCAATAAATGTTTACAAATTCAAGTGTGTGGACAGATAATTTGTGTAGGTTTGTGCTTGGCGAATCAATGGGGTGACATTTTTTCTAGCAAATCAAAGGCAGCCGCAAAATTGTGTGTTTGTAGAGATTTGGAGTTTGCGGCGCCAAGTGTGGTTGAAGTATAATGATTTTACCCAACTTCGGAGCGCTTAAACAAAGGCAGTTTTAAGGGTGTTGGTGTTGTTGGTGTGTTAAAAATATTTTTAATACCAACTAAAGTGTTTTATTAAAAACATATTTTATTATTGTTTTATTATTTTAATATCGTCAAAAATAAGAAACTACATATTTTTGATAGTTTCCTTTGTTTACATTTTGGACATCTAATTATGAGTCGGTCTATACCAGTTTTATTAGGGCGCACGTGCGTCGCGTCATAAGTACCTTTTCTGAAACGTTCCTAGCAAACTTTATACTTGAGTTAGAGGCATGTTTTTTTTTAGTGTCTGAAAGCTAATACGACGTAGAATTACATTAAATAATAAAAATAAAACATAAAGCCTAGATTATTTTGAAGAAACTGATTATTTTGAAGAAACTGACACGATTACTGAAATTTTACCTAAAAAAAATGCTTTTTTGCACTAATCTAATTTTTTTTCCTAGTAAGATGATATTTTTTTAGTTTTGTTTTTCATGGATCAGTACGGATTATCATTGGCAATCATTGTAATTTTTGTTTGAACCTGATAACCCTCTTAGTTTAAAAGTTATAGCGATTTATTTACTTCAGGTGCACGATACCCAAAAAAAATTCAAAAATTTTTTTATTTTTTTGTCGACAAAATGCGGTTTAATTTTTCCTGTTTCAATATGTGCACATTATGGAGATTCACCCTGTATAATAAAAATTATACATAGAAATAAACAGAAGAGTAGATAATACCATACTGATTGTAGATACAAACGGACAACCAATTCATTAAACATTGCTAGCAATATTACTTATTAATACTCAAACAATGTATCAAATCAAAAATAAACCTGTAAATATTTTCTAACTATACCGTGAAGAATTAACTACGATTTAATAATTAATTGAAGAAAATGAAGTTGAAAGTTGAATGGAAAATACCGTTTAGCGTTAAAAGCTCTTACCACACATACCTACAAACGTTTTATTCAATGGAGAATTGTATAAAATACGTTTATTTTATTAAAATACTGCAATGCATATGAAGGAAATGAGCGAGCATATAATTAGAGCAGTCCCACCGTGCATGTTATGTTGTTTTACAGTACGTGTGAGTGAGACGACGGTATGTGGCAGTGTCGCTTTAAATATGCGAAATACCAGTGAGCCCCAAGAGCTACTCTGGTAACTCAGCCGTAGTACTATTGAAACTCGAATCATTAACTCCATTCGAGATATTGTTTTGTAAAAGCAAGGTATTTTTAATTGCATTTATTTTCAACGGGGATTTTTTCAATGTGCTTTTAATCTAGGTGTTTTATTTATTAGAGGTAGTAATAATAATTATGAAGTCGACGTCTCAAACGCATTTTTGTAACGCTAACGACACTTCAAAGTTTTAATAATCAGCAACTCTGCGGCTTTTGCTGTAAAGATGGAATTAAGTAGAAATAAATTTTAATTACAGGATCATGTTTAGGGAACATGACAAGAAAATATATAATAATCTATTTATTAACATAAGTTTATGTGAGACAAAACTAACATGACATGTCATAAGACCGACTGTTTTTGCGCGACGTTCCGTTTATCGTAATATAATATGTCTTTTGCTAATAAATATCTCTTATTTAGAAAAAAGGGTTTCTGATATGTAAATAATAAAATACTTTCCCAAAACCTATCAAATACCCCATTGTATTGTAGTGGCAGTTAAGCTAGACGTTAAGAAACTCGGTCTCTTGATCAAGGGATCCGAGGTTCAAATACCAGGCACCTCTGATTTTAGAAAGTTATGTGCGTATTAGAAATTAATGATCACTTGCTTAAACGGTGAAGGAGAACATCGTGAGGAAATCTGCATAGTAACTTGTATCGAAAACCGATGGTATGAGATCTCTCGCTCCCATTTATAATTATTCAGCGATTAAAGAAGCTTTGAAACGGTTCCACTGTTAAAAGACCGACGCCTTTAAAATTTAATATTCTGTTTGGAAAGTGTCATTATCATTTTTTTTTAATTAAACTTTTTGCTTTTATATAATAACTAGCTGACCCGGCAAACGTCGTGTTGCCAATAACATAAAAAAATGTTAAGGGCGAACAACCCTTATTACTTAGGTGTATGAAAAATAGATAGTAGCCGATTCTCCAACCTACTGAATATGCATATAAAATTTGGTGAAAATCGCTAAAGCCGTTTCAGAGGAGTACGGTAACTAACATTGTGACACGAGAATTTAATAAATAAGATAATGAAGTAGCTAACGAGCATTCAGTCTTTTTGATGATAAGTATTCCCTTACCATCAAAAAGACTGAATCCGCCTATGGATATTTGTAATCAACCAGAACATATTCCTACTCCAGGTTGGCCATAGATACATTGCTACCCATGAGCACTAAGTTGTTATGCCTCGGATTTAAAGTACTTATGTCTCCCTTACCACACCCTTCAAACCAGAACACAGCATATTACATTTTCGAGATCCAACATAATTTAAAACAACTAATTTAAACCACGTTACAAATTTAAGTTTAAAACACAATAATATAATCTTTGAAATAGCACAGGATATCCATTTGCAGATGGTCTGGCTAGATAAATAGAACAATGCAGTTCCACTACAATTTGTTGCTTAATTCATACACAAACTTGTGGCAGTGAGTAGTTAATTCCGTAGTTTGAAACACGAGCGGGCTAGACCGAATTGCTTAATAGCACTTTATGCTCACTTTGTTTTGTAAAATATGACTGTGTATGAGGTATAATATCAAACACAGTAATAATCTGTATTTGCGCGATTGGTAGGACCGACTGATATAGGTCCCTGTAGTTGCAGAACCAGAATAGGGCTGCGGTATCCCCTGCATGTAAGAGGCTACTAAAAGGGGCTTCCGGGGTTGCGGGCGGCAAGAGTGGGAGCTCGAACCGCCTGGCCAGCGGCCCCGGGAAGGACGGCGTAAGTGGCTATTGCCGCTCATAGACAACTGTAATCAATCCCAGATAGGATTAGATACCTAAGGTCGGCCACAGATGCGCCGCTACCCCTGAGTACTGAACGAGAATGCCTCGGAAAAATATGTCTCCCTTACCATACTCTTCAAACCAGACCACAGCAGTTAACACTGATGATATGAGGCAGACATAGATATGTCGGTGGTGCCGCTGGTGTCGAACCACAAAGGGTTCTACCACCTTCGAAATACCATAATATAAGTCCTATTATAACATCAGCATGACCTATCTGCGCTTACAGATTGCCGTTTATATCGACCGTAATTAAGGCTTCATTGATGTGAATTTGATTAATGTCCTAGCCGTTCCATTAAATTGTAATTTAAAATCCTCAGATAAGCCACCGAGAAAGCAATTTATTTCCAAGAGTTATCTATACATCTTACGGCTTTTCGAATTATAAATCAAGTTTTAAAAGCTATCTATTTTGGCGTTTCAAAGGAATTTTACCAAGCTTGAAAGATTTTTCAAGGAATTTTCCCGTATAGTTGCGCTCGCTTGTACCTCGGTGCATCTTAGTTTTTAGTTTTTACCCAACGAAGCATGATACTAGTAATAAATTGAGGGTAAGAAGTAGTACCTGTATGCTTGTTTCTAAAAACTTCCTTTTATTTTTGTAAAAATCTTCTTCAAATCATTTATTTTCTGAACCGTTAATTTCTA
This sequence comes from Epargyreus clarus clarus, assembly GCA_014595695.2. Lineage (NCBI taxonomy): Eukaryota > Metazoa > Arthropoda > Insecta > Lepidoptera > Hesperiidae > Epargyreus > Epargyreus clarus. The sequence goes on from JACTTY020000150.1 coordinate 196,087, forward strand.
TAACTTTCTTATAACGAAAATGCAGTTCATTTGATAGTAAATAGTCAATTCCGTTCCTGAACATCTGTAATCTTCGACCAATCCCAGATAGGAGGAGAGTGTAACATAATAACTAGTTGCTACAAATTGGAACGCCTTGGATAAATATTTCCTTTACCACATACTTTAAACCAAAACACATCAGCGCTTTACACTGCTGTTATAAAGCAGATATAGATGTGACGGTGGTGCCTGCAGCGGTTAACTGTAATGGATTCTACTAACTTTAAATAATGTTATGTATACATAGTAAAAAATTCAAGTTATTCTATATATTACGGTTTAAGAGATAGAGCCCTGTGACAGACGGATAGACAGCGGAGGCTTATAATAATAATAATAATGATTTATTTCAGACAATATAGACAAAGATACAAAAGTATAATTGAATACAGAGTTCCATATCATATATACCTTACAGAGTAACATAGTAATACGGTTCCGTTTTTAGCCTTTGCGTGCGGACCCCAAAAAGTGTCCATGGCACCCATAGATAAGTATAGATATCTGACTGCCTTGTAATTGAAGGAATCTATTAAATGGCTTAAATGGCTGACAATGTGTCAGCCATTTAATGGCTGTCATGGTGTAATTTACGTGGAACAATGCTGAGATATCCAATTAAGTGGTGCAAAAACATGAAATCGAAGAAATAGTGCGGAGAAATATCGTTTCATTCGTAAATGATCTAAAAACTACATTTTTTTAATATTTTTCAAACATCAAATTATGACAGTGACAATTAAAATTGTCAAAACTGGTTACATTTTCTTGTTAGGAGTGAGTAATCTTTACTAATCTATGATGGCACCACACATAATGTAAAAAATATTTACAAATGAAAAAGGCAAATATTGCCTATCACTGAAAGTAAACAGAGTCACGAAATAACAAAACCCAAATGACAATTTATCACCCAGTTTGAAAAGATGGGTTTGTAGTAATTAAGATAAGAACTATTCACGGAAAGCTCTGAAAAGTGGGTAATTACCATTTCCAGCTCGGTGGCGTCAAATAGAGATTACGGGACGCGAAAAAGTGTGAAAGAGATCACAGATATTGTTGTTTAATTTTGTCTGGAACTTGCAGACTTTTTTACAATCTTTTATTTATCATTTTTTTTTTATAATCCTATGTAGCAAACGAGCATGCAGTCTACCTGATGGTAAGTGGCTACTGCCGCACATGGACATTTGTAAAATCAACTCCAGATAGGATTAGATTCCTACCTGAGGTCGGCCACAGATGTGCCGCTACCCCTGAGGACTAAGATGGAACGCCTCGGATAAGTATGTCTCCCTTACCATACCTTCAAATCAGAACACAGTGTGGTTCGGCTCCGGCGGCACCACCGCCACACCTATTTCTTCCTAATAAAAGCAGTGTTAAGCGCTGTTGTATTCTGATTTGAATAATGTGATAATGAATAATATGAAGACATAATTTTGCGAGCCGTTCCAGCTTAGTCCTCAGAGGTAGCGGCACATCTTTTCCCGATTTTGGTAGGAATACCTAATTCTATCTTCGGTTGATTACAGGTGACCATGGGCGGCAGTAACCACTTACCAGTAGACTGCATGCTCTGCTACTCCTATAGTATAAAAAAAAAGTTTGGAAAATCCAAAAGTGCACGACTCATAATGCTCATTTAATTATGAAATATATAAAAAAAAAAAAACTTAAGTCGTTCAAAATTAATTGCCGAAAAAACAGCTGTAGTAGGAAGAAGGTAGTGCACAAGCGCCCATGGTGGAATAAATGTACATAATATCTATAGATATACAGTCTTGTAGTTTTCGTTTTTTATTAATTGCAATTAAACGACACTGAATTAATTAATCATTCGCATTCAGTGACCTACAATCGTCGATTAGAATTAAAAAAAAAAAATTAACTCAAATGTTGGTTTTTTCACAAGTTACAGTGTTTTCAGGTTTCACACATGACGGACAGGAAAATTTTTTGACCTATTTTGGTGTTTTTTTCCAATTCTATTGCAGTAAATCAATTTTTAAAAAGTATGGAATTAATCTCCATTAAATTATCTCGACAATAGTATGCAAAATATCTTGATTCCATGAACTATCAAGGCTATAATAATAAAAATAGCCGCCAAAATGAAGCGAAAAAATTTTTTCGATCGTAAAGCACTCTCTGATGCTTCGCATCATGAGTCGTGCAATAGTTAAACTGCGTGTTACCTTCTCAGCAATATTGTGACAAAAGCCGTACAACTTAGTCGCATCCTTATAAACAGAGATCAGTATATTAACCCATAATTAGGTGCGTTATAGGGATTATCTCATCGTGAACAAATTGTTATTGGACTTGATTATCGACTAACCATAGAGTTAAGATCGACTAGAGAAGGCGTTGCAAAATATTGCTGAGACATAACTGCACAATAACAAATGTACCTTGGATTATTGGTTTGGTTAGTATATTTAGCTATATTTGATGTATTATCTTATTTTATTGAAGCAAAAATTTAGTATACCAATGTATAGGATGATATACGAGCCACATTGAACGCTCGACGTCATGCAGCGACAACGATAACCTTAGTCGGTGGTTGCCAACGTCAGGCGAAAACCCTAGTCGACAATCGCTGTTGATAGTTAACACTACTGTTGTAAGGTACTATACAATACGAAATACTACAAAAGTATGTACAGTATAACTGTCTACCTATTACCGTTCAATAAATAAGGCGAAAAACGTCGAAAAATTGTTTCTTGGCCCCCATTAATTTTAAGCGATATTTTATTTTTCAAGTGTCAGGAGATAGAGCCATAATACAGACGGACATATCTGTCCGTAGCAAAGGCTTAGTAAGAGGGTTCCGTTTTTACCCTTTGGCTACGAAACCCTAAAAATAATTAAGTGTGACTTACAGTTTACGATCAAAACAAAAAGTACAAAGTATGTTACGGCCTTGCGCTAACCAGGTATTTGGCGCCATATCTATTCTATTCTCAACTCTACGGTATGACCAAAACCATCAATCATGTATTATTGACGTGATGTAATAAGCGATTTCTGATATTAATGGAACTATCACACCTGTCAATTAGGTACTTTATTGAGTTCCTGATAATAATTATAACAAAGACTGCATGGGCACTTCCGCGTGGCTTCAGGATCATCCTTAAATATGTGTATGAAGATTTGTCTGTTTGTGCTCTATATGGTGTAGTTTGCTTTTGAAGATTTTTAGGGTTCCGTAGCTAAAGGATGTAAACGGAACCCTATAACTAAGCTTCTGTCTGTCCGTCTGTCAAAGGGTTCTATCTCCTGAACCGCAATCTATATAATAGTGGCTGCTGTAACAACATATAGTGAAAAAAAATTTAAAGTAAATAGGGGTTGCCATACAATAAACCGCTATTTTTCGACGTTTTTTGCTTCATCTATTGACCCGTAATAAGTGTGGCGTTGGTGCCCCCGGAGTCGAACCACAAAGGGTTCTACCATCATACTGATTCTACATTTTGAAATGGATAAATAAATGTGATCTTATTTAAAAAGAAAAGCCTTCTCAAAAAGAAAAATTTTATCTCTTCGTCGTGTATTATTTTTGAGAATACTTTAAAAATAATTATGAAACTTTCCCTAGTCATTATCAAAGAACTAATTAGCAATTAATGATTAAAGTAGCATGTTTTGAGTTTCCAGCGTCGCCTACTTCGTAGCGAAGTTTGTCCACTTTTTGCTGGTTACGGAGTATCGTAAACTTTCTCAGACTTTTTCACATCAAAGACATTCTTCATGTTTTTGATAAAGTATACGAGTAATTCGAACTAATTTCCAGTTTGCGGATGAAATTTGGTCTTTGGGTATTCGTATCTTATGATTGAAATATTTGATTATGGAACTATACTTAGAAAGTTAATGATTTTTCTCATAATGATACATCGACCCCGGATAAGATTATTATTCCATGTTGGCAACAGATGCGTTGTTACTTTTTAGTACTAAGATTATTTATGCATAACCTGCACAATGTGTCGCCTACAAAATATTGTCCTTTGACAATTCCTGCCTACTAGAATTATATAATTTCTAACATTCGTCGTTAAAACGGATAGATAATTTATTAATAATGCGCGTGATTGAAACGCCTCGAATAAGTAAAATGTGCCGATATTTTTTTATCTAAAATTCGACTTTTCATAATTATGCAAGGTCTACTGTGAAACGCATGAAATCCTTAGTTTTATTCCACCTTTCGGGACTATATTTATTCAGGTTCAAATAGGAATATCTGTTTTTGAAAACGCTTCACAAAAGAATGGACAATATTTGTCATTTCATCGCAAACCTTTCCACCGTAAACTAATAAAATACCCAAAAATCAAATTTGATAATTCGTCGAAACGTTATATCAAATTTACATTCGGAGAGATTCGAAACTTATTGACAGATTTACAGTACACGACTGTAAATGAAGACAAACGATATTTTGCAAAAAGGGGTTTTATAAATCACCTGCCTGCAGAACGTAACTTAAATAATGAATGATCATACGAGTGTTCTCTGATAATTCGCATAGAGATGGCGATCTGAGATCGATCACTCGAAGAACCGATGTTTTGGGCCAAAAAAATCGAACTTTAATCGAACACCAGCATTGGATTGATTCGGTGAATCGATCTTTCATCATAGAAATTCAAAAGTCGATCTTTTCGAAGTCGGTCACATGTGTTATAGACATTGCTTGTCGATGGATACTGCTTGTTTGGTCTTGACGACCTTTTTATCTCTATCCTCGCCCTTTGTCAACTGAAAAGATCGAAGATCGATTTTTGGAGAATCGATTCTTTGTTTCGTGGATCGATTTATAACACTTCGACCCGAATCGATTCAAGAATCGATCTTTTTCGGAAAGAATCGCCATCCCTAATTTTGCATTTACACGAATAATGCATTCTGTACCGAGTAAATCCGTGATATATGTCATATGTGTGAGTGTATGTACTTCCTATGAATGCAGTATATAACGCCTGTATCAGCTCAACTTTGTATTCAAAATCATCCATTGTTACGCAAAGTCAGCTGATTTCAAGATGAAAATCATTTTCTGTGAGTATTATTTTAATTCTATTTTGTAATATATTAAACATATTCTCATATATAATAGCTAATCATACTAAAGTATTATTTTTTAAGTAGAAATTATTTTTTTATAAGGCTGAAGTTGCTAATGACCCTCTGGACTACATGAGTTCAGGTGACCACCCATTTTTTTATAAGTATACCTAACGACAAGCCGGTCGGGCTACCTGGTGAAAAGCAGTCATCATCGGTTATGGACATTTGCAATACCAGAGTCGGTGCCAATGCATCGCCAGATTTGTAGGCTATTTTTGCACCCCTCTTGAAGAGCCCCATGTCATAGCGCTCAGGGAATACCTAATTAGGAAGTTCATTCCACATTTTGCACGTACGCGCCATAAATGACCGTGAAAAGCGAACCGTAGCCCAAGAACATCATCATCATCGTCAATCCTTTACTGTCCCACTGCTGGGCACGGGTCTCCTCTCAGAATGAGAAGGATTAGGCCATAGTCCACCGCGCTGGCCAAGTGCAAATTGGTAGACTTCACATATCTTTGACAACTTTCTTTTCTCAGGTACGCAGGTTTTCTCACGATATATTCCTTCACCGGTTAAACAAGTGATACATAATTTCTAATACACACATAACTTTGATAAAAATCAAAGGTGCCTGGAATTTGAATCTCGGACCCTTCGATCAAGAGGCCGAGTTCCTAACCACTAGGCTATCACTGCTTGAACATCAATTAACATATAGGGATTGTAGGATGGTCGTCTTATGTGTAGGTCACGCGGCATACACATGCTTCAACCAAAGTTGCACACAGGGGTATTGTTAGGCATTTTAGTCTACGTGCCTGTTTGTTGTTACATTTTCTATTTTAGCAAAAGGTTCGTTTTAAAGTGCTTTCTAATTTCCTAGTGTTCGCCATTATCATCACAGTTGCAATGGACTTTAGTGCACTAGAAAGCAATTGCCGTATAACCTCCACTACTTTTTAGCATCTTACCATTTCTTTTAACAAAAGGTTTATTTTCTAATTTTCTAGTGTTCGCCATTATCAAAGCAACTATAATTGAATCCACTGAATTGCTATTTCCTGGTATTCATCCGCCAGTTTGTTTTAGCGTCCTTGCATTTTCTCTTTGAATAAAAAGTTTATTTTCGAATTTTCTAGTGTTTGCCATTATGATAGCAACTACAAGAATTGAGTGCACTGAATTGCTATTTCCCGCTATTAGTCCGCCAGTTTGTTTTAGCGTCTTGCATTTTCTTTTTTAATAAAAAGTTTATTTTCTAATTTTCTAGTGTTCGCCATTATCAAAGTAACTATAATTGAATCCACTGAATTGCTATTTCCTGGTATTCATCCGCCAGTTTGTTTTAGAGTCTTATATTTTCAATTTTAATAATAAGTTTATTTTCTAATTTTCTAGTGTTCGCCGTTATCTTCGCCGTAGCGATGGCGGTGAGTGCACAGGGGTGCTACTGCCCGCCGTACTACGCGCCCGTGTGCAGCATCAGCGGGATCACTTACGGGAATGTGTGCCGGTACTTTCGTTTTTGTCTAATCATCATCATCTACCTATTTCTACCGAATAAGAGCAGTGTTAGGCGCTGTTGTGTTCCGTTTTGAAGGGTGTGGTAAGGGAGACAGACTTTTCCGAGGCGTTCCGAGGGTAGCGGCGCATCTGTGGCCGACAGGTAGGAATATCTAATACTATCTGGGGTTGATTACAGATGTCCATGGGCGGCAGTAGCCACTTACCATTAGATGGACTGCAAGCTCGTCTGCTACTCTTATATTATAAAAAAAATCATCATCAACCCATTACTGTCCCACTGCTGAGCACGGGTCTCCTCTCAGAATGAGAAGGATTATGACATAGTCCACCGCGCTGGTCAATTGATTCTTCAACGTTAAATAAAATCATGAACACTCAATTATTGGCTCAAATGAAACCCTACTGCGTTTCTAAGGAAAATACAGACATTGATAGATTATATAAATTATAGCTGCATTAATTCTCGGAAATTTGACTAAAACTTCCTGTTATAATATTTTTATCTTGTTTGATGTCATAAATACACAGATCCTACAGAATTAATTAAAAATTTAATGGGTTACGGCGTCTTCTTTATATGACTATGTCGTTATATGAAATGCTATTAAACAAAAATTATTACTTGTGCTATTGTCTACAAATAATGTTTAGAGCATATCTGCCTAACTTCCACTATTTTTTACAACCAAGATAAATCGTGATAATCTTATATGGATTCAACTATTTTCTACTGCATTTTGCAACGTACAGTCAGCTTTAGACGTAGATGAAACAGATGAAGATTTTAAAAATACCTACACCCAAGCATTCATAAATAGCTGAACACCCTTATATCATAATTAGAATGATACTTTTGATACTTTTGATCTTAAAGTATCAAAAGTAGCTGAACACTGATACGTCGCTAATATTGTTCAGCTTCTTTTGACACTGTAGTGTTCATTTATTTTTGAGACTTTATGACATTCGTCTAATTATGGTGCCAATTGTTTTCAGCTGCTTATGAACGCTTGGGCGTAGGAATTTTGAAATCTTCATGTGTCCATCTACTTCTGAAGCTGACTGTAGATCGTCATTGGTACGACCAACACAGTTATATAACGAACTTTGTAGCATTTATTAAATATAATACTGTTTATTTCAGGCTGAACTGCGCCCGTGCAGTGCTCTTGCACTACGGTACATGCGCTCAGGGGTAACCGCTAATGACATTTTTGATATCACCGACCAAATGGAACATGGCATGCAAGGACGATGAATATTGTTGACATATCTATTGTATATCGAATTGGAAATAAATTTTGCTTTGTAGATGTTTTTTTATTTAGTTTATACGAGTAGTATTAGTTGCTTATGTTTCGTAGTTGCAATAGCCCCGGTGCACCTTAATAGATATTAATCAATAATCCATCGGTCATTGAAATTGTTCACTAGCGTATGATCACGTCAAATCAAATGAAGCATAAGTAAGTCTAGAGGTATCCTCACATATGCTTAGTATATGGTCACGCAACATATATAGGTATAATAGGCGGTGAAAGATAACCATAATTGAATACTGAGGGTAATATTTTTCGAGCGTATGTATGTTTGTGTGTATGTCTCATTTTTTTGGTACATTTCCTAAAGCTTGAAGGATTTTAACATATGTCGTTGGATTCTAAAGAAAATCAAAATCAAATCAAACTGAAAATCACTGGCCGTGATTTGTCGCGGTGAGGCTGAGTGTGGACCCTTTTGTTAAGTTTTACTGCAGCAATGTTCTGATTTTAAAGTTATGTTAATTATTATTTATGTCACATAATGTTGTACTATTTTTTACAAATAAATATTTCTTTCTTTCTTTCTAAGTGTGTAGTGACATAGGCTATATCTTCAAGCAGTCCCGATTTCGTTTTTATAATAATTCCGTTAATAATATTACATTTTTCTTAAAGCTTAAACAATGATTAAGACTAGCGGTACGTAATTTACAGGCACTATATAATTATGCAGGTTATCTGATTTCCTTCCTCATAATCTATATTATGTAACAATAACATGTAAAACTAGTATTCAACACGATGCACATACACAATAGTATAAAACTGCGCGCGCGCATGTTTTCGTACAGATTCATCCTAAGCAAGGCCAAGTACAATACATCAAGATGAAGATATTTTTCTGTGAGTATCTTATTTTATATATACAGTGGAACCTAACGATAAAGCAGACGTGTTTTCTTTTAGTATAGGAGTAGCAGAGGTGCATGCAGTCTACGTTATGGTAAGTGGCTACAGCCGCCCATGGACATACTAATCAACTCCAGGTTGGGTTAGATAATTCTACCTGAGGTCGGCCACAGATGCGCCGCTACCCCTGCGGACTGAGCTGGAATGCCTTGGAAAAGTATGTCTCCCGAACCCTTCAAACCAGAACACAGCAGCGCTTAACACGGCTGTTATGAGGCAGAAATAGGTGTGGCGGTGGTGCCGCCGGAGTCGAACCACAAAGGGTTCTACCACCTTCATGAGTGCACGAGGTATGGTCGAATCGCATCTGCGACTGTATGGCTAGGAGGTACAGCATGTAGTTTACGGTTCCAGTTTCGATAGTAATTATTCTGCGTGAAGAATTGAGCTAGCTCGTTATGTAGGTCTGTAGCATCGATTAAACCTCGGACATTTTGCACGCAGTTATTAAATGTATGTTTGCACTCCTAGTCGTAAGGGAGTTACGTTTACTAAGAAAAATAACTCTCAATATCATCATCATCAACCCATTATTGTCCCACTGCAGGGAACGGGTCCTCTCAGACTGATGAGAATTAGACCATAGTCCACCGCGCAAGTCAAGTGCGTATTGGTAGACTTCACATACCTTTGGGATTTTGCACATAATTTCGAAAAATCAGAGGCGTGCCTGGGTTTTGAACCTCGGACCTCTTGATCGAGAGGACGAGTTAACCCCTAGGCTTTAATAAGAACTGTCAAGACATACTTGTGTTAAATCCTCAGATAAGAAAACTTACTGACTCGTTTGACAAGTCCAAGTTACTGTTATATTTAACTTTAACGAAAATTTTAACCGGGCTTTCGATGCAACCCATGATTCATGTATCATTCTAATTAACAATAAATAAATAACGTCATGTTTTCCAGTGTTCGCCATCATCGTGGCCATCGTAATGGCGGTGCGTGGGCAACGCGGCTGCCCATGTACTTTGGAGTACGCGCCTGTGTGTGGAGTCAGCGGAATAACCTACGGCAATAAATGCGCGTGTGTGTCTTATATTTCACGTAGTTAATAAGTAGAGACCGCGCCAAACTTCTAGTCCGCTCCGAATATAGACGCGAGTCGCGTCGTAACAGCAAAGTGTAGATTAGCGGGACGAAGACAGCGCGGGAACCCCCCGGCACCCTCTGCCGGCTTTTGCCCACGAGTACATAGGTACATCAGTGTGCCATTACTGTTGCTACGGAGTACATACTTGTAGTTGTCTTCATCCGCATTGGCTGTCTGACTACACCTGCGCGCAACAACTTCAGAGCGGAATAGAAGTTTGTGCGCGGTCTATACCCACCTATGTAAATTGTCGATTACAACCGAAGAAAATCGTTATTCACTATTTCCTTTACAAATAGAGGTAACGAGCATGTAGTACAATTAAGTATGTGATCACTGCTCTTTATAGTCCATAGGAAGAAGTGACCATTTATCATCAAGGACGACAACTTACTATTACTTTAATGGAAAAATCGAAAATACCTATATGGTTACACCCATTCTTTAATCCGTTTAAATGACGACTGCATGCTTCGTTGCTATTTCTATAATATAATAATAGAGGGTCATATACCTACCATCAATCCGATGGTAAGTGGCTACTGCTGCCAATATACATCTGTAATCAACCCCGGATAAATAAATAAATAAAGTAAGATCAGTCACAGATGCGCCGCTACCCCTAAGGACTAAGCTGGAACGCCTCGGAAAAGTATGCATCCCTTGTCACACTCTTCAAACCAGAACCCAGCAGCGCTTAACAGTGTTTTTATTGTGTAGAAATAGATGTGACGCTGGTGCCATCGCTTCAACCACAAACGGTTCTACCACCTCAGAATATGGTGAAATTAAAGATTTAACGTATTTACAGGTTGAAGTGCGCTGGTGACCGTCTAAAACATGTTGGCAGCTGTTAACATTGTGAAATAACGAAACAGGAGAAGAGATTTTAATACGCTTTTTAAATAATCAACACAAATGACGTGAAATGCATGTTTTCGAAAAGTTTAGCTATTAAAGTTCGTTTCTAAAAAAAAGGATTATTAATTATTTATTTTATAGAATATTGTAATATGTATATTTTTTACAATATCGTCGATTTTTACCATCTGCCCTATGATAAGTGGCTACTGGCTTCCATGGACATAAGTACCTTTAGTATGATTTTTTATGTTTTGACAAAAATGACTGTTTTTGTTTTTGTTTACGTATTTCCCGTATATTTCCAAACAGTTCTGGTACAATCCGCTAGGGGCGCTGATTGGAAATATATGTGCAAATACATAAACAAATACCAAAACAGTCATTTTTGTCAAAACGTAAAAACTCTGTAACCACAACCAGATGACATTGGATTCTTACCAGCAGTTGGCCCATATAAGTTACTACACCTGAGTACTAAGTAGGAATGTCTCGGAGAATGCCTCATATGCCCTCCTAATCACTCCATGACGGAACACAGCAGCGGTTAACATTGCTGATATAGGACAGAAATAAATGTGGCAGTGCCTGCGGAGAACTCACAAAGGCTTCTACCACCTTCAAAAACTATTGATGAGCTTTTCTATTATCGAAAAAAAATAGGGATCATTCAAATTCATAATGTTTGCCCCATATGTCAGTGTGGCAGTACTGATCACTGAGCAAGAATAAATTGACGTAAAGGCGGTAGTCTAAATACCGTCATTTTTAGGGCAAAACCTGAAATATATCACTAACGTTCCGCCGTCTGTCCGTCTGTTCGTCTGTCACTGGGCTCTATCTCCTAAACCATAATCGCTAGACACTTGATTTTTTTACAGAGTATATATATTGATGGCCGCTATAACAAAAAGTACTCGCAGTGCGACTTGCACGTGGCTGATTATTTTACTAATGTCACTTTTGATATCTGGAATTGACTAATTTATAAACCGTTATGGCCCCTCACCATTTGATAAACTGCATGCTCATTTGCAATCTATATACTTATTATAAAAACTAGGAATTATTATAAAAACAAAAATGAGGGCCTAGAATTATAACCCATGATTAATTTTGCAATTTAGACGAATCCAATCATACCGCACGTGTTAAAATCTGAGAAAGAGACATATACATATTTTTTATATTTGAGCCTAACGTTAGATCAGACGTGCTACCTGATGGAATGTAATCAATGTCGCCTATAGACATATGCACCACCAGAGTCGCCAACGCATAGGCTCTATAAACACTTCATGTCAATTAGATAAAATAAATATTTATAAATTTGTTCAGCGAAGGAATAATAACTAAGAATATTCTGATTTCCTTCCTTAAAATATGTTTTATATTTATGTAACACAACGCGGAAAAAATGGATTAAACATGATGCACTTGCGAGACGGTATAAAAACTGCGCGCTCGCATATTTTCATACAAACTCTACAAGAGCAGGGCCAAGATGAGAATATTTTTCTGTGAGTGTCTCCATTAATACTATAAATTATTTTGAAGTGAAAACTTCTTGAGCGGTGTTGTGCACTTTTTGTGTTAGGTGAAAAATGTTAATTGCGTCAGGACACGTGACTTGTACCCTTAGTATGAGTTATTTATTTATTTAAAAAATATTGCATCACCTCTAAGAAGAAATGTACAAAAGGGCAAACATAATGCCTGATGGCATTTTCTACCAGTCAACCCTGGGTGGATGAAGAAAATTTGCAGCAGTTCTTCCAGCCCTTCATTTTCAATCAGCGCCCCTAGCGGACTGTGTTAGAACTGATTGAAAATGTATGGGAATTACGTAAACAAATACAAAACGTTCATTTTTGACAAAACGTAAAAACTCTTACTAAGGGTACTGATCGAACATTCGTAAAACTGTCACGTTTGTGTACGACAGCACAATAAATGAATATTGTATTTTACCACATAAATGATAGTACTTTAATATTGATAATTAAAGCAATTCGTGCAAAATGATTCCCTAACTAATCCAACATATCAAAATGCACAACGTTAATATTCAAGTTTTCTCTTCTACCGGCACTCCCGGAGTGCAACACAACGTTGTTTGTTTTTACTTATTATTTTTTTTCTGTTTATTAACTTTATATACTGTTGAATATGGATCTCATCCCACAATTGAAGATGTTATAACATCCCTTCTTTGGGTAGTCGGTTAAAAATTCTTGGTGGAATCGCCTTCATAGTTATATCGTAATGTTTTAATAAAGTTTTTTATTACGTCGGATCTTCGCATATCGTAATAACAATTTTGATATATTTGTTGGCGATATTTTGATCCTATTACATGAATCGTGGTCACGGCGAAATTGCATTGATAAGAACTAGATTATTTTATCCACCCTACGTCTAGTTCGTATCATATTCTTACTTAGTCTACCACGACCCAGGGCTACGAGTCCTACCTGCGACAGGTTACAGATGCAATGCTACCCTTTGCTTCTTTGAAGGTGGTAGAACCCTTTGTGGGTCGACTCCGGCGGCACCAACGCCACACCTATTTCTGCCTCATAACAATAATGTGAAGCATTACTGTTATCTGGTTTGAAAAGAGTGGTAAGGAAGATATACTTTTCCTAAGCAATCCACCTTATTCCTTAGGGGTACCTCGCGCATATATGAAATGAAATGAAATGAAATGAAATATATGAAATATGGCCGAGTTCAGGTAGAAAACTAATCTTATTTGGGTTAGTTACAGATGTCAATGGGGGGCAGTAGCCAATTATCATCAGGTGGACTGCATGCTTGTCTGCTACTTTTATATTATAAAATAACCCCTTAGAATAATATTATTCGCGGACATTATATTTTAAGTAATAATTCAACAACTTATAACTTTAAAATTTGGAACTTACTACCGTAATAATATAACATAAAAAATGTATAACTTAATGGTTCATTCTTCCCTTAGTGTTCACCATCATCCTCGCAGTTATGATGGCGGTGAGTGGGCAAACCAAACCGCGTATGAACCCAAGACCGCGCGCCTGTAAGGGGTGTACTTGGAGTCACCGACGGCAATAGGTATACCCATGTGTTTTGTTAGTTCCGTATCCAAGGGGTAAAAACGGAACTCTGTTACTAAGACTTGACTTTTGACGGTGGTACAACCATTTGTAGTTCGACTCCGGCGGCACCACCGGCACACCTATTACTGCCTCATAGCAGCAGCGTTAAGCACTGCTGTGTTCTGTTTGAAGGGTGTGGTAAGGCAGATATATTTTTCCAAGGCGTTCCAGTTTAGTCAACAGGAGTAGCGGCGCATCTGTGGCCGAACTCAGGTAGGTATATCTAATCCTATCTGGGGTTAATTAGAGATATCCATGAGCGGCAGTAACTACTTAATATCAGGTGGACTGCATGCACGTCTGCTATTCCTATATTATAAAAAAGACTCCGTTGTCTGTCCTTCTGTCACAGGGCTCTATCTCCTGAACCGTATAACAAGCCATACAGTCAGAAGGACAGAAAGCGGAGGCTTAGTTTACTAAGCCTCCGCTTTCTGTCCTTCTTTTTACTTGGGTATGTAACCCTAATAACTAATACACTATATCCCAGTTCAAAAATCTTCATTTTTAAAATATTTTAAATACAAAAGTAAGTATGCTTAAATTATCTAATGATTTCACTCGTTTTATTTCAGGTTGAATAGCACGGATGACTCTTTAAAACATGCTGCCATTAAGATTCAGAAATACCAAAACAAAGAATACAATTTAACACAAATGACACGAAATGGACAATTATTTAGAAGTGATTAAAATTTATTATGTAAATCGACAATTATATTCTTTGTTTTATTGCGTAATTTGTTTTATTTTACTGAAAGCATGTATTCAAATCCTCCAATTACAATCAGCGTCATCACTCTTAAAACTAGAGTATATTAGCTGTGCACAAGTGTTGTAAGATAGAAATGAATAAATGGAATAGCAAACGAATATGAGTGGACACTGCCACCAATTGCATTTGTAGCTCTACCCCTCCCACGGCACACCACGGCACAGGCGGCTCCCACGGAACAGGGTACCTTTTGAAGGTTTCCCCATCGTAACCAAAAAAAAAAAGCTCTATAGTACATACCTACTCTACATTTTTATACTATAGGAGTAGCGGACGAGCATGCAGTCCACCTGATGGTAAGTGGCTACTACCGCCCAAGGATATCTGTAATCAACCCCAGATAGGATTAGATATTACTACCTGAGAGCGACCACAAATGTGCCGCTACCCCTAAGGACTAAGCTGGAACGCCTCCAAAGAGTATGTCTCCCTTACCACACCCTTCAAACCAGAACGCAGCAGCGCTTAACGCTGCTGTTATGAGGCAGAATAACATATCTATTATATATACTCTGTATCTATCTGTTCTATCTAAGGTCGATTATAAAAGAATAGTTTTATCTATTTAATAGCGTCTGCATCGATAAAGTCGCGTAAACAATCGACCGTTGACAGATGTTTGGAACCAATTCAAATATGCGTCGTCCAAGCAACCAATTAGTCGCCAAAATGACAGCGGAAATCTTTTGCTTAGTAGCTTAAAAGATAAGCTGATAGAATACATAAATGTCGTCAAGCATGAACGATATCTTACCATAGATACGTACAATCAGCTCCAAAAGTCGATGAACATATTAAGTTTTCATAAATAGCTATACACCCAAGCGTTCACAAGTAGCTAATCACAACTAACACCATAATTAGATAAACGTCGTAAAGTTTAAAAAGTAGATGAACACTACAGTGTTAAAAGTAGGTGAACAGCGCCATATCAAAAAGTGACGTAAGCTATTTGCGCATATCGTTGTTTAGATACTTTTGACGCTTTACAATGTTCATTTAATGATGATATTTTTCTATTTATGAACGCTTAGGTGTATATATATATTTTTGTAATCTTCATCTGTTCATCTACTTCTAGAGCTGACTGTACATACTCGTGCAGTCAATCGAACTAATCACTTGCTCGTAATTATCCGGTTACCTTCCTCATAATCTGTATTACATTATATTGTATTATTATATTGTAATCAAGGAAAACGAGGATTTTATGATTAATAGCAGTTAGATGCACTTATCCAAAGGTATAAAGGCTGCGCTGCGCATATTTTCATACAAATTTATCCAACGCAAGGCCAAGTTTAACACGTCAGAATGAAGATATTTTTCTGTGAGTATCCTCATTAATTTTATTTATTTTACATAATATTAATTGTAACTTGATCGATACTTACTTAACATATCGCTCATTTGTAGACATTAAGTTGACGCACAACCTTAAAATAGAATTTCAAATAACAAACATACCACCTATTTCTGCCTAATAACAGCAGTGTATAGCTCTGCCGTGTTATGATTTGAAGGGTGTGGTAAGGGAGACATACTTTTCCGAGGCGTTCCAGCTTAGTCCTCAGGGGTAGCGGCGCATCTGTGGCCTACCTCAAGTAGGAATATCTAAGTCCACCTGATGGCAAGTAGCTGCTGCCACGCATGGACATCTGTAACCATCCCCAGATAGGATTGGATTCCTACCTGAGGTTGGCTACAGATGCGGCGTTAGCCCTGAGGACTAGGAAGGGAGACATACTTTTCCGAGGCGTTCCAGGCCTCGGAAAAGTATGTCTCCCTTATCACAACTTTCAAACCAAAACACAGCAGCGTTTGATATTGCTGTTATTAAGTAGAAATAGGTATGGCGGTGGTGCCGCCGAAGTCGAATCACAAAGACTTCTAACACCTTCAATCAGTGATCTATGTTTAGAAGAACTCCACGAAATCGCCGACACGATTTATAAAGTAACCAATATTACATTTCAAATCATTAATTGTATAACATAATGGGTCATGTGTCTCCAGTGTTCGCCATCATCTTCGCCATCCTGATGGTGGTGAGTGGGCAAGGTAACTGCGCCTGTACCAGAGAGTTCGCGCCTGTGTGCGGTGTCAGTGGTATAACCTACGCTAACGTATGCAGGTGTGTGTTTTGTTTTATTTGAAGTGACAACTTCTTTAGTAGCGTTGTTTTTCTGTGATGGGTAAAAAAGTTAAACTTGCGTCAGAATCACGCGTCGTGATCGAAAATAAGACGGCAAAGCAAACTGCAAAAGTCAAGATGTCATCCGGTGTCAGCATAGAAAACATGTGTTAATGGGTGTCAGTTTATTTTTTTATTTATTGTATTTTATTACTTTAGGTTTCGAAATTATTCACTTTTATCGGCACTTCCGAAGTGCAACCCCTTGATTTTTTTCTTTTAATAAAGAAGTATTAAATGGACATAAAGTTCATCAGAGAGTAAGTGGTTACTGCCACTCAGGGACCTCTGTCATCATCTCTAAATAGGATTAGAGTCCTACCTTAAGGTCGGCCACAGATGCGTTGCTACCCTTGAGGACTAAGTTGGAACGCCTCGGATAAGTATGTGCCCCTTACCACAACCTTTAATACAGCAGCCAATAAACCTTATCCACTGAATCTTTTTATTAACTTTTTTTATAATATGGTGGTAACAAACGATCATGCACCTGATAATAAATGGCTACTGCCGCCCACGGACGTTTACAATAAAACCCACATAATTATTTTGATTAATTAGTATAAATGGGAAACCGTTCTAATTAAGCAAATAAATAAATAATAAAAAATGCAAAAAATTCCGTACAAAATTATACCAACTTCAATTAAAGAATTTACTTACTTTCGTTTCAGAATGAACTGCGCTGGTGACCTGTTAGGA
The DNA here is from genome assembly GCA_014595695.2 of Epargyreus clarus clarus. Lineage (NCBI taxonomy): Eukaryota > Metazoa > Arthropoda > Insecta > Lepidoptera > Hesperiidae > Epargyreus > Epargyreus clarus. The sequence goes on from JACTTY020000150.1 coordinate 213,746, forward strand.
CATACTGGCAAATGTTAAGATTCTCAGATACCGAAATGGAGACTATAATTAGACACATTGGCACGAACTGGACTACGATATAGAAGCAATTAGATGTTAAAATTCGCTTTATAAATTAATAACAAATAAATATAATTGGTCTAAAATTTTCGTTTTATTGGTTATATACTTACTTTTTTTAATTCAATATAACAGTAGCAGACGAGAATGCAGTCCACCTGTTGTCGCTTATGGACATCTGTAATCAACCCCAGATAGTTTTAGATATTCTTACCTGAGGTCGGCCACAGATGCGCCGCTACCCCTGAGGACTAAGCGGGAATGTCTCGGAAAAGTAAATATGTCCCTTACCGCCACACCACCACCACCACACCCTTCAAACCATAACACAGCAGCGCTTAACACTGATGTTATTAGGTAGAAATAGGTGCGGCGGTGGTGTCTTCGCAGTCGAACTTGATTCGAAAATGGTTCTACGTAAGTAGGTGTACTAGAATATAAAACTAATTATTACATGTTGCTCATATCCCAAAGGGTTCTAACTTATTCCTTTAACATAGTTCACGTTTCCGCATCTTGTCTTAAAATCGCGCTGTTCTAGCACAAGCGTTACCGGGGGATTTACTTGTAACATCTGAATATTCATTATTAACATAATATGTAAGCTCAAGTTGAACTGCCGGTAAATTCCTTTACATATACTTTGTGTAAAAAACACCACACTATAAAAACGATCGAATGGTAAATTATGATTACTAATACTTAAGGACAGTGTCGATTCAAGAACATAATCATTTTTAGGATTCCGTACCCAAGCGGTTATAACGTAACCCTATTACTAAGCCTCTCCACACTGTCTGTCTGTCACAGGTCTCTATCTCCTAAACCGTAATAGATATATACTTGAATTTACAAAATATATTTAAGGGTGTCTGCTACAAATACTAAAATTAAAAAAAATGAAAATAAATGGAGGTCGCCATATAGGAAACTATAATTTTTGATGTTTGTCACGTTTTTTATCTATTGTCCTGTAATAAGTGACAGACAATACATTTACTTCAAGGGCTGTTATAAAAACAAATACACAAAATAAAAATATGAACATTTTAGTGGTGCGGAAATACACACAATGAACGTTATAGGACCTGACGCAGATCCCTGGGGCACACCAACAATAATGAGCTTTGTGTGTGAACAGCTAACCCCTTGAAAACATTTTCGAGCAAAATAAAAAGTCTTGGAACCATAAATCGTACACACGAAGCGTATCTGACAAAATATTATTATATCCAGCTTTCCAAACTGGCGTACATTTTTAATGCAAATATGTCACAAATGAATTACGTCGGTACACCAGTGTTTTGTTAGCTTCAAGCTTTGCATACTAAATGTTATAAATTACATTTTTGGACATCTACGAATATAAGAGGAATACATTTTGGATATAAATTATGACAAAATTGCTTTTTCCTTACTTGGTTTATCTAAAGATGATTAAAGTTTACTATGAAACCAACTTATATTGTTATGCGAGTGAGTGGGATTAGATTTGAGTTTGAAAAGTAATACCTGATATATTTTGCTTAAAACTGCTAGTCCGCTCTGAATATAGAAATGAATCGCGTCTCCATAGCAAGTTGTATGACAACACCTGCTCGCAACAACTTCAGAGCGGACTAGAATTTTGGCGCGTACTATACTAATATGCTACCTCGTTAGAGGGTATTAATTATAATCTGAGATGTACCTCAGATTACAATTATCAGAATGACGAGGGTTCTCGACACAAGTTAAGCTCGTATTGGTAGTTCATTTCTGAAAATCACCGAATAAGCAATTAATGTCTTATATCCACAGATTTCAAAGCAGTAGTAGCCTAGTGGCTACTTACTAGTCCTTAATTTTGAAAAGTAATGCGCGTATAAGTAATTAATTTTTACTTCCTAACTGTGAAAAAACTCATGCCTAAAAGTTTAAAAAAAAATCATCATTTCTCTAATTTTCAGAAGAAACCCGTGACCAACAGTGATGGGTTGATGATGATGACGACAAATAAAAATATGTCTATATTTAAAAACTTCTAGTTCTTTATTAGTAAAACTAAAAATATTTAGTATTCCGTTATTACACCACCATCAACCCTTACAGATTCTTGGTAAAGAATCAAGCCTGCCTTCAATTTATCATAATATTCGCCAAATAAGAAATTCTTGGGAAACCTACTTAAGGTATTACTTGTACGATCATAGAACGGCCTGAATATAGCAAAAGCTGAAAGCATGTTCAATGTAGGGTAGTGAAAGAAACAGAAAACATTTATAATAGCACTCCAGAAAGACGATACACATCAGAAGAGATTCGAAGTTACCGTTTTTTTATAATATAGGAGTAGCAGCGAGCCGTAATAAATCTCAGACAGGATTAGATATTCCTACCTGAGGCTTACAGATGCGCCGCTACCCCTGAGGACTAAGCTGGAACGCCTCGGAAAACTACGACTCCATTATCACACCCTTCAAAGTAGACTAAATCAGCGCTTAACGCTGCTGTTATGAGGCAGGAATAGGTGTGGCGATGGTGCCATCGGAGTCGAACCACAAAGGGTCGAAAATTTTTAAAGGTGGTAAACCTTTAAAATTTTTCGATTTTGTGTGTGTCCGTGGCACCCACGATACAGGCAACCCTAGTGAAGGGCTGTGAGTGTAGAAAATGTTATACATGATACATAGGTTTTCAAAGTGGGTGACAGCCCTGACAGATGTAAATCGTCCTTTCTGCAAAGAGGTGAGGATTACAAACGAGCCTGCATTGCGTGCTCGCGCTCATATATCTTCACGTGGACTAACACAATCTGAATACACTCCGCCTATTCGAAAATAAGCCTTACCTTCCTCCGATAGGAATGGAATCACTACAACAAGAGCTAACGTTAGTTTCTGAAGTTTTTATTTATGTGCCATTCATGATGGTGGAGTTTTATCGCCTTAGAAACACGTAACTTATGTGATGTATGTTATGGAAATCGAGACATGCATTTAAGCTCATCATCAACCCATTACTGTCCCACTGGTGGGCGCGGGTCTTCTCTCAGAATGAGAAGGATTAGGCCATAGTCCACCGCGCAGGCCAAGTGTGAATTGATAGATTTCACATACCTTTGAAAACTATTTTTTTTTAAGATTTCTCAGGTATGCAGGTTTCCTCACGATGTTTTTCTTAACCGTTTAAGCAAGTGGTAATTGGTTTCTAATACGCACATAACTTTGCAGAATCAGAGGTGCTTGCCTGGGATTTGAACCTCGGTTCTCGGTTATCACTGTTTTTTTACAAAATAAGGTATTAAAAGGTATTTTAGCGTTCTAACCACTTAGTATATAACAGACTACGTACTCTTTTCCATCGTATAGAAATATTCCCTCTAAAGTATTGTAACCCGTCCGTGTAAATGTATTCCACTCAATTCATCAATTACCTGATTTACCTGCCGACGTCACGGTTGTCTCATGTTAAGAGCTTTGCATAAATAATTGCTTGAGAATGTCACGAGTCATTTGCTGCTTCGTCTTCCATTTTGCATAAAGGGTTTCACAAATCCTGTATTTGGGATTGAAATCTTGTCATTTTTACATTTCCTGTTTCCATTTAAAATATGAATAAAGGAACACGTATCACAAATTGCTACGCATTTCTAAGATCCTAAAAATCATTGCTAGTTATTCAATATCTTAATACTGTTAAGTTAATACTGTTAGAAGAAAACAATTTAAGGTTTTAAGAAAATGGTGACTGATGATTTGACCAAGCGGTAATATTGTAGGCATATAACATGCAACGTTTTAATTTAACAAAAATATGGCATAAAATATTCCGAAAACAATATAAACGATCCCTGTAGTAAAACAATTTGTACTAAAACTCTTTTAACATCAGCACAGGGAGTAATATTCATTAATCACACTTTGTTCAAAGTATTCGAGGAAAAATGTGAAAAAAATTCTGACAGTGCTATGTGGCGCTCGAACAAACATCATAGAAAAGGGTATGGAAAAATTGTTCCACTATGCAAAATATTTAAAATATTTTTCTGGAATAACATTTTTAACTTGAAATACCCAGAATCAACAATACACATAAATTTCAATCGCTTAAAAGTCCTCACTTTTTCCTACTTTAGTTAGTTAACTATTAGTTATTATTAACAATTAATTCCTTAATGTTAAATGAATTTTCGTAACTCGAAGCAATTTGAATAATATTACTAATTTTCTTTTTATCATTTGTCATGTAATACTCCTCGTCAAAAACAAGCTCATTTTAAAAACGCTTTTATTAGCTTGACCTGTATGTATGTAACGGAATAGTTGAACACAATTTTCACCCACTTTGAACTATCCGATTAATTTTTAAATGTTGATTAATTATCAAGAACCGATGACAATACACGATTTTAATAATTTTATCCCATTTACCTCATCAGGATTTTCAGGAATCAGGATTATGGATTTTCCTTGAGCGATTTTAGCGTGGTTTTTAGTTTTTAAACTATAATTATATATTATCAAGCCGCAAGGTTGCGTGTTTTACATATTTCATATTTCAATGCTTAGGAGGTCGATATTTTTGTATGGCCGGGACATAAATTCGTCCCCTAATAACACTAGTGTTTTACTCGGATTACACTTACAGCTACTCTTAACGCTACTAACACTTACCTCATGCTTGTGGTCCTTCTTCATGGACCCTCCATGGCCTCCTGTACTCTGTACTGTGTTCATCTTGAATTTTCGTCTTACACTATTTCAAACACATCACCGAATGTAACAATTTTCAATGTTACCGTTATTTTTACCAACTTCACAATTGACTTCGGTTTTTTTAAGTGCAATGTTTTTTTATTGATTTCGTCTCACTTTCTTTCTCACTTCAATTTTTGATTTCAATGTCCATGATATTTGAAAATTGTATTTGAATAATTTCCACGTCACACTTTTTAAATCTTTTAAGATTTATAAGATTTTTTCAATTCCATAAAAACTTGATGTTTCACGTTACGTTTAAGTTGCCTGTCTTGTTTTGTCTTTTTTACTTCGACTTTAACTTTGTTACTTCACTCTTAGTCCTAATTTCCACTACTTTTAAATGGACATTTCTCGCTACTGTAGGCACTGTTTTAGTCAACTTTACAGCACTTAGGATTAAACTTCAGCATTTTTTGCATGACCCTTATAATTCTGTTGGATTTAAACGTTCGTTTGACAATAATAATTATTATTCTTCTTTTCTTTTTTGTTTTTGGAGAGTTTTATATTTTAAGAAATATAAATTATTTAAGTCTTATTTAGATATTGGGCTGATAATAGTTTTCCTTAATCTTTCTTGACTTAAAAATATCGCAGGCTTGCAAAATATTTGAAACCAAAAACAATAAAAAGTTCTGTATCCAACATTGTGTTCTTTTGATTGAAGGTCCTACTCCCAAGTTTTTAAATTAACGTTTTATACAAATCTGAAATGATAGCATCTTTCTAACTAATCTTAATTAAAATAAATAAATAAATAAATAAAAAAAAAAAAATTAAATAAAGATCACATCGTAAAAAAGATTGGTGCCCTGGTAGCATTTTAAAACCGGCGACAAATTTATATTACATTAATTTGTATAGATAAGATTTTACGATAGTAGAATATTTGTGTCATTAGATTTCATAAGTAAATTACATTGGACTGGTACCTTTAAACTAAGTCCCGTAGTTATAGTTAATGGGGCTATAAACTCGTGATTAAAACCGTACATAGCGTAACATATAACATCCTTTGAACATATTTATACAGCTATTCAAGTGATGTATAGCATCAATTTGGTTCTAACAGGCCGTTAGTTTAAGAACCGGCGGCATGATGTGCGATACAGTATTTGTTGTAATATATGACTCTAGACATACTAAACTGGCCAACATTTGTGTCGACACTGTGTCATGGTAGAATTATTCAATGTTGGTCTGATTTGAACTATATAAAACAAATTTAAGTTTTAACTCAGTCTATAAACTCAGTCAGTCTATAAACTCAGTTTATAATTTGAATCCATCGGCTGCACCGTCTTTGTCTGCCAAACAACAGCAGTATTAAGCGCTTCTGTGCCGTGTATTGTATTATGAGGTTCTAAATACATTCCTTACCATACTTTTTAAAACTCATTAAAATCGTTTTCTATTTCGTTTTCTATTTTTAAACACAAAAACCTAAAAATGTGGTTCACGTCGCGTTAAGCCAATTAGATTAGATCAGGCCCGTGGACACATTTTAACTTGAAACATAGTTGCAATTCTTTATTGTTTTACTACTAGGTACGAATTTCTCTTCACTATTATTCTCTGGCACTTTACCTGGCTTCAATGCGGATTGATAGACATTTATAAACCGCTCATAAGGCCCCTGGCGCCTTAACAACTACTATTCAAAAGCAACAGGGACTGACGATTTAACGTGCTCCGCATCGCAGAAGCAAATGAAAATGAAGACACTATTGGTCGGCCATTTATTTTCATATCCGATGGTGCTTAGCTTTGTAGATCGATTGCGAAGTTCACATTTTCTTAAATCACACATTTCTTTGTTTTATTTTAGTATTCACAAAATACCTTTTTTGGTATTTTTACAATGTTGGAATAGGCATAATGTGAAACGTAAGATGGGAAAAACTCTATTACAGAACCGTCAGTCTCCTGTCTGCGTTGTGAAATAAAACGTTCGCGATTTAACAAGTAGAGAGTGCATTCGATTTTATTTATTACTTTCTTTTGCCAAGATCGACATGTAGGTAGAAATTGTATTCCAATTCAATTCAATCCAATTGTTTGAGATATTGATCTGCTAAATCATAATAGTAACGAATATGAGTATCATCAATTTCCATGGTTAATTTTTTTGGTAAACCTTCGACCGGTGCCGTGGGAGCGACAGAGTTATGTGGGATCCTTACCGCAATAAAACCCCTGGGTGGCCGTCCTCGGCGTTGCGTAAAGGACTCCGGGATCTCCAGAGGAACGCTTAGCACGTTGTCCCGTCGAGCTGCGCCCTGGTGAGCATGACGCTCGCCATATCGTCTCGTGTACACGACGGACAAGTCAGATATAACTCTAATCTTATTTAAAGTTCATTACAGCATATTTCCATATGTGGCCGTAATCATTTACCATCAAGTGGACTGCACGCTCGTTTGCTGCTTCTATATCATAAAATAAATAAAAGTTGTTCATCTGAAGTAATTAATTCAAATCTATCTATTATATGCTCCTTCGATATTACCATTTCTTAAAATAAGAGAATATACATTCTTTGATATAGCAGTAGGTTATAGTATCTATATTTAAATAAATCTGTGGTTGAGTTTATTTATCATACATTTTTCAATCCCATTAGATTACCCTGCCACGTCCGTTCACGTCAACGTCATAACGCATTAAGTTCGCCACAGTACACGCGCCTAGTCACAGGGTGTTGTAATAAATAATAAACAATTTAATTAAACGTTTTGCATAATTGGACAGTGCGCCTTTTATTATATCACTGTGACGGGACACGTTATTTTATAAAATAGGAGTAGCAGACAAGCATGCAATTCTCCTGATGGTAAGTTGCTACTGCCGCGCATGGACATTTGTAATCAACCCTAGATCGGATTAGATATTCCTAGCTGAGGTCGCCCACAGGTGCACCGCTACCCCTGAGTAGTAAGCTCGGAAACGCCTAGGAAAAGTATGTCTTCCTTCAAACCAGAATACAGCAGCGTTTAACACTACTGTTAATAGGCAGAAATAGGTGTGGCGGTGGTGCCGCCAGTCGAACCAGAAAGGGTTCTACCACCTTCAAATCACGTGACAGTGATACGCGTTCCGAGGTCCTGAAGAATTTAGTTAAGTCGAGATTCTTTCACGAGGCGTTGATACTTAGTCTTCAATAATCGCAATGCAGTTATAGCCAATATACCTACCTCTTTCAAATCTATGGTAAATAAAACTATTATCGAATTTGGAATTGATTACAGATTTACATAGGCAGCAGTGTCTTCTTACCATCAGGTAGAATCCATGTTTGTTTGTTTCGTGATTTTTATAAAAAAACAATAACATTTATTGCTGTTTTAATACACGAAAATACGAATTTGAACATGACACAAAACCTATCAAAGTTGCGTGACTGGTAACAAAATGGTTTATGTAAATCTTGGCATTCCCTGCGGTCGTGCTAATCCATTTGTTTATATGTCACGGGACAAAGGCTGCGGAATGGCTTGTCAAAGGATTAACCTTTGGCCGAATGTTAGAGATGTGGGTTCTGCGACGGTACGTGTTCACACATCGATATTATCTATTACATTTTTTTATAGAATACACTTAATATATAATTATAAAGGTGGTAGAACCCTTTTTGGTTCGACTCCGGCGGCACCACCGCCACACCTATTTCTGCCTAATAACAGCAGTGTTAGACGCTGCTGTGTTCCGTTTTGAAGGGTGTGGTAAGGGAGACATACTTTCCGAGGCGTTCCAGCTGAGTCCTCAGGGGTAGCGGCGCATCTGTGGCCGACTTCAGGTAGGAATATCTAATCCTATCTGGGGTTGATTACAGATGTCCATGGGCGGCAGTAGCCACTTACCATTAGGTGGACTGCATGCTCGTCTGCTACTCCTATATTATAAAAAAAAAAAAAATCAATATACAGCTGTTCTACGGCTATTAATGCTCATGGACAATTAATTATAATCTATGTAATCAACCTCAGTTAGTTATAAGTCCTATTTCACGACTAGTCACGACTTAGGACTAACTTGAAACGCCTGATATAAGTATGTCTCTCTTAGCACATCTTTCAAACCGAAACAGCAGCTCTTAACACTACCGTTGCCGACAGAAATGGGTATTGCGATGCCTCAAAAGTATGAACGCAAAAGGCCCACTACCATTATCAGAAATAATTTAATAAGGTTAAGTAGTAGGAATATCAGATAAAGCTTTTATTAGTGAAAGAAAACACAAAGTGCAAATATAACAAAATACAAATTGTGAATCAATTCATATGAAGAAAACAAAGTATGGTATCGAACCTCGTTTAATTCGCATGATAATATTAATATAAGTATAACATCAAATAAATTTAAAACACCTCACTTAGCATATTCTTAAAAACCAGAACACAATTATTTCAATTGGTATGAACAATTCCATCATATAAAATTTAAATTGAAAGTAATTATTCTCACGACTTTAAAATGATTATTAAAAGTCCATAAAAAACCTAAAAGCCAGTGACTCAAATAGTTTAAATTTGCATTTTAATTTTGTGATCCGTTTTACTGAATCATCCGTCCAAAAATAGCTTTATTCGACAAAGATACTTCAAAGTGAACAGTTTTTGATGTCAAAACCTAAAGAAATTATATCCGAGACCAAGAGTTGCAAATATTTTGTTAGTTTACCAAGTTATTGCATAATGGAAACTTTATAAATCATTAGTGGATTAAATAAAGTTTTCTTAAAGAAAAATAAAGTCTGAGAACAGCCTGTTGAAACAGATTATATACTCGTAGTTATGTAGAATAACAATATCTGCTCTTAGAGGCGTTTCATCAAAACGTTGATTTAGTCCTAACTTCAGAAAACTGGACAACATACATATCAGATATAATCATACATTATTATATAGAGAACAGAGGCAGAAGAAAAAAAGAAGACCATAAAAGTGACCACAGTCAATACTGGTGGTAACAATGCCAGGGTAATGACAATTACATAAAATTTTATCATGTAATTATCATTATCCTATTTCTCGTTAGGATATTGGAGCCAAACTTATATAAGAGGGCACAGTAATGCTTAATACTAATAGTGATAAAACGTACAATAGCTAAAACGTTTTAGTACCAAAATAACCTTTTTAGGAACGAGTAGACAAATTATTGCAAAAATAAAAACACAACGTAGACTTAATATAGTTTTTTTTTAGCAGACGAGCATGCAGTCCACCTGATGGTAAGTGGCTACTGCCGCCCATGGATATCTGTAATCAACCCCAGATAAGATAAGATATTCCTACCTGAGGTCAGCCACAAATGCGCCGCTACCCCTAAGGACTAAGCTGGAACGCCTCGGATAAGTCTGTCTCCCTTACCACACCCTTCAAACCGGAACACAGCAGCGCCTAATACTGCTGTTATTAGGCAGAAATAGGTGTGTTAGGTAGAAGTAGGTGTATTAGTTATTAATATATCTGACACGGACGTAGACTAAATATAGTTATTAATATAAATGAACTGATGTGTGAAATGATGTGGAATGAACTTCCTTTTGAGGTTTTCCCAGAGCGCTGGGGCATGACATGACTCTTTACAAAAGGTGCAAAATGAGTTCTCCTTCAAAGCCGGCGACGCATTGGCAACTCGTCTGATGTTGCAAATGTCGGTAGGCGACGTTGACTACTTTCCATCAGGTAGGAAGTCTGCCTTATTCAAATGAAAAAAGTCACTCCCATGATCCCATGAACGATATCTCATAATTATGTGGGGATCAAGATTTCATACAAGATTATATCAAACATCATTTAATCCCTACACAAAATTCTGTACATTATTTCTCAAACAACAGGGTATATATTCGCGTCAGCTCCCCTGGCGCTACGCTATAAGCAGTGTTTTGTTTTTTGCAAAACAAAAACCTTAAGTGGTACGAGAATAAAATTTGCCCGTAATGAGATACATGTCTTGTATCATGTAGTCATTCCTTTGGCACCTGAGGGATAGAGACAGGGAAATTAATGGCGGTCTTTTGTATTAATACCAACTTTAATACTGTAGGTTTTGCTCGGAATAAAATATTCTGAAAGTGTTGCATCATTCAGTAATTATATTTACGTCAATACCCTAGATAAGTTTGAACTTTACTAGATAAATATCTGCTAGTAATTTCCCTGACTCAAAGGTTCAGTACCTTAAATATAACTACTAGTTGTAATCGATCCCAGATATGATAAAATATTCGGTCCTGATGTCGACTCTGTGGTCAACCGTGGCGTCAACCTGTGGCGTTCCAGCTTAGTCCTCAGGGGTAGCGGCGCATCTGTGGCCGACCTCAGGTAGGAATATCTAATCCTATCTGGGGTTGATTACATATGTCCATGGGCGGCAGTAGCCACTTACCATCAGGTGGACTGCATGCTCGTCTGCTACTCTTATATTATAAAAAAAAAAAAAAAAAACCTCAGGTCCGAATATCTAATCTGTATGCGCCGCTACCCCTGAGGACTAAGTTGGAACACCTCGGAAAAGTATGTCCCCCTTACCACACCCGTCAAACCAGAACACAGCAGCGATCAACACTGCTGTTATAAGGCAGGAATAGGTGTGGCTGTGGTGCTACCGGAGACGAACCACAAAGGGTACTACCACCTTCAAAGTTATTACTGTCATACTGCTGGGCAAGGGTCTATCAGAGTGAGAAGGGTTTATACCGTTTAGGCCATCATCCACAGCACTGGTCGCGTACAAAAGTAGTCTAAATTATCTCATTTCTCACACACTTTAACATTCGCAAGGGTTGCAGATTTTCCGATGAAAATTTCGAAGCTTTTGATGCTCATAAGCTCGCATAAGCCGTTGAAATTAAAGCTTGCAAAGAGCTTTGAAAAATCCATGACAAAATCCCGGCCAGCTCTGTTATTTTTAGTAAAAAGTAAAATATTATGTCAATCGCGCTCCATTTTGAAAAGCAAATAAGAATAAACCTTTTATACTGCAGAAATAACAAGCGGTTTTATATACATTATAATATAATGTATATTATACAAGAACAAAAATATTAAAACTGTTTGCTAAACGTGTTGGTTGCATAATGTTTATGATGATTCTGAGTTTTGAACCGTAACTTTTAAAGATTTTTTGAGCACTGATAGACGCAACATTGAAGTCGTCGACAACCCTTTACTGCTTAGTAGGTAGTCAATGCTTTGTCCCTGTAGTACCGGGACCAGAATAGGGCTACGGTAACCCTTGCCTGTCGTAAGAGGCGACTAAAAGGGGCTTCCGGGGTTGCGGGCGGCAAGAGTGGGAGCTCAAACCGTCCAGCAAGCGACCCCGGGAAGGACAGCGGTTTGTGTGGTCACATATCGCTGTAATCACCAGGGGATGTGAGAGGAGCGTAAATTGCTCCCCCCAGGGCAGAGCCCGATAAAAGGGCATCGCGTTAGGAGGACTCCGGTCGTGTTCCGTTGGAGATCCCGGAGTTCTCCACCAAACGCTGAGGACGGCCACCGGGGGGGTTTTAGTGTGGTAAAAATCCCACATAACCCGGCGTCACTCCCATGGCGTCGGGTACCTTTTGAAGGTTTCCCCCTCGTCAACAAAAAAAAAAAAAAACAAAAGGTAGTCAATGCTTAGTAGGTAGAGCACGAGAAGCTTAGTACATAGTCCATAACGGTGTCCAAGTACGAATTGTGATCTTCACACAGGTTTAAGAAATTTCCTCATTATTATTTCCTCCCTTTATTACAAAGTAATAATTAAATTTTAATATATACATACTCGTAACTTGAAAAATCAGATGTGCATGCTAGGAATTCCAAACGCGGGGTCCTCCATTAAGAAGTCGATATTCAACTACTAGGCTGTCACTTTTTGAAAAATTGAAGCAGCCAATAATAAAGCACCTAATCATGATAAATGGTCAGTACCGGTCATAAGCCCTACCGGTAAATATACGACCATGGTTATGGTATGACAAAATGCTTTCATCTAAAACACTTAAGGCAAGGTCTGACAGAGAATTATTAATATTGTTCATAACTAATTATGAATGACAAGGATACCTCCTTAATATTTACTGGGAAGAAGGGGGTAAGGGTAAGGATAATATTACCTTTAATTAATTTATTTTGAAGGTAGAAAGTGTAACAGATACAATCTTATAACTGTTTCGCAAGTTAGCAAGTGATAGCCTAATGGTTAAGAGACTCTGTCTTTCGATCGAGGGGTCCGAGGTTCAAATCCCTGGCACGCACTCTGATTTTTCGAAATTATGTGCGTATTAGAAATTAATTATCACTTACTAAAACGGTGAAGGAAAACATCGTGAGGAAACCTGCATACCTGAGAGATTTATAAAAAAAAATCTCAAAGGTATGTGAAGTCTACCAATACGCATTTGGCCAGCGCGGTGGACTATGGCCTAATCCTTCTCATTCTGAGAGGAGATCCGTGCCCAGCAGTGGGACAATAATGGGTTGATGATGATGATGATGAACTGTTTCGAACCTAAACTCCCAAACGACCAAGAATTACATCATCGTTTGGTTAAGACTGATATTCTACCAACACTTCATTGAAAATGCAGATTAGCGGCAAACCAAATTTAACTGAACATTGAATATCTCTACCAGAATTAATGTTAACACGATATTTACCCGGTTGATGCTTTCTACACTCACAGCCCCACACTAGGATTCCCTGTATCGTGGGTGCCATAGACCCACACAGAGACAGACAAACACCCAGATCCAGAAACAGAAAACTAAATTAATTTAGATATTTATCTGGCCGGAGATCGAACCCGGGACCCTTTGCGCTTCAGCTGCCACAAATTTTTCACCAGGAAAAATTTCTGTTAGCAGATATATTTTAATATCGTAATATAAAATACAGTAACGTTATATTAAATTGTGATGGTAATCAGGTAAGACTCCTATCATATAAGCTGTATTATCCACTTAACAAAGCCTCCGCCTACGTAGTGATAACGAACTTAATGAAAAGGGACTGAAACATGAGCTCCGCTAAGATATACAAGAGAAAATTGATTACCTATTTTTAGCTTGAAGCAGTTCTGCGTTTTAGTGAGAAAGTGTGATCACTTTTAGGGTTCCGTACTCAAAGTGTAAAAACGGGACCCTATTACTAAGCCTCCGCTGTCTGTCCGTCTGTCAGTCCTCTATCTCTTGAATCGTAATATATAGACATTTTATTTTTTACGATGTAAACATAACGTTAGCCACTATAATTCATAATAAAGAAATAACAAACAAGCAGTCTACCTGATGGTAAGTGGCCACTGCCGCTGACGGATATCTGCAATCAACCTCAGATTAGAGTAGAATCCTACCTGAGATCGGCCGAAAATGCTTTGCTACTCTTGAGGACTAAGTTGTAACGCCTCGGATAAGTATGTCTTCTTTACAGATTATTAGGCTGAAATTGGTGTGACGGTAGTACCTTCGGAGACAAACCACCGATAGTTTTACCACCATGAAAGGAGGGTGACTTGTATGAAGCAACCATCTTATTCCTCATATAATGTAATGTATCTATAATCAGCTTCAGGTAGAAGTCCAATTCAATACAGAATGGGTTACAATTCAACACCGGCAGTAACCCCTAAACATAATATACTCTGCATGTCCTTTTCCTACTTTAATCTTAGAAATAAATAAATAATTGGCCAAGTGCAAGTCGAACTCGTACACTGATGGTTCCGTACCACCAACATTTTCATATTTTTCTATTTTTAGTATTTGTCATTATAGCGGCCACAGAATTAAATACGTTGTGAAAATTAGAACTGTCTGACTTTTAGGGTTCAATAGATAAAGCGAAAAACGTCGAGAAATAGTGGTTTCTTGTATGGCGAACCCCATTTACTTTATTTTTAGTATTTGTTGTTATAGCGGTCACTTTTATATAATATACATACGTAAAATTATCAGTGTCTATTATGTTTCAGGAGATAGAGCCCTGTGACAGAAATACAGATGGACAGACAGACAAACGGACAGACAGCGAAGTCTTAATAATACGAGTAGATAGGGATTCGTTTTTACCCTTTCGGTACGGAACCAGAAAAACTCAAGAACTTTCCGACCTTGACCGACCTACAAAAGCCACAATATATTATTCCAGTCACAAATTAAAAACGCAAATCAGGCAGATTAAGCCGACACACGTGCGACAGTCGTGCGACAGTCGCGTGACCAGTAATAAATTGGTTTATGTAAATCGGAAGATACGAATACGCTCCAACCACTAATCCGTTTATATTACACGAGACGGCTTGTATCGGGACAATAAAACAAATGAATGCACAAGCACTCTGTAATCTGTATGCTTGTAGCGTTGTATTATATACACCGTTAAATATAATTAGTATGTTTTTTTCTCTTTTTAAGGATTCGGGGTTTTAATTTCAATTTTTTTCATAATATAGGAATGCAATCAACCTGATATTAAGGGGCCATTGCCCCTCCTGGGCATCTGTAATCAACCCCAGATAGGATTAGATATTAATATCTGAGGTCAGCCACAGACGCACCGCTACTCCTGAGGTCGCTGGAACACCTCGCATAAGTTTGTCTCTCTTACCACACCCTTCAAATCAGAACACAGCAGCGCTTAACACTGCTGTTATGAGGTAGAAATATTGAACCTTTCTTACTCTTAGAAAACTTCAACAGCAATAGTAAAGGTTGGCAGAGACGGTACGAAATTTAAATCACTCCAGTTTCAGTATTTAACAAATTCCTTAACATAAAAATATAACGAAGAGAACTCGTTTCAAGACGACCTTGTTCTGTTAAAGAACGGAATCATAATTTCTACATAAAGAGTCATAAATATTTTACAACTTCCTTGCTCATCGCAGTAACTCTATTTTAGTTTCAGCCACTGAGTAAAAAAATTCAGTGCACGAACACTGCCTTTTGGACTTTGCTTAATCTTTTCGAAGTTCTTTTCTGGAATTCTTCCAAAGTTTTCTTGAATCTCCGGACGGCTTTTTGAACACTTTAAAATTTAAAACAATAGTACTACACTATATAACTATTATTTCCTGAGTAAATAAAGTCACCCTTTGTGGTAATTCAAAGATATAAGTCATTTTTTTAGGATTCCGTACAACAAACAATAAAACGGAACCCTTGTAAATCACTCGTGTCTGCCGGCTTGTCCATCTGTCACAGTTAATTATCTAATGAGGACTGAAACCGAACGCTTTATATAAGCATATCTCTTTAAGGGGGTGGCCCTTAAAATTGGAGCATTGAAGCGCTTAACACGGCTATTGTTAGGCAGAAATAGGTGTGGTGGTGGTGGAGCCGCCGGAGGGAAAATACATCGCGTTCTACCACCTTGAATTCTTAGTTGTTAAAAAAATACGAATGCGTACATGAAATTAAGCCACTAGCAAAAATGCAAAAAATGGCAACAAAATTCATATTCATGAATTTTCTGGAATATTTATGATTCCTTTATAGGCAACGTTATCTGCGACAAGCTCTGAATTATCGACCAATATACTATACATGGGTATTATATAAAATACTAGTAGAGGCCGCGGCTTCGTCCGCATTTAAGAAAAAAATAACATGACATACATGTAATTGAAAATTTGTACCTTCATTGGAATGACAGTGGCGTCATCTGTCGAAAATTGGTCGTATCAACTCAAAAACCTTCGTGGGTTCATGCACAACAACTTTTCTAAAGATCATCACATGATCAAATGACTAGTTGACAATTCTACCTATAGGAACGGCATAAATTTTATCATTACGGATCATCAT
Source organism: Epargyreus clarus clarus (assembly GCA_014595695.2). Lineage (NCBI taxonomy): Eukaryota > Metazoa > Arthropoda > Insecta > Lepidoptera > Hesperiidae > Epargyreus > Epargyreus clarus. The sequence continues at coordinate 230,349 of JACTTY020000150.1, forward strand.
TATTTAATAAAGGAATCATTATTTTATAAAGGACATACAGACAAACATTCATTTATATATATATAGATAAAAGATTGGGCTGATCACTCCAAGATACGAGTATTTGATGTTAATATCGATATATTGGCAGAGAGGGAATGAAATGTATTCATTTCGTTTGATATTACTTTTTAGGGTTTCGTAGCCAAATAATATAGAACGGTGACCATACCGTTATAACATTTTATTAATTGTTTTATTCACTGGAGTTTCTGTGTATTTGTTTCTGTGTGTGTACATAGCATCCACGACACAGGGTAACCTAGTGTGGGGCTGTGAGTGTAGAAAGCATCTGTCCGTCCCTCGGAATCATTTTGAAGGAAGAACTCTACGTGGTTTCAATTCGGAGGAGCGATTACCATCATATTTTTTTTATGATGTTGAAATAAACGAAACGAGCATGCAGTTCACCTGATAAAAAGTGACTATCGCCACCGATGGACGTTTATAAACAAACTGATAAAACTAGATTCCTCCCTGTTGACAAAATTGGAACGAGTCGAAAAATGTATCTCCTCTACCACCCATTTCAGACTAGAATACAGCAGCGCTTAACACAGCCGGTACGTAGAAATACCATAATAAATTGGTGTCGTAAAAATACGAAAACAAAAAAAATAGAAATTGCATTGTACGAACATACAATGAAATTGAGGATATAAATTCTACTGCATATACGCGTTTGGAATTTAGATAAGTTCGCAAAATTATACACAGATATTTTATAATTACTTTTTTGTAGAGACCTGGTCATACTATGCGTATTCTAGCACCGCGCTAAGCGTCAGCGCTAACAGTAAATCCTGATGCCGCTGAGTTGTATTTTACTGAGTTAGTAGTAAGCGGTTACACAGAGCGCGTACGCGGGTAATTTTACCCTTATAATGACGCTTGTACGCAAATCTGTCAAAATACAACGCTCGGCGACAAGAACGCCGAGCGCCGCGACAGCCGTACGCGTTCGCTGTGTGTGATCGCTTCGTACCAAGTGTACCAACTCAGTACAAAATAACTCGGCGCTAGAACGCGGCGTCACGAGTTACTTCTAGCGCCAACGCCTAACGCGGCGCTAAAATACGCGTTGTTTGACCAGGTTTTTAATGTAACTCAAAAGTAAGTTTAGCTTGGTGAGATATGCGTTTCAAAAGTCGTAAAAAGTTCCCCCTCTCGTCCCCAACTCTCAACTGTCGGGTGAGAAATTCTGAAAAAATATGATTCTACGCTTAAAAACACTTTTAATGAAATTGGTTTGGATAAGATGTTTTATGTTACTTTTTGAGGTGTCGGATTCTTTACACAATTTCGGCTGTACACAGTATCGGAGATATACAAATGTATTTTTTCTCCACGTACCTGAATTTACTTAACTTCTTTTTTTATAATATAGCAGACGAGCATGCAGTCCGTCTGATGGTAAGTGGCTACTGCCACCCATGCACGTCTGTAATCAACCCCAGATAGGATTAGATATTCCTACCCGAGATTGGCCACAGATGCGCCGCTATCGCTGAGGTCCAAGCTACTTTTGCCTAATAGCATCAGTGTTTTAAACGCTGCTGTGTTGTGTATTGAAGGGAGACATACTTTTTCGAGGCATTCCAGTTGAGTCCTCGGGGGTAGCAGCGCATTTGTGGTTGATCTCAAGGTCCTAATCTTATTTGGGATTGATAACAGATATCCATGGGCGGCAGTACTACAGTTTAATAAATAGTTACTACTTAATAACTATCTTACAATCGAGTGAACTGCATGTTACTCTAATAATATAAAAAAAAACCTTCCACACAAATGCAAACTGCTAAACCTTTTTGGTTAAACCGTACTGATTCTACCACCATTAAAAACCTTATTTTAAACATGCGTTACCATTTCATACACTCAGTGTGAGCTTTCAAAGCTCGGTCGTCAAAGTTGTCTTTTGTTGAACTGAAAGCATTGTTTCACTATTCTTTCGGATGTGTGCTAACTATTGTACCGGCCAAGGCTTTCGTATTATACAGGCTTTGTTTTAGAGAAGAAATACTAAACATTCCGTCGTTTTTACTTTTTTGAATATTAGTGAGCTATGAGGCTATTTTTTGCCAATATTATCTAAAAAGGCGTGAGTTTTTTAATTTGAGTGTAGTACTTGATATTCACCCGGGTAATCACAGGATAAATTTTTCAAATGAACCTTTAAGGTGAAATTCAAAGTCGATTTTGATAAAAACTAGAATTGCGTCCTTAATTTTCTAAAATACCTTAATCCCGCGATTCGAACGAGTTGATTTAAAAAAAAAAACACAATTTATATTATTTTACTATCAGATAATGTAATAAGGTAAGGTAATCAGATAAGGTAATGCTTATAAGGATCAAATTATGAAAACTAATTTTGGTGCAATGGTGCAGCTATTTGTTACTTAATTTAGATAATGCTTATGTCTGCCATAGACACTACGGTGCATCGGAGAGGTCTACCTGTGCAGGTGCTGCGCAGGTACATCATACTGTGTGTGTGTTAGTTAGAATAGAGCTGTTCGAGGTTTTGAACCTATGCAGGCGATTGATGTCATCGCAAACAGAACTGAACACCGTATGGTACGCCAGAACGTCCCCACAAGCTACCGACGTGCGGTTGACCTGTACAGGCAAACCTGCGCAGGTAAACCGTACGGTAGACCGTAGCGTGTATGACTTACATTAGCGACACGGATATATTAATATCTCTGACGTTGTCACGTTAAGAACATTGAAAAGAAAACAGGCAGATTAATACTTTACGAGCATCATAAACGGAACAGCTGTTCAAGTTACAATAGCGTCTAAAACACATTGTAAAGTCGAAAGTCCTTGTGGAATAGTAGTAAAAAAATCGGAGAGTTCCGTACCACCAAAATTTTCATACTTTTTTATTTTGGTATTTGTTATCATAGCAAGTCATTGAAGTAAATCAAATGTGAAAGTTTGAACTTTCTATCTATTACGGTTCAATAGATAAAGCGGAAAACGCCGAAAAATAGTTTCTGGTTTGACGACCCCCATTTATTTTCAAGTTTTTTATTTTTAGTATTTGATGCTATAGCGGCACTTCTATACATACTCTGTAAATATTTTAAGCGTCCATTACCATTCCAGAGATATTTCCCTGTAACAGACGGACAAAGTACAGACGGACAGACAGTGGAGGCTTAGTAATAGTGTTCCGTTTTTAGCCTTTGGGTACGGAACCCTAAAAACTAACGTTCTAAAGTTTTCACGATTGTTACAGGTCGTATAAAAAGCAATTTGAAAGTCAAACGTTAACCGGCCCTAAACGACTCCGAAGTCTAATATCTGGGCCTATCGCGGAAACTTTGGGAGTTTGTACTGCGAAGTATGCGCAGAGGTGATTGCGTTCTAACTGCCTTCTAAGAACCATTTGCGGGCCGTTTGTAAAATTGATTTGACCTTCAGTCTGCTATTCGGAGGAATATAAGGATACTAGCTGACTCGAAAAAATGTTAAGGGTGAACAACCCTTATCACTTAGGGATTTGAAAAATAGATAGATAGTAGCCGATGCTCAGACTTACTGAATATGCATACAAAATTTGGTGAAAATCGGTAAAGCCGTTTCGGAGGAGTACGGTAACTAACACTGTGACACGATAATTTTATATATAGCATGATATTTTTTCATCCTTAGCTGGGTATGAGTCTCCGTGCAATTGTAGGTGCCTTATCCTACTGCCTCAGCTGTATAGCTGTAGGGAAATAACAGTTGAAACCTCTCGCAAAATATGAAGCAACCATCTGTGTTTATTGGCCTGGATGTAGCCAGGATGAGAAGTTTTGGGTAATCGAGTCCAGCTTCCTTCGAATTTTTTTCTCTTTGCCTTGAGACTAGACTTTAAAACCAATCCAATTCTTTACTATAATTGGTTATAGTAAAGAATTGGATTGGTTACTTAGAGTACCCATAGAGTACTTATTAGCATCCATTAGCCTATCTTCAAATGAAAATGGTCAAATCTAATAAGTAATCCGAACATTTGGCTCGAAGGACCAATTTATCCTTATAAAGATTTACATATAATTTTATCATCTACTTGTAGGTAGCTACTCAAATAACGTCGTTTTATAACATTGTGGGGGAAATAATAAATTTCAATCGATATCCGATAACGATGTTAAGTCAGTCGGAATTCGGAAATTTCGTGATTCGCATCAAAATGGTAATTTGCGGGAGCATCCGGGGAATGCTGGAGGCATATTTGAAACAGGAATGATAAGTATTCTAAATTCTACAGAAATTGTGTTAACAATACAATTTTTTAATGCTTTTTATCATAACTATTTCATAAGAAAGATGAATGTCTATCTGGGGGCACTGCAGTGCCTACGCCAAGTCAAGCTTATATTGTCGTATTTAGGTTTTCCGGCTATGCATACAAGAAATCAATATCATGGATTAACACTTTTTTTAGAAAGTCATGGTTATTTTTTTTTTATTTTTTTTTTTTTATATGTAACCTAACGATAAGGCAGACGGGCTGCCTGATGGAAAGCAGTCACCGTCGCCTATGGACATTTGCAACACCAGAGGAGTCGCCAATGCATCGCCGGCTTTGAAGGAGAGCTCTTTTTACACCCCTCTTGAAGAGCCCCATGTCATAGTCCTGAGGGAATACCTCAGGAGGAAGTTCATTCCACATTTTGCACGTACGCGGCAAAAATTATCGATTAAACCGAACCGTGGAGGACCGCCACGGGTCCAGTTGATGTGGATGGAACTTCATCCTTCGGCGAGTAGTGCGATGAAGGAAAGGCGACGTAGGCACCAGATCAAACAGTTCCTCAGAACACTCACCATTGTAAAGTCGGTAGAACACGCAGAGGGAACCTATGTCCCTCCGAAGGCTTAAGGGTTCTAACCGATCAGAGATCGCTGGGTCATCGACGATTCGCACCGCGCGTTTCTGTACGGAGTCAAGTGGGTTAAGTTGGTATTGTGGTGCCCCTGCCCAGAGATGCGAGCAGCACTCCATGTGGGGCCTCACTTGCGCTTTATAAAGCAGCAGGAGTTGCCCCCCAGTGAAGTACCGCTTGGCTCTGTTCAGGACGCCCAGTTTCTTTGAAGCCAACTTGGCTTTAACTTCCAAATGACTCCGATACTGCACGTCGCACGAGATGTCAACTCCCAGGATCCCTACACTTTTACCAATGGTGAGCGGGGTACTTTGGAACTTAGGCGCTATGACGAATGGGGTTTTTTTAGCGGTAAACGCGCAGACTTGTGTCTTCGAGGGGTTGAACTCAACAAGGTTAAGACGACCCCATTCCGAGACCCGCTCCAGAGAGTTCTCGATTTCAGACACAAGTCAGATTCTGCTTCCTTCCACGAATGTCCGAGAGGTGTTCGCACGGCCTGTGTACACAGCATCTCCCGTGCTATCATCTGCATAGCAATGAATGCCACCGATTTTTAGCAGCATATCATTGATATGCAGAATAAAAAGCGTGGGAGATAATACAGACCCTTGGGGCACGCCAGCGTTGATGAGCTTCGTGTCTGAGCAGCACCCGTCAATTACGACCTTAATATGCCGCTCAGACAGAAAGCTGGCTGTCCATGTGCACAACCTCTCGGGAAGACCGTAAGATGGTAACTTCGCGAGAAGGGCCCTATGCCAGACCCGGTCAAAGGCCTTAGCGATGTCCAGGCTTACGGCCAATGCCTCCCCGTTGCTCTCAACAGCCTGCGCCCAACGGTGAGTGAGGTACACAAGAAGATCACCAGCTGATCGGCCCTTGCGAAAACCATATTGGTGATCGCTGATCAGCCGGTGCTCTTCCAGGTACCCAAGGAGCTGCGTGTTTACAACACGCTCCATAGCTTTTGAGAGCAGGGAGGTTATCGCTATAGGCCTATAGTTGGCCGGGTCGCTGCGGTCACCCTTTTTTGGAATAGGGTGTACAAGGGCAACCTTCCACGAAGACGGTACTTGTCCTGTGGTGTAGGAAAGCGAGAATAGGCGCGTTAAGACGGGAGCCAACTCGGGAGCGCACGTCCTGAGCACCACTGCGGGGATTTCGTCTGGCCCGCTCGACTTCTTGATATCGAGGGACAATAGAGGTTATGTCGTAATAGAAACTAATTATCACTTGTTATCACGGCGAAGGAAAATGTGAATCCACATAAGTAAGAGATGTAAAAAAAGTTCTCAAAGTTTTGAGAAGTCTAGCAATTTGTATTTGTTCAGCGTGGTAGTCTATGACCTAAACCCCTTTTACTCTGAGAAAAAACCCGTGCCCAGCAGTAAGACAGTTTATGGATTAAAGAACATATTTTTTCAAGTCTGGGGTTTTATGGCATAAATATTTCCCATCAGCTACAAAAACCTGAAGCGTATTGCATTTTTTAATAAAGCAATTGCATAAAAACATAAAAAGTTATATTGCAAATGAGCACTAACAGTAATTGTAACATTTTCATTTGAAAAAGCAAAGTTTGCACGTAAACAGCTACATTTCTCTCAGTGTAAACTTGAATTCTTGGTTTAATTCTTTGCAAGTTCTAAATAGAACCACGAAGCGTATAACCGCATGAAGAAACTACTCAGAAGTCAGAATATTCACTTTAATAATATAATTCTAAATACAGAATTCATGGTCTAACCGCGTCTGTTTAAGTCTATTTCTGACATCAAGTAAGATTCAAATCGTGTATAAATTGAACAGGTTGAAATTTTAAGAAATATTATAGTCAGTATTTACCAAAATCGGATTCGTAACTTCTTTTAGAATATTACGCTAAACCGTATAGTTTCGGATTTGATCCTGAAGGCCCATTTGTGAAATTCACCCTGTAGGTATATTGTAGGTACTTGTGATAATATCAATTAGTTAACTGTGAAGGAAACGGTACAAGAATCATACGTCAGTAAATAGTAGGTATAAAATATTATGTAGGTAATATCTACAGCGTTTTAAAACTTTCATAAAAGAGAGACAAATCTACATTCATACTGGTCAGTGTGTACTAAACCCTTCCCACTAAGAGATTAGACTCGTGCCCAGCAGTGGGTTAGTAATGCTGTTAATAGACTTAGGATAAGTTCTTCATACGTTAAGCACTGTCTGCCAAGTCCAAACTTCTATAGCCGCACAAACGTGTGGACGCGCCACAAGCACTTGCGACAAATTTCTTGTAATTTGCTAAAAAACCGTAACTCCATTGGATCGGCTACAAATGCTTGTGAACCAAGTCAATTGCTTTATCCACACGCTTGTATTCGTAATATTTTGTTGAGACTTGGGAAACGTATGGACGTAGCATTATACTTCGCCCCGTATGTATTGACGATTCGCGTGGCGGAGCTGTTACTACTCGTATATCAGTCTGACGCGCAAAGGGTTCCGGGTTTGATCCCCGGCCATACAGATACCTAAATGATGAATTTAGATATCTATTCTGGGTCTGGGTGTTTGTGTATTCGTCTTTGTGCATACATGGCCTCTCGATACAGGGAATCCTAGTGTGGGGCTGTGAGTGTAGAAAGCATTTACGTACAATTTCTAAGTTCACAGTTGAAGACATGTTCTTGAGAACTTTAAATGAGCGTAACTTGTTCGAGCTTGCGGGGAAACTTGCCTGAGGATTGTTTGTCATGACATAATTATATCAACCCCTTAGTTCACACCACCCTTTTACCCTAACTATAATAAATTATTGTGTAAGAGTCGGCCTGTCAATCAGAGGGTCCGTAGTTCGAATCCCAGGCACGCACCACCGATTTTTCTAGTTATGCTTTATTTTATAATAAAGAAGTAGCAAACGAGCATGCAGTCGACCTGATGAACACCGGCCATGGACATCTGTAGTCAATCCCAGATCAGATTAAAGTCCTATCTAATTTCGCCCACCGATGTGTTGATACCCCTGAGTATTAAGTCGAAACGCATCGGATAACTATTCCTCCTTTCCCATACTCGTCAACCTAGAACACAGCAGCGCTTAACACTGCTATTATGATGCAGAAATAGGTAGTGCCTCCGGAGACGGACCACAGCGGGTTCTAACGCCAAAATAATAATACTACCTAATACGAATACTTAAAGGTTGAACCTTTTGTGGTTCGAATCGGGCGGCGCCACCGCCTCTCCTATTACTACCCATTAACAGTGTTAAGTGCTGCTGTGTTCTGGTTTGAAGGGTATTATAAGGGAGAAACCTTTTGTGAGGCGTTCCAGTTTAGTCCTCAAGGGTAGCGGCGCATCTGTGCTCGACCTAGGAATATGTAATCTTATCTGGGGTTGATTACAAATGTCAATGGGTGGCAGTAGCCACTCACTATCAGGTGGACTGTGTGGTCGTCTACTACTCCTAAATTATAAAAATACATAATGAAAAAACTTACAAACGCACTAGTCGCCCCTATGATTTTTGAAAGTTCCCCTCGATTTCTTTGCTCTGTCATCATCAGACCCTGATTTCCTTATAAAGAAACCACCTCCAAAATATATTTTTTCCAACAAAAAAGAATCATCAAAATCGGTTCATAAACGACAGGGTTATCCGCGAACAAACATAGAAAATATATGTATATACGGTGGAATCGGGAATCCTCCGCTTTTTTTGAAGTCGGTTAAAAAAATAGACTTTTAAACTAGTATTTATATTCAAATGCATCACGAAATACATGGCATGTGCTGACAACGCCATTCGGTGGTCGGAATGAGTTTCGTGTTCTGTTTAACAAGATTCCAACGGAAGTATTTTCCAATTTCCAGTTATATTTTTTTAAAACTTTACTTTGTTTGGTTTATAAATTAGTTTAAATGAATGATTTTAGACTAAAATTATCGCGGAATTGTAATATGTAACGTGGATACACGTTTGTACATGGTATGCGGATTTTAGGGTTCCGTGTTTAATTTCTGGTGGTTTCGCCGTGACCACGGCAATCGTGACCACGACCCATCCGGGTTAAAATATCGGCAATTAAAAAATCCCCACATAAGATGTGGTATAAGAGAGATACTTATCCGAGGCGTTTGAACTTAGTCCTCAGATGTAGCAACGCAACAGTAGACGAAGTTCTATTGTTATCTAAGGTTAGTTATGAATGTCTATGGGCAGCAGCAGCCACTTTTATCATCAGATTCATTGCTAGTTTGCTAATTCTATATTATAAAAAAATGTTGTTAAGGAAATGCCAGAAAAAAATATGCATCACCAATTTTTACTTGACGACATCGTACTGCGTATCGTATCACGATGCGATGTTGTGACGACACGACATAATATCATCTCTCCACAACACGGCGTTGTGCCACGTATCGCATCACAATACTATAACTTATCAAGATTATTTACGGCTCACATCGTAAACCTTTACGACACAATATCGCACACGACACGACATCGCAACGTGTAACGACGTGTCGCATCGCGTGTATATTTTAGTTACCACTTTTAATAATATTGTGCAAAACACGTGTAACGCCTTTATATCGTAAACTGAAAGATCCCGCTGGAATTTGCGAAACAACTCGTTGTAAATAACCAAGGTTTCATTGCTTCAGTTAAATTTTACTGTTCACTTGCTCGGTACAAGCAATAGTAATAAGATTTAATGTTAACAATTTCAAATTGTACGTTAATTTACGATTCGGGGAACTTTATGAGCAAGCATTATCAACCCATTATTGTCCCATTTCTGGGCACGGATCTCCTCTCAGAATCAGAAGGATTAGGCCAAAGTCCACCGCGCTGGCCAAGTGCGTATTGGTAGACTTCACGTACGACATCACACTTCACTCGTACCTTTGAGATTTTTGTATAAATTCTCTCAGGTGTCCTAGTTTTCTTTTTTTTTTATAATATAGGAGTAGAAGACGAGCATGCAGTCCACCTGATGGTAAGTGGCTCCTGCCGCCCATGGACATCTGTAATCAACCTCAGATAGAATTAGATATTCCTACCTGAGGTCGGCCACAGATGCGCCGCTACCCCTGAGGACTAAGCTGGAACGCCTCGGAAAAGTCTGTCTCCCTTACCACACCCTTCAAACCGGAACACAGCAGCGCCTCACACTGCTGTTATTAGGTAGAAATAGGTGTGGCGGTGGTGCCGCCGGAGTCGAACCACAAAGGGTTACCACCTTCAAAAATGTTTCTCCTGATGTTTTCCTTCATCGTTTAACCAAGTGATACCTGATTAATTTCTAATACGCACATAACTTTGAAAAATCAGAGATGCTTCCCTGGGATTTGAGTCGGACCCTTCGATCGAGAGTTTGTTAACCACGAGGTTATCACTGCTCAGCAATAACTTAGTGAAAAAAAAAGAGAATCTTGGCCATACGTTAATAGACACATATTACCAACACATTATTATAGTCTCACATGTCTTTACATTATGTGAAACTTTAGAAAATTTGGAAGCTCTAGATTGGAACTACTAAAAATTACAATTTTAGACTTCATCCTCAGAGGAATACTGCTGAGCACGGCTCTCGTCTCAAAGTGAGAGAGGCTTAGGCCACACTCTAATGCGCTGGCCAAATGCGAATTGATAGATTTTACCCATTTTTCTCACAACTCTCACAGAAGTACGTTTCCTCACTATATTTTGTTTCATCGCTTAAGCAAGTGATAATTATTTCTTAACGTGCACATAACTTTGAAAAAATTACATGGCGCGTACATCGGATTTGAAGCTCGGACCCCAATTGAGACTAGGCTACCGCTACCTAACATTCACCCACATTAATGTATCATCCGTCAAGTTATAAGATGTATCTTCATGATTAAAACACATTCATGCGATGGTTCGGTATTTCTATCTAGAATCTAGGCTATTCACCGAGACACTATTAATCATAACGAAATAGAACTTCAAGATGTATCACCCGCTGATTTAGCAAAGATATATGATAACTAAAACAACTCCAACCCATATTCCTGTATGAGAAATTACTCTTTTCGAAGGTTGTTTAATTATAAGTTTTCGTATAATAAATTTAAATTATTTTTTATATAATATGGGAGTAGAAGACGAGCATGCAGGCCACTAGATGGTAAGTGGCTACTGCCGCCCATGGAAATCTGTAATCAATCCCCGATGAGATTAGATATCTACCTAAGGTCGGCCACGAATGCGCCACTACTCCTAAGGACTAAGCTGGAATGCGCGGAAAGCTATGTTGCCCTTACCACATCCTTCAAACCAGAACACAGCAGCACTTAACAGTGCTGTTATTAGGCAGAATTAAGTGAGGCGGTGGTGCCGCCGAAGTTTTACCACCTCTTAAAGCTTGGTTGCTTAGGTACTAAGAACAAATATAATTTTATGTTAAAAACTTATGTTAGAAATATGCTGACTGTATCCCCTGTATCACGGTTGTATGATAGTTGTATGATGTATGTAGAGTTCTACCATAGTCTACGAGCTATTCATCTTCACCCAGAAAATCATATTTGTATCGCTTATCTCTTCACCATCTGTAGTGAAACAGGTGGTCAACCACACAGCTAGTTCGAACTAGTCATATTTGCATTTAAATGCCATATGTATCCATATCCCCAAAGGAATACATTTCAGGTATTCAGCGCACGTGAAATTTGTTTCATACAAATATAAATATACATACATATTGAATGTATGTTAAATGAAATGGATAACTTGAAGCTTTTATGTTTGAATTTGATATTTTAAATATGAACATTGAACAATGGTATATGTTGTAGGTCATATATTAAATACACAGCCCTCTATTTTTCGAAGTTATGGCTGAGCTAGCGTGTATATTTTTTCAATTTTGATTAACAACGCCATGTCTTTGCTATTCCGTCAAGACATCTAAAATTGCCATACAAAAACATAAAATCCGGTAGACTGTGTTCCGTGGTCATGTGACTCGTGATGTTGGGATCCGAAATGTTGTGATGCGTGATGTTGAGATCCGTGATGTTGTGATTCAAAAGTGGTGCAAAAACAACACGAAATCGAAGAAAGAGTGCGGAGAAATATTTCATTCATAAATGCTCTTAAACTACATTTTTAAATATTTTTCAAACACGCAGATGACTGTGACAATTGTAATTGTCAAAACTGGTTACATTTTCTTGTTAACAGTGAGTAATCTTTACTAATCTATGTTCGAAATGTTGTGATTCTTGTTGTTGTGATCTGTGATGTTGTGATCTGTTATAATTATAGTGGACCGTGAAAGCGAAACGATACTAGGAAAGAAACTGACTTTCAAATTAGTAGGAGTTATATTTCCATTGTAACAAGCTATAAAAAGAAAAGATCTCAAAGAAACCGAGAAAGTAACTTAGTAACTTAAGACCATGCCGCAGAACTTGCAGACTTACTAAGTTACTTTCGTTTACAAAAGTTTCACCACAATGGGGTTCACTCTTTACCGTTCTTTTATTTATTAGAACTTGGTGCTTAAAAAAAGCAGTCATAGCCTAGTGGTTAAGGAACACGGCCTCTTAATCGAGGGGTCCGAGGTTCAAATCCTAGGCAAGCACCTCTGATTTTTCAAGGTTATGTGCGTATTATAAAATAATTATCACTTGCTAAACGGCATAGGAAAACATCGTGAGGAAACCTGCATACCTGAGAGATTTATAAAAAAAAAATCTTAAAGGTATGTGAAGTCTACCAATACGCACTTGGCCAGCGCGGTGGACTATGGCCTAATCCTTCTCATTCTGAGAGGAGACCCGTGCCCAGCAGTGGGACAGTAATGGGTTGATGATGGTGCTTAATTATATTTCTCGTAACTATAATTTTGAAAAGTATCAGTAAAGTGGTAACTACGAGTACTATGGATATCTCGAAAACAACCTGAGTAAAGTCGTTAAACTTTCGAGATTTTCAAAAGTTAATTAGGAGTAGATAGAGACTTTGAATAAGGCTTATCTAAGTGTAGACTCATAATCTCATAAGCCTTTAATTTCAGAATGATTACATTGTTCTAAATTTATACACTTACTAAAATTTCGAGCTAATAATAAATATGATAAACGGTTTTATTTTAGAAAATATATTGTTACGAGTGTTTTGAAGAATACTAAACGAACTTTTAGAGGAATTCCACTCAAAAATCCCTTTAAGGAAAGTCGCATTATTCACTGTTTTGCTCCTTTTTTAATTTCATAGTCTGGATCTGGAAAATATATGGTAAAATTTACTATTGAGCATATTGTCAAAAAATCATATATTAGAGCTGACATTTTTTACAAATAACAAATTAGAAATAATAACCATTTTTCTTTGAGAACTCGTTTAAAAAATGCAGTTGAAAATTCGCAGTTTAACTAAAACTTTAATACACGTAAGCTTGAATTGAAGACCTCTCATTTAGGAAAGATGGTTAAAAACAGTTTCAAAAAGTTATTAACGAATTACAATTTCAACTTTTAAATTTACCGTACTGCATTAAGTCAATTCGCTAAGTGCATTCCACTAATGCAATACGAAATAGAAAAGATAATTCCAAAGTTAGCTAAGAAGAAGTGAATACTATATACTTTTCTTAATACAAGTTCCTATTTTTATCCTACTACGGAGGGTAATGTCTTTCGAGTGAGTGAGGGTGTGAAAATTTTCTTATTTTCACACCCTGTGTATGGGAATTCAGTTCACTTCCAGACTGATGAGTGTAGATTATTGCGTAATACATAATTGTATGTTTTTTGACAAATGGCTGAATAAAATTTAGTTGAATTTTCTCGGTAATTTTTCATTTTAAAGAATGCAGCATATTTATAATTATTTTTTCGGAATATTTGATTGAAATTCCGAAATAGATATTTATAGGTAAATTCTCAGTACAGGGTGTTGTTTTTTAATCCTGTATTTTGTGTAATTACTAAAACCAATATTTATACCAATATTTATTTAAAGAGGTAGCGGCGCATGTGTGGCTGACCTCAGGTAGGAATATCTAATCCTATCTGTGGTTGATTACAGATGTCCATGGGCGTTGGTAGCCATTTACCATCAGGCGGACTGCATGCTCGTCTGCCACTCCTATATTATAAAAAAAAATTAAGTTAGAAAGGTGATAGAATGTGGTAGAATCAGTAGCTACACCGGGTAGGTAACGCCACTAATAAGGTAAGTAACGCCGCTATAAGTCTAGTAAGGTAGTTTTGTGTTTCAGTGGAATTCCGGTTGACTGAGCAATCAAGGAAGCAGTTTGCCTAATGGTAAGTAGTCATTGCCAATGGACAATAGTCACCAGCTCTATAAAGAGTTGGGGCTCTACCTGACGTCTACAGATGCGTTGCAAGTCCTGAAGATTAAGAGGATCGCCTCATATGTAAGTCAGCCGGAATTTCACAGAAACTCTAGAATTGCATCATTAGAGGTAGATGGACGTGTTATAGTCTTTTTGTCATTAAAAATTCCTTAAAGCTCATAGGCACTGATGCACCATTAAAACATGAACTATCTGATCTATCCGACGCACATACTACTCCTAAATTAGAACAATTCTTAGAAATAATTCTTTACAACACTTTATTTAGTGGCATATATAATTAGCTGTCATAATAATAAATAATGATAAAATAATTATTTAAATGTATGAATTTTTAATGTCTCTTATTTCGCCGAAATACTCACAGTAAATGGTGCCATATATGACAGTATTAAAGACATAGTAGCAGCCATTAAATTAAGAATTTATTCTTAATCCCTCTTGTCTCCACTTGAAACTTTTCATACCAACTTAACCCAGTGAGTACGAAATATAGGTAATGTTAAACATTTTAAGTCAAATAAAAGTGAGCTACAATTGCAGTAATTTTCAGAAAAGTTGAACAAAAGCTAATCTTAAATAATAAATGGTTGGAAGCTCAGCTTTCGTCGTTCGTAAGTCCCGCACTCCGGACAATGAGGGTCTTGTATTGTTTCAATGAACTAACTGTTACGCGGAACGCTCAACTTGGTTATAGTCGGAGTCTCTAAGGATTTTGTTGGAACGCGAAGAGACTGGAGCTCTAATGTTCGTCGTAATAACTTTGCGGATGATTTCTTGCCTTACATTTCATTTAGTCGACTGTAATTTATTTATTTATTTTATTTTATATAGAAAAAAGTAACAAATGACCGTGTAGTCCACATCATGGTTAGTTTCCATTACCGCCCATGGATATCTGATAGTCAACCCCAGATAAGATTAGATTCCTACCTCAGGTCGACTTAAGATGCTTTGCTATCGCTAAAGACTGAGTTGGAGTGCCTCAATGTCTGAATGAAATTAAGTTATATGTACGAAATTTATATAATCTTACTTTCTGCAAGCTTTATGCAATGTTTTGGTGATATTTTTTTGAGATATAATGTTTTGAATATATAGTAATTCATGACTTTTGTTATGTGCGCATTAAAATGCACACTGCCAACGACATACAATATTATTGTTTGTCAATATTGTGTCTTTAAATGCACACTGCCAACTTTGCTACTATATACTAAGGTTCTGCACACAAGGTAGGGGGTTGGGTGAACAAAGTTCAGACAGAGTTTTTTTTTTATAATTCATGACTGAAATTAATATTTCCCCGTTTCCACTAAATTCCCAGTCCTTAGCTTGCAATATTTTTTTCAGATGACTGGAGGCCGAAAAATTCTAGCTTTGGTGTCTAAATTGCGTAATTAAATCGGATGTAGAATCCAACAAATCCCTAGAAAGATGAATTCCAGATGTCTAGGTCTCATAAAGACGTCCCTGAACTCAAGTCCTGTCCAATCAATAGCGTCTTCTGTCAAAAATGTAAACATCTCCAATAATGATGATTCCAGAACATCTGCAATATTAATCGCAGATAAGACCAAATTCCCACTTGAGGTCGGCTATAGATGCGCCACTAGCCCTGAAGACTAAGCTGGAATGCCTCAGAAAAGTATATCTTCTTACCACATCCTTAAAACAAGTGGAATAAAGTCCAATCATATGCTCAAATTTAATACAACATTCTAACGGAAACATGGATGCAGGTCTAAACAGACAAGTCGCTTTATAGCGTACAAATGTGATAGGCCATTGTTAGTATTGTCCTCACAGATCCTGGACATCTTCGTTTGTAATTCCTGGTTGCTGTTTCGTCATGGGAACAGCGATAAACAAAAATTAATGCCACTCAAAAAGTTTCGAGTCGCTTTATGTTGGAACTGTGTTTTTCTGGGAGGAGGTCTTCTAATCTCTCAACTCAACTAAAATATCTCAAAACTTGTTGACATGTCATAACTTCCGAGACTTTTATCTTTAGTATTTTCAAAATGTATGATATTTTTTATATTTTTTAATTATTTCTTAGTTTAATGAGTACTTGGCGGTGTGCATTTAAAGACACATATTTTTTTTCTCGTGAACCTGGCAGTGTGCACTTAAAGACACATACTATATTCTGAAAACTGAAATTCAGAGATTTTTTATTTTATTTTTCCTAATATCCTTATAACCCAATTAACGCAGGGAAGTAGCAAAAGTATAATTTTTTAGGATAAAATTCTCTGCCAAGTGTAGGGTTAACGGATGATTTCTTGCATATCATTTCATTTAGTCGATTATGTCTTATCTTTTGTATTGTTTTATATAGTTCTTTACCATAATGCGTTTCTTTGATAGTTTTTAAATAATAATACTTATTACACTAAGGTAAATATTAATTAAATTAAATATTATCCACTAATTCATATTAATATGAAGGACGTTAGAATCTCTCGTGTTTTGACTGTAGATCTTCAAATTAGTAAATACAGATGAGCTAATTTTGGAAACGCTTTAATTATGATACCACTTTCCTTAGTAAATAAGATATTATATTATATTCATGCATTATTATATTCATTTATTATAATATGGTGTAGAGTGATGTACTATTTCTCCCCACAAACATATAAAACATAACCGCACCCTGGAACTATGTAATACAAAACACACATTACTCATTCCGTTCATACTATTCACCGGTAATTGTTAAAATTAATTTGAATTCAAATTTCCGGTTCATTTGGTATTTAACGAACCACTTCGGTAATAATTAGTGGATACCGCATCGTATGACATATAAACATGAATAGCATTCGGATTTATTAAATTATTCAGTAATGACGTGATGATGTAATTATTTGATTTTAGGGTGTCGTAAAAACGGAACCTTATGTCTTACCAACCGCTGTCCGTCTGACTTGCAGGATATAGAATTCTTTGTGGTTCGACTCCGGCGGCACCACCACCACACCTATTTCTGCCTCATGCCAGCTGTGTTAAGCGCTGTTGTGTTATGGTTTGATAGATGTGGTAAGGGAGACATACTTTTCCGAGGCGTTTCATCTTAGTCCTCACGAGTAGCGACCTGTGGCCGACGTCAGATAGGAATCTAATCCTATCTGGGCTTGATTACATATGTCATTGACCGGCAGTAGCCACTCACCATCAGGTGGACTGCATGTTCTTCTGCTACTCCTTTAAAATAAAAATGAAAATATCCGTCTGTCACAGGGCTCTATCTTATGAGCTGTAATAGATAGACACTTGAGCTTTTTACAGAGTATGTATAATTACGGTATTTTGTGGCCTAATCCTTCTGATTCTGAGAGGAGACCGATGCCCAGCAGTGGGTCACTAATGCGTTGCCAACTACGACAGCATCACATGCTTCAGTACAGATTGATGAAGTTATAATAAAGCTCAGATAAATTGATTCAACGATAAAGTTATTTCCGAATTCGCGAAATTCATTGAATCATTTTTACAATTCATTGGAAGTGGATGGGATAATTGAGTTGAAATGTGTATCTCAGTATTGCCGATATTTTGCAAAATTTATAAACGAAGTTCCGCTACAATTTTTGTGTTTAACGATCATTCAGTTCATCTGATGCTAAGTGGACTCTACGATAAAATATCTGGATGATCATACATATTGGTATAAATGAAATAAAATTAAATATCCGTTAGTAATTTTGAAATAAAAGTTTTTACTAAATGCATGTGGAAATATTTACGATACTTATAACGCAATAAGAAAACTAAAAATATATTTTTCTCTGACGGTCTGTTTGTTCTGGCTTATCTATGAAATGGCTGCTCCGATTTTGACGGGACTTTCCCTGGGAATACTTTAATAAGGAATGCTTTTATTTGTAACTGACAATTTGTAAGTGCCGCCGTTGGCCTATACAAAATAAATATATTTCATTTCATTTCATATCTGAGGTCTCTCAGAGGACTGTTGACTTAATTCCCTAACGTTTTATGTAGTTTTGATAATGTACGCGACTTCGCACATACCAGATTGTTATTATGATCATGTTAGTTTAAAATATATGCAGTTTATTTTATTAATACAATTTTATAATCACCACCTCCATCATAAGAAAACATTGGATACAAAACAAACAAAGAAGATTATTCTAATCGCGCTTAAATAATTATTTTGCGAACAGAAAAGGTACCGTGTAACTTAATTAAAAACTCCATAATAGAATTCAAGTAACAATACGAAAACAAAAGCCTCAGGAAAATTATCCTTTGTCTAACAAATTTATCTTCTTTCATACCTTCAATCCAATGGTTATCTTATTTTTAAATTTTAAACAAACTAGAACAACACTATTTTTTTAAACATTATCACAGCACACAACATTTAGGCCACGATTAGCGATTTAAAAACACTTATAGTTACAACAATTTTAAAAACGAGAATAAATTTAAAATGGTTTAACATAAACACTTTGCTTTAGTTCGTAAATTATTGTAAAAACAATAAATCAGATTACAATACAAAGAACAAAGGACTCTAAACAAAATGCGAAAAGCACAAAATCACTTGTGTTTAAACAGTTAGGCCGCGTGGGACACCTGTAGAGTCGAAAATTTGGAATATTTTTTATATTTTTATTTTCAAGTACTGAAGCGAGGAGAAGTTTTTTGTTCAGGTAAGTGAAGTTTAAAGAGGGATTTTTGAAATTTAGGGGTGGGGCGGGAAGCGTCCGCCCCTCCGGCGTCTCGATACCAACTGAGCTTCATTCGCCCGGCAACCGAAATCCGCAAAGGATATCCGGATTTATCGGACGACTGGTCCGCGGATAGATCGCACTCGTAATTTAGGACCTCTGAATTTATTTGGATTGTTTTAGTTTTTTAGCGAAATCTGATCTTTCGCTGACCCCCTGTTACGATTTCACGCAACTTTATCTCTTATTCCTTTGAACTTGAGGTCATTTTTGCATAGCGTTTCACTAAAATGTCCATCAACGTGTAGCATGAGTTCAAGACGTTATTATTCTTGCTGGATGGGACATATAAATTATTTTCCGTCTATGTTTATTTTTTGTCAGCGTTTTTATAACGGTAATTTATTTATAGACGTTTTCTATTACGCTAGGATCATTTGTTTTACCGATGAGGTATGATTTAATATGTAGACAAATATGTTTCATGAGTATTATATCGTAAAGGTGGTAGAGCTCCTCACAATAAAGATTTAAAGATTTTATTGAAACAGTAAACATTTTCACAATTTGTACATTCGTAAACAACTGCAATAGTAAGAACTGTGTCGCAGCCGATTACGCCCCCTCTGAACACGAAGGAAGTTTGTTCCAAAATCTATACAATACGGATAATTATAATTTAGGTAAATATTTTATTACATGTACATATTATTTATATTAGAGTAAAATAATACTTTACAAAAAATATTAGGATAATTACATTATTAACATGTACGTGCTTGTGAGTGTGTGTGTATGTGTTTGTGTGCGTGTGTGTGTCAACCGGAAATTAGTCTCTCAGACTCATCATAAGACAGGTTTTGTAAGTATTTTGTAATTGAATTTTTGCATTCCCAATGTGAGAGCGGATAAATATTAATGATTTTATTTATTTTATTATAAATAAGTGTTAATTACTAATGTCTGCTTTAATATGTGTTACAGATTTGCCTTTGCTTGACTCCGGAGGTACCACCACTTCTGCCTTATAACAGCAGTAATAAGCGCTCCTGTTTTCTGGTTTGTAGGGTGTGGTAAGGGAGACATACTTTTCCGAGGCGTTCCAGCTTAGTCCGCAGGGGTAGCGGCGCATCTGTGGCCGAGCTCAGGTAGGAATCTAATGTTATCTATGGTTCATTACCACTAGCCACTTGCCATTACTTACTGCACACTTGTTTGCTACTTATGTATTATAAAAAAAAAACAATTAAGGTGAAATAATGCATAATATTTTTCAAGTACGTGAAGATGAAAAAAATAATTATAGTTCCTGAAAATTCTAACAAGAAGCCGAGCCAATCATTACAAATAAATAACATTTACTAAAGCAGCATTACATTTTTGAAAAAATATACTAACAGAAATAGTTAATAAGGACAGCATAATATACTAAATCATGCTCAGATTTCCCAGTCAGCGCTGTTTCTCAAGAATGATTGATTCAACACCATCGCTATACGGAGACAGCTATTTCTCACAGACTAGCGTGGAACCGCGGCTTTGACTAGAATAATATAATACATTTTTTTATAATATGGGAGTAGCAGACGAGCATGCAGTCCACCTGATGACAAGTAGCTACTGCCGCCCATGGACATCTGTAATCAACCCCAGATACGTTTAGATATTAGTACCTGAGGTCGGCCACAGACGCACCGCTACCCGTGAGGACTAAGCTGGATTGCCTCGGAAAAGTATGTCTCCCTTACCACACCTTTCAAATCAGAACACAGCAGCGTTTAACACTGCTGGTGAGGCAGAAATATTCGTGGCGGTGGTGCCGCTGTCGAACCACAAAGGATACTACCACCTTCAAATTCTAATTAAATAATAATTATTATTTTAACGGTTACTCGTTAAATAGAGACCCTCGAATGAGGGGTCTGAGGATTGAATTGAGAGCCCCACTGACTAGTCAAAATTTTGTGTTACTTATAAATTAATTATTGCTTGCTTTAACAGTGAGGAAAGACGACGCGAGGAAATCTGCATACATTAAAAAATAAAAGGTATGTGAAATCCACCAA
Source organism: Epargyreus clarus clarus (assembly GCA_014595695.2). Taxonomy (NCBI): domain Eukaryota; kingdom Metazoa; phylum Arthropoda; class Insecta; order Lepidoptera; family Hesperiidae; genus Epargyreus; species Epargyreus clarus. Next base: position 251,405 of record JACTTY020000150.1, read on the forward strand.
TACAAATTAAGTCAGCATTGTGGACGATTTTACGAACTGATTTACACTAGAAATAGGTATAGTGGTGGTATGTCCCTAATACATAATTATAATTATACCACCTTCCTATTATTTCTTTAAGGAATATTTTAATGATAAATATGCAAATCAAACCATTATACTTGTGCTCCATATAAAAAGAAAACAGTACACATTTATAAACATCAAGAAAACACGATACCTGTCAGCTTAATAATAACAGAGCTGTTTTTTCACCAAAACACCTCAGGCCGTAGTAATAATAATGGTCTCCCTTAAATCACTATCATGGATAAGCACTCCGCATGCCAAAAAATATGAAGAAATAAATATTGCTATACTGACAAGTGATAGCCTAGTGGTTAAGCGACTCGGCCTCTTCGTCGAAGGGTCCGAGGTTCAAATCCCAGACACGATTTTTGGCACCTCTGATTTTTTTAAATATGTGCATATAACTCATTATCACTTACTTAATCGGTGAAGGAAGACATCGTAAAGAAACGGGCATGCCTGAGAAATCTAGAAAAAAATCAAAGATATGTGAAGTTTACCAATATGAACTTGCCAACGCGGTGGACTATGACCTAATTCTTCTCATTCAAAGAGGAGATCCGTACCCAGTAGTGGGGCAATGGGTTGATGATGATACTGACAAGGTTTTCAATTATGTTGTCACCGCAATTAACATAATTGTGTTATGAATTAAACCAATGGATTTAATAACACGCAACAGTCTCAGTTAAGAGCTTGTGTATATGCAAAATATGGAGAAAATTTCGATAGCGTGATTCAGAAATACTAATGGCGCCATCTAAAGGCGACTTGCGGAAAGTCACCACAAGGTCTGACGGAATTTTCACTGAAGATATTGCAGAGAGAAAATTAAGCATTTAGATCTCAAAGACATTTACACTCATTTCTAACTGAAGAACTTTTCTCCGCGTGTAATAACATAACTTAAGCCATGATTCAGGTTTATGCACAGAAAAATGTAATATTTTTAAAACTTAAGAGTGAAGCCGAAGAACGAAATTAAGATTAAATGTGTGACGTGGAGATTTAGTCAAGTGTGAAAAGTTTTAACGAGAACCTCTTTTTATATTAGTGAAGTTTTTTTAATTCAATTTCATCATCATCATCATCAACCCATTAATGTCCCACTGCTGGGCACAGGTCTCCACTCATTATGAGAAGGATTAGGCCATAGTCCACCGCGCTGGCCAAGTGCGTATTTGTAGACTTCACATACCTTTGATATATTTTTTTTTATAAATCTCTCAGGTATGCAGGTTTCCTCACGATGTTTTCCTTCACCGTTTAGCAAGTGAAAATTTATTTCTAATACGCACATAACTTTGAAAAATCAGAGGTGCCTGAATAAAAATAGATAATAGCACATTCTCAGACCTACTGAATATGCATATAAAATTTGGTGAAAATCGATAAAGCCATTTTGGAGCAGTACGGTAACTAACATTGTGACACGAGAATTTTATATAATTAAAACAATGCGCATGAATATAATGCATTTTTCTTCCATATTTTTCTACTAATTTCTAGATCCTTAATCTCCAAATTACTAACAGACAAAATAACAGAAACGCAAAATTAGCGACTGAAAAATATCCAATTACAAAAATGTAACATTATACGTAATGTTGGAATTATTCATACCGGGGGTTGCGTACCGGGTCCACCCCCGGGCTGGGGAACATAACCTTGTTATTAAATATAAAATTCAAATTAGAATAAAAAAATAAAATTTTGAAGATAAAATTGCTATTATTTTCTTTATTTTTACTTTATATAGCAGTTTTGATTCTATAATACATAGACAGGAATATTGTTATATAGAAAATTAATAAAAGATATAAGTTATATAAATACGAATATACGAATTCCGAAAGTTATATCATTAAATCTTATATATAAAATTCTCGTGTCACAATGTTAGTTACCGTACTCCTCCGAAACGGCTTTACCGATTTTTACCAAATTTTATATGCATATTCAGTAGGTCTGAGAATCGGCTACTATCTTTTTTTCATACACCTAAGTGATAAGGGTTGTTCACCCTTAACATTTTTTTATTTATATGTCAACAAAACGTTTGCCGGGTCAGCTAGTATAATATAAAATAAATAAAATAAAACAAAAATTAAAACGAGAATTTTTTATATTAGCTACTTTAAACTTTTACTACTCGTATATTTATTACCAAAAAAAAATATTTATGAAATTGGTGGTCATATTAAATTTATTTTCACTACAGAGCACTTCGTAGCACTTGCTACGATCAATTTCGTAGCTCTCGTAGTAGTATTTTCTACGCGCGTTGTCACAATAATTCATTAAAATTTGATATTTATACGAATTACCAATATGACCTTAGTAATGAAAAAATTATATGTACATATGTCAAATTTAATATATTCGGTCCGAAAATCTAAACATAGTGAACACTTCGTGGTCGAAATTTGCCCTATTAATATATATGGTTATTGTTATATATTAGTAAAGACAAATCAAAAATAACCATTTTTGATAGTAATGGACGAGCTTTAGTCTAGTAAGAATTTATGGAACATATAAATTCATATAAATACTTTCTTTATGGTCTAATTTTCTTTATGGGAAAATTTGTCAGTAGAAAGCATCTAAAAAGAGGAACCCCATTTCAGTAAATGACTAGTAAAACGCAATAAGTAATAAAGTTGAACTAAAACTGTGAACTCTGTACAAAGCTACATAGTTGCAACACATTTGGCACCAACTGAGGAACATTTGAATATTTGCGCAACAAGTAAACAGTAACACAAAAGCTCTTATGACAAATTCCATTAAGTAAGTTGTGTGAGCTATTAAAACCGTTGTGGTTCGACTCCGGAAACACCACCGCCACACGTATTAGAGGCCGTCTATACGGTCAATTATATTGTGCAGTATTATAAATTGAGCAATAATGTTGACCGTTTAGGGTTAATATTTAAAATTGCGCAATGATTGACTGAAAGTTTTATTACACAATAGTTTTCCATTGCATCGTGTAGGGTCAGTATTGTGCAATATTTTTTACGGTGCACACGGCATCAATTCTATTCTTCAACTGAACACGAAAACATTGCAGTTCGTATTATTGTGCAACATAATTGCTCAATCTTATTGTACAATAAAAATTATTGTACAATGTTGCTTTTACCCTATTTAGCTTACTCATAGCCCCACACTAGGCTTTCCTTTATCGTGGGTGCTATGGACACACACAGAGACAAATACACAAGCACCCAAACTTATAAACAGAAACCTAAATGCATCATACATAAAACTGGCTGGGGATCGAACCCGGGACCCTCTGCGCATCAGACCGGTTAGTAATGTTGTATTCCGCTTTGAAGGGTGTGGTAAGACATACTTATGACTATACTTATACAAGACCTCTATATAGTCCTACCAATATATAGTCTCTCTCAATTTAGTCCCAATTAGTAGTAGCGCATCTGTAGCCGACCTTAAGTAGGACTAAAATCCTATTTGGTATTGATAAGATCTCCATCGTTGACATCTATATCTTTTGTTTGTTTTATCACATCGTGGTTAAACCAGTATGTTTTGTTTTGAAAAACATAGTTAAGTAGGAATTCTAATATGAAACATTCTATTAAAAGCGGTGTGTAAGAAAACTGACAATTTATATTACATATACACGGTGAATTTTTCAAATGTGCCTTCAGGGTCAAATCCGATAAGTATTAGCGGAAATTTGTGGAAAGAAGTAACGAAACCGATTTTGATTTAAAAAATCTGCATCATTCGTTTTCAAAGAAGTATTTTCCCCTAGCGGGGAATCGAACGATTGCATTTAAAAAAAACTTATAAGTAGTTTCGGATTTGGCCGTGAACTGCCACCCTTGGACATATGTAATCAACCCTAGATAGTATTAGATATTCCTACCTGAGGTCGGCCACGGATGCGCCGCTACCCCTGAGGACTAAGCTGGAACGCCTACGATCAATATGTCTCCCTTACCACACCCTTCAAACCGGAACAGCAGCGCTGCACTGTTATTAGGCAGGAATAGTTGTGGCGGTGGTGCCACCGGAGTCGAACCACAAAGGGTTCTACTACCTTCATACTACTTACTTACTGTGAAAAGTGATATAATATGTATATAGCGATAAATAATTGTATAAAATAACGATAAACAATAGTCGTTATGGTCTGGTATATAACGACATTCGGTTGTTCGAGAAATCAAAATTCACTATGTAAATACACCGTTTACGCCTTTACGGTTTCATACAGGGAGGGATTCAGTCGTTAAGTTACAGAATTTTCGGCAACCATTTTTTCTGCAGATTCGCCTATCTTTGCATAAATATTACCTTCAGATAATAGATATATATCATCATCAACCCATTGTTGTCCCACTGCTGGGCACGGGTCTCCCTTCAGAATGAGAACGATTAGGCCATAGTCCACCGCGCTGGCCAAGCGCGAATTGATAGACTACATATACCTTTGAAAACTTTTTTTAAATTCATAAGTCTGTCATAAATAAATCACATATCAAATGGCGAGTACCGTAAAAAGGCGTTCAGTATTTCGGACTGGCCGAAATACTAATACTAGTACTACTAGTAAATTCGAAATTTGTAATTTAAGATTTCTGTCATACAGAACATACAGATCAGTTAATCATCAAGGGAAGATATATAAATATTATTTATCTGTGGTCACGAGACCTTCTTAGGTTTCGGACGCGAGTTGTGCATGGTCCATCATGGCTGACCCGTCGCCAAGACTTGAAGGCAATAATTTATATTATTATTTATATAAATGTACCATTTATATAGATTATTTTCACCTGCATGTATTGACCACTAGCACACAAGGATTCAAGTAACTTTCGGATCAAACCCAGCAACCTAAAACCATATATTTTGGTTACTGGCCGGAATACTGTACAATGGGTAAAGGCCTATATTGGCATCTTTAGGAATCATAGATTGACTCCTGAAGAGTATCAAGCTGCTGTTCTGGCTTGAAGGTATGGTAAGACAAACAATTATTCTAGAAAGATGGTCAGTTTTCCTACAGGTAACCTTCTTAAGGATTTCCATATTGACTGGGCTATGCCAGCCTATGGGCGGCAGTAACCACTTACCATCAGATGGACTGCATACTTGTCTGCTACTTCTACACAAATAAGACATAACTTATTTAAATTATACTTAATTTGCAATACAGACAGCTATATGTAGTACATACAGATATATAAAGAAGATTATAAATTGTGAAAGTCATTTATAACTAAGCAGAAAGTAGAATATATCTTGAAGCACGTGAGACACCTGAGTCCGAGAACATTAACTTCTACAATTTATTACGTTAAATCTCCAACACTGAAAATCTTTGGGAAGCGGATCTCTTTAGAGGAATTGTCTTTAGTAGGGTTGTCACATTTCAAAATTTTCAAAACGGTTTCTGTTTTTTATAAGTTTTCTTATAATATTGTAGTAACACTAGAACATGTAGTCTAACTGCTGTTAAGTGACTACTGCCACCCATGTACTACAGATCAACCCCAGATAAGATTTGGTTTCTACCTGAGGTTAGTGACAGATGCTTTGCTTCCACTGAGAACTAAGTAGTAACGCCTCGGATAATTATGATTCCCTTGCTGTACTGGTTCGGTTAGTACAAATATAATGCTAATCGGTCCACTAACGTCCTACCCGCACGCCGTCCACACTAAGAGTGACGTGCCAGATCAACTGACAGCTAACTCGATGTCATCAGGTGCGCACCACTACCACACGCCATACCAGTACTCGTATCTATGTTTAGTGTTTAATTATGAGCGTACTTACTAATACACTTACCACAGACTGACCTACGTGGAGCGGTCATCATACCCGGTTGCCACGCAGTCGGATCCATGTTTGTTCCTCGGTCGGACAGATTTCTAAATGATGAGTTTAGGTTTCTGTTCTGTATCTTATGTGTGTGTATTCATCTTTGTGTGTCCCTGGCATGATACAGAAAAAAATCTTAATTTGGGGCTCTGGGTTTTTAACCTTTCAAATCAGAACAACGTATAACACTACTGATATTACGCAAAATAAGTGTAGCGCTGGTGTCGCCCGAGTCAATACTCAAAGAGTTTTATCACTTTTAATACAAAAATACTTTCGACGTGTGACAACCCTAGCCCATACAATTTGACAACGGGAGCGAGCGAGATAGATAATGCAGTTTACAAAATATGCAGCGTTCCTAATTGTTTTCAGACAAACAAGTTGGAACATGAATCTTTGAACGGAGAACGCAAGGTTGTTTGTTCAAGAAATGTTTTAGTTTATTTATGTGATAGCTACTGACGGCAAGTGGAACAACATCTGATGGGAAGCTATCACGGTTCATAAGCAATTGTTAGCAATTAGATAGAATCGGGCAATTTTTTTGAAGTTATTTGTGCCTCATAACAACAGCGGTAAGCGCTGCTGTGTTCTGGTTTAAAGGGTGTGGTAATGGAGACATACTTTTCCGAGACATTTCATCTTAGTCCTCAAGGGTAACGGCGCATCTATGTCCGACCTCAGGTAGGAATATCTAAATCTTTCTGGGGTTGATGACAGATGTCTTTGGGCGGCAGCAGCCACTTACCATCAGGTGGACTGCTCGGCTGCTACTCCTATATTATAAAAACATCACACCATATACGTTTTTACCTGAAGTCTAACGTAGATTGAAGTAATTAAGAAATTATTATTTAAACAATTATGTAACACACACGCTTTAAGGTATACAAATAATTATGCATTAAAAATAAATATTACTTTCAACTTCAAAAGATTTTTTTATGCAGAAACAGACATTTTTCAATTGGGTAAATTCAAGTTTAATATCCAATGAAACAATGTATTTAATTATAATAATATAACATTTGTAACGTCACGAAAAAAATTCGAAACATATGAATATCAATTAATTTGTTACAATTATAATTTACAATTTTATTTTTTTACGAAGAATAAAAGATGCGCAAGTCCGTCCCTGTATTCACATTTTTAGTTCCATTCCGGTATCGCGGGCGGCGGAAATACGTCATTACCGCCATAATGGACGCGGCTCTTTCCGTTTCCGGTGTGTTTGCAATCACACCCCGGTGACGTCAGCTATCACTCGCGAACTATTCACAATAGCAAGGGTTTTTTATTCTATACCTAACGATAAGGCAAACGTGCTATCTGATGGAAGGTAGTTACCGTCGCCTATGGACATTTGCAACACCAGAGGAGTCGCCAATGCATCGCCGGATCAAAAGTCAATACTACCTAAGGATACTTAAGCAGTCGATGCATTGGCGACTCTACTTTATGGCTATTTAAGAAATGGCATCTCTCCAAAATTTGTAAGACTATGTGAACGGCAGATGTCGATGGCAACTTCAGATTCGCGAAGTCCGATTCTTTTGGACCTTTTTTGAATTTGTTGTTTGTCGCGCATCTAAAATACCATTTACGAGTACATCTACAGACATTCGCCGTTACACAAAATCATATTTTTCTGTACAAAGTTTGACAGGCACGGCCCGTGTCGACACGGTCGCGTTACAGAAGATATAATATTTATGTTCATACTTCATACACATTGTATAGAATGACGCGGCTTCGCTCGCGTTACGAAGTAATATTTTCATCCCCTATTTTATCCCCTTGGGAGTAGAATTGCGGTAGTAGAAAACCTTTCTTAGCGGATGCCTACGTCATAACATCTACCTGCATGCGAAATTTCAGCCCGATCCAGTGGTTTGGGCTGTGGGTTGATAGATCACTATGTCAGTCAGTCACCTTTGAGTTATATATATTTAGATACTAGTATGTTAATGCTTGCCACGGACCGTGCCTGACACGTTACGTGTCTGTAGATAAATAAAGATTTCTTGGCGAAATAGAGCTTACCAGCAAAAAAATAAGATGATTTTGGCTGATCTTAGATAGGAATATAATCCTATCTGGGGTTGACTACAGTTGTCCATGGGTGGCAGTAGCCACTTACCATCAGTTGGACTGCATGCTCGTCTGCTACTGTTATATTATACAAAAATGTCTCAAGAGTGTCTATGCGTTGACCTCTATAGCAAACTTCTCAAATTATTGCGTCTGAAAAGTTTTCGTATTAACTACATATGATCTGAGATTTTGTGTATAAGTTGTATAAGGATTAACTTGGCAAGTTTACTAGAGCCATATACAGATTAGAATATCGTTTCACATAACTTCTTAAAGTTTGAAAATTGAATCCTTCGTGGTTATATTTCTGCCTTATAACAGCGGTGTTAATATGCTGTGATAGCCAAGTTGCTAAATATATATAGGAGTATATATTATATAGCTATTATATAGGAGTAGCAGACGAGCATGCAGTCCAATTGATGCTAAGTACTCGTAGCTACCATTGCCCATGGACGTATGTAAGCAACCCCAGATAGATTAGTTTCCTACTTGGAGTCGGTCACATATGAGCCGCTATCCCTGAGGACTAAGCTGGAATGCCTCGGAAAAGTATTTCTTCCATACCCTTCAAACCAGAACACAGCAGCGCTGAATGCTGCTGTTAGGAGACAGAAATAGGTGTGGCGGTGGTACCGCTGCAATCAAATCACAGAGAGTTCTACCACCTTCAAATAGGAATATAGTCTTATATATAAAATTCTCGTGTCACAATGTTAGTTACCGTACTCCTCCGAAACGGCTTTACCGATTTTCACCAAATTTTATATGCATATTCAGTAGGTTTGAGAATCGGCTACTTTCTATTTTTCATAACCCTAAGTGATAAGGGTTTTTCACCCTTAACATTTTTTTATTTATATGGCTTGTGTTGACAGCGTTTGTTGGGTCAGCTAGTGATATGATAATTTTTCCGATATGATATTTTTTAATCTACGAACTTCAAGATAATAAAAATATTTTCAAGAGTTCCTCAATTTTCTTCACCATAGTTATGATTTTGCCAATATTCTGTCCCCAGCTTGTACGTGCGTGATAAACGTAAAACCTGATTTTCTTTATTATTGCGTAATAAACTTGTTTTATTATAGGAAGCTTCCGCCTGCTTTGATAACATATATAAATAATAAAGTAGTGTGTGTCACTACGGAGAATATTACTTTTCCGTAAAGATCGTATCAATATCGATTTATTTTCAATATGTTAACCAAAGATACCAATTAAACCTTGTAACTTTTAAAACTGTATGTGTTTTGTAGGCAAACAGAACTGTTTGTTTGTATGTCCGTCATACTCTTCTTTTGATGACTATAGCCACTATAAAAGTATTTGGAAAATAGATACGAGTATTTATTATAATAGTAATATCTTCATCACCAACCCATTACTTTCCCACTGCTGGGCACGGGTCTCCTCTCAGAATGAGAAGGATTAGGCCATATTCCACCGTACTGGCTCAGTGCGAATTGGTAGACTTCACAACCCCTTTGAAAACTTTTAAGTTTTTCAGGTATAGAGGTTTCCTCGCGATATTTTTCTTTGTCGTTTAAGCAAATAATAATTAATTTATAACCCTTTACACCCGAGATGATATGAGCGTGAGTTTCACTTCAAAAAAATTCCCACGTGACAGCTTCTTATTTTTCGAAACGCAACCGATGCCGATCGATCGTGAGGAGAGTATCGCACGTGCTACCGGCTAAGTGAGCGGGGTGCAGGCGGTCAGTTGTGCTAGGGACTCGTCCAAAGATGGCAGATATTTTCGACCCGCGCACTGTCACAGGTATATAATTATTTTTGGTATTAAATGTTTAGTATCTATCATTAATTATAGCTAATTTGAAAGCTAAAAGAACACTAAATACGTGGAATTTAGTAGTTTTTTCGATTAACTTGCAATTTAGATACAATTAGGTTGCAAATTTCAACTGTTACGATCGTGTGCCTACGGTTGTTGGTGCAGAATAACGTTTGATGAAAATGCTTTTATTGCTATTACCAGTTATGTGTAAGTTTCGTCAATATCAATTTTGTTTGTTACAATTTTAGGGGTACATTTAAATGACGATCAGATTTTGCCAGTGCGGGGTGAGGAGAAATGTATCGGACATTGAAGATCTTCATGAAAGTGAAGAGCTTCAACCAAATAGATTAGAAGAGTTTCAATTTGAAGAATTGTGCCCTGAAACAGATCCAGAAGCACATGCAGACCCTCAAATAGAAACTGACCTAGAATTGGATCTGCAACTTGAGCCTAAACCTCTACCATCTACTTTAAAATCATCCCTAGAAATTTCTCGCCGCCGAGCATCTTCACGTCCAACACATCGAAGAAAAGCTTGGAAAAGAATACGTTTTCTGTCTTGAAAAGGTCTATACATCCCTACCAACATCTCCAGTAAAGTTTCCAAAGAAATATTTTTCTTAATATTTTAATTATGAGGCTCTTGATATGTAACCAGATGCACAAATCTATATTATCTAAGAAGAACCGGTCGAAAAGTTAATTTAATTGCAATAGATATGGCTAAAGTTTTCTCCATCTGCATTATCATTGGATGTATTCCCTAGCCAAGAATACCTACGCCTTGGAGACCTGGATTGAAGACGGAGGCAATAACGGAAGAAAGAAGAATGTTGATTTTCATAGAATTACGTAGTTTAGGTTTCATTGCCAAGACAGATTTTTTATAAAGACTAATGAAAATAAAGACAGTGATGTTAAATATCTCCAAATTGTTTTAATTTTCTAATATTTTTTGATAAAAAACTATTTTTTTTTTTGCAATTTTCACGATCGTGAGTGTGACAGTTCCCACCGGAGACTCACGATCGTGCGGGTCGATTTCTGGATTAAGTATAAACTCTGGATTTTTTTTCGTATTTTTTGTGGATCCTTAAGCTATATAAAAAGCCGTAATAAACGTTTTGAATCGGAAATTGCGAAAAAAATCTTCGGGTGTAAAGGGATAATACACACATAACTTTGAAAATTAGAAATGTACCTGGGATTTGAACTATGGACCCCTCGATTAAGAGACCGAGTTTCTTAACTGCTAGGCTGTCATTGCGTTTTAGTAGCACCTACATTATTTAGCTTCTAAAGTAGTTGAAATTGTATGCATATGTGCGTAAGGCGTACATGCATGCGTTCATGTGTGTGTAAGTGTGTATTAAGTAGTAATAAATTTAAATAAAAACATACAGACCTTTATTAACAAATATATATATCGGAGAAAACATGCTTAGGACATCAAAGGGACACGTCAGTCAGTAATTCAGTAACAATAAAGTAAGTTATCATTGTCAGTCGGTCAAGTATATAGCAAAATACCATAGCAATCAAATGCGTTACTTAGGTACGGAGAGTTTTGCATTGGAGATGCGAACGGGTTCGAGTCTCACGGTAAACTACCCTCATTGTCGAATACGACTCTGTCCGCATGGCGCACTTTTTTTAAATAAAAGTGACGTCAGGACGTCTACCTGAGTTACAGATAATAAAATTAGCAATCTTATCAAACAACTATATCGATATCCACGACATATAAATAAAATATACGAATAGTTACGAAAGCGAACATAAATATAATCAAGGGACCTAATGAACAACTAAAACCTAGTCTAGCTTCCAGAGCACTCCTCTGAGGGAACAATGGAGGGCCTTCGTTACCGTTAGGCCGTTCGTTACGTTACAATGTATTGAATATCGTACACGCTCTATACGTGCGAGGGACGCCTAATGATGTCGTTTGTAGGCTGCTTTATCTCCAAGATAAATTGTAGTAGAGTACTACTAAGGAAATTATTGTCATTAACTAACTATTTTAAGATATTGTACTTTATGTCTTAAACTCATAGATTAGTAAAGATGACTCCAAACAAGAAAATGTAACCAGTTTTGACACTTGAAATTGTCACTGTCATCTATTTTTGTGTTTGAAAAATATTTAAAAAATGTATTTTTTAGAGTATTTACGAATGAATTGATATTTCTCCGCACTTTTTCTTCGATTTCGTGTTTTTGCACCACCTAACTGCACATGTCGGGATTGTTCCGCGTAATTTACACCATGACAATCATTAAATGGCTTCCTTCAATTACAAGGCGATAAGATATCTATACTTATCTATGCCTAAAGTGTAGTACCTAATTGATGTACACTTTGAAAAGTGTAAATAAATTACGAATAAAGTAGTAATAGTAATAAATGTAAATTAGTACTAAAGTACTTTCGAAGTGTAAATAAATCACTTTTTTGTTTTGACTTTTGTGATTTGGCTTCGGAGGCACCACAATCTTATAACAGGAAAGATAAGTACTGTGTTCCAGTTTGAAGGATGTGTTAAGGGACATTCTTATTGGAGGGTGAGTATGTATAAAAAATAATTGACACTTGTTTAAACAGATAAGGAAATCATCGTGACGAAAACAACACGCCTGTTCTTCAAAAAGTTTTTAAATATTGTGCGACATTTATCGATTCACACTTGGCAATCGCGACGGGCCTAAACCCCTTTCACTTCGAGAGATCCATGTCCAGCAGTAGGACAGTAACTTGTACTTATTCCTTTTAAGATACGGAGCCCGTTTTTAGGGTTCCCTAATCAAAGTGTAAAAACGGAACCCTCTTACTAAGCCTCCGCTGTAGGTCCGTCTTTCCGTTGGTTACAGACCTTATCTCCGGAACCGTAATGGATGAACCCTTAAAATATTAAAAATCAAAAATTTGAAAATAATAGGAGGTTACCATACAAGAAACCGCTATTTTCAGGATTTGCAAGACAAGTAGTGAATTAACGACGAAATCATACAATTTAAACTTCCCATGCAGAGAAAAAAATCTTAAAAGTTTTAGAAAATTTATTAAAACAATTTTCTAACTTTAAGTTTTCCTTGTTCTCATAGAAGACCAATGAGAAAAAGCGTAAACAGAACCAATGAGAAATACTATTTCCTCGATGAGTAAGTTCAAATGAGAAACAGCTCTACACGTCGCACTCGTATAGAACCGCTGCATCCGGCGTGACGTCGCATTTATCAGTGTGGGGCCATAAAACACGCTGATGTGTTTTTTGTTTATAAAATACGAAATTTTAATTATAATTTATCGTAAATTTATTTTATAAAATTGATATAACAACTATTGATAAATGATTATGCCTTATGATAAATGGTCCCTGCCATTTAGAAACATCAAAATAAAACTTTAAAGAAAGTCTGAAGAGACGTTTTTACTTAAGCGCATGAGTAATATACTTAATAATAATCTATTTTAGACAATTGTTGTTTATAAAAGTTCAAAATTTGACATATTTTTTGGAAAAAATATTATTACTAATTGATATTATTATTCAACTACAGAATAAGTTGGAATGCCTGATGAAAATGTCTATATGCCTATATCGTTCAAAGCACAACACAGCAGCGCTTGACATAATTGTTATAAGCTAAAAATAGCTGTAAAGTTGATACAACAAAGGGTTCCTCTTCTGGTTTAATGAAATCGCTAATTTTATAGCCATTCCCTTAAATACAATACGAATAGCCCGCATTGAGGGGGCGCAGAATTACTTTATGGTACACTAGATCACTGCGTTCAGTTATAGTCTCTAAACTTTTACTGTGACTGGACTAAGGAATTGAAGAATCCTTTGTGGTGCGACTCCGACGGCACCACCGCCCCACCTATTTCTGCCTAATAACACCAGTTGTTAAGCGCTGCCGTGTTCTGGTTTGAAGGGTGTGGTAAGGGAGACATACTTTTCTGAGGCATTCCATCCTGATGAATCTAATCCTATCTGGGATTGAATGCAAATATATATGGGCGTCAGTAGCCACTAACCGTCAGAACTGCCTACTAGTTATGCCTACTACTTATGTTATAAAAAATAGTAACTCCGATTACTCCGATTACTACGAAAAAATAATCTAGTCAGAACTAACTCAGGATTTGCTACGCTATATGTCTAAGCCTCCAAGTTATTACTGACCTCGTCCTGTCCTAACCTTTAGATAACAAGGTGGGGTAAAACGAGCTATTAGACCAACAGCGGTTCTCAACCTGTGGCAAATAGTGATAAGTTGTGCATGGATGGTTAGCACAGATTCCCTTAGCCGGCTCTTGCGGCACTCACGAGACGAGAGGGGGAGGCCCTACTCTACTACCCTTCTGATAAATGCGTATCACTTAAATAACATGAAATATAACTCCACGTGTCGAATTTATTTTTACAACTTCACGGATCGAAAAATTATAATATGGGGGTAGCAGACGAACATGCAGTCCATCTGACAGTAAGTGGCTACTGCCGCCCATGGATATCTTTATTCGACTCCAGATAAGATTAGTATCCTACTTGAGTTCGGCCACAGATGCGTCGATAACACTGAGGACTAAGCTGGAATGTCTCGGAAAAGTATGCCTCTCTTACCACACCCGTCAAACCAAAACACAGCGGCGCTTAATACTGCTGTTATTAGGCAGAAATAGGTGTGGCGATGGTATTTCTGAAATAGAACCACGGTTCTACTACGTTCAAAATCTAATTTACTTAATATAAATATCACTAAACCTACACGGTAATAAATATGTGAAAAGATGGTGAAACCTAACGGAAACCTTTTCTGATAATACAACACTGTCTATCTCCATCGTGTTCTGGTCTGTACCTTCGTCTTTTAAAATAATAAGTGATACATCTTTACGGGACTGCAGAGGGTAATATGTTTCGTATGTACTCGTATGTATATATTTCTTAAGCCCAAACGGCTTGATCAATTAATATACCTCGGTGTCGTCCAACACATCAAAATCTAAGTCTAATTATCTAGAAGATCATCGCATCACATAACATTTTACAATGTACCCCAAATACCCCTAAAGTTTGATAGCCACATGCAATCTATTCTAAGTAATGTATGAGGGTCACCGCGTAAAGCGTCTTATGAGCTCCTCGGCTGATGAACTGGCGGACACACTACCAACTATATTAATTAACACTATATACATATACAATAGTGTACTAGTGGCTATATTTTTATATTATACAAGTAGTAAGGTAAGGAATAACTAGTAGTAATTAATACTAAAACGGTGTTACACACCTTAGAGTTTGAAAATAAAATGTCAAAGGTGTGTGAAGTGTACTAATTAGCACTTAGCGTGTGGTGGACTATGATCTAAGGCCCTGTCGCTCTAAACATCTCCCTCTGAGAGGAGACACGTGCCCAGCAGTGGGACAGTAACCACGACGACAATTAGTAGACGAGTATTTGGTCTACCTGATGTTTCCTTTGCCATCGTAGAAGTGATAATTAATTTCTAATACGCTCATAATTTTAAATAATCACACGGATTCGAATTCGGCAATTGGAGAGGACAATTGTGAGGTCGAATAACCAAGGCTATCGCTGAATTACGGACAATCGTATTTGGGGAAGCTATAACCACATTCACGTATATACGTTTTCTACTTTAAAACACAAGCAATTATTACAAAAACAAAAAATCCGATTGCTTAATTATGGGCTATGGTCACTCCTACATTTTAGACGAATCCAACGACGCCTCCGTTATCCACCTCATATGTTAAAATCCGTCAAACCATTTGAACAGTAGAGCATGCCAAAGAATAAACAGAGACATAGACATAGGCTCAAAAAACATCACCCTCCCGCAAAGGGCTAAATTTATTCCTCTACAAGATTATAAAACAAATCAAGTAAAGCTTCATTACAGATTCCCGTTATAACAATTAAGGGATGTTTTCCTTAAATTTGTGTGCAGCTGAACGACGTTCTGTTGACCGAAGCGTTTAATTTGGCAGCGTTAATGAAACCAAACTTGTGGGCCATGAAAATAGCGTTTCTGAATTAAAAAAAAAAAAACAAAAAAGTCGATCTTTAAAATATAAAGCTTAAACACTCCTTTCGACCCGCGTGGAGCAGCGGCCACCATACCGGTCTGACCCGCAAAGGGTCCCGGGTTCGATCCCCGACCAGACAGATATCTAAATGATGAATTTAGATTTCTGTTTCTGGGTCTGGGTGTTTGTGTATTTACCCACGACCCACGGAATCCTAGTGTGGGGCTGTGAGTGTAGAAAGCGTTTATTTATTTACCCCTACAATTTCCATGGATACAATGACATCTTCAATGTGAAGATAGAACCTTTTGTGGTTCGATTCCGGCGGCACCACCGGAACACCTATTTTGTCGCATAACAGCAGTGTTAAGCGCTGCTGTGTTCCGGTTTGAAAGGTGTGGTAAGGGAGACAGACTTTTCCGAGGCGTTCCAGCTTAGTCTTCAGGGGTAGCGGCGGTAATCCTATCTGGTGTTGATTACAGATGTCCATATGGCAGTAGCCACTTACCATCAGAGAGACTGTATGCTCGTATGCTACTCCTATATTATAAAAAAATAATAGGTTTATGCAACGGGTACAAATAAAGTTTCGGTTCGACTCCGAAGGCACCACAGTCACATCTATAAGCATAATAACAGTGGTAGGTGCTGGTGTGTTCTGGTTTGAAGGGTGGTAGTAAGGGAAATATACTTTACCGAACAATCCAACTTGGTCCTTGGGCACAGAAAATATTGATGACCATGGACAGTAGTGTTCAATTACTATGAGATGTAGTGTAGTACGCATTTCTTACTCCTAATCCAGTATAAAAATATATTATGTCTAAAAATAAAATTATGTGCCACATTTTATTTTAATTTAAAACAATTCTTAAGCTTGTAAAATTCGTTTTTTTCGCTAGTAAGTTATTTATATTAGATTGTATTTCATTTTAAATGAAAAAAATGTTAATTGTGTTCTTTTCACTAAATCTTATACTTTTCACGTTATCTTTCAGTGTTCTCGTGGCCTCCGACGGCAATTATTCGACCAAATTGAATCCGGTGCGATTCGTTAAAACCTACCTATATTTCGTAGGCCTATAATAGGACCTACCTATAATCCAGCAAGTTTGTGAGGCTTATAAATACCTTGTCAGACCATATCCGAATTGCGAGAAGCGAGCTAGATGAGATAAAAAATAATTAGATGAAAAATTCATTCAAAGATATTAATTATAAAAATGAATTTACATTAAAATTAAAAATAAAATAAATTATTTTAATAGTTTATACTTTAATTTATGTTATATGAACTCATACGGTTCATGCGTTTAATGGGTTTTATTTTCTATGCGGAACCCACACTTTCTGTAAAATAAAAATACTTACTCAGGACTTACTCCTTATAAGATCAGCTAACTGCCAGTGAAAGGATTTAATTAGTATTCAAAATTAATCATAATTTACCTACTTATTTTGAACTACTCTAACCACATTTGAAACTCATTTAGACATATTTATCCGTTCAGTTATGAAAACTTAGTAAGATTGTTCTACAAATCGTTATTTGCTTGCAGTGGGGCAAGTGGCTACACGATGGTATTATAATTGCCTTTTGCAATTTAAATTTTGGCCACAATTCGTTGTTTCATTACTTGCTATTAGAATTTATACCCGACGCAAGTTTATTAACAATTTAATTAAACGGAGGCTTTATTGTTATTATTTGGTTATATTATTTGACTTAATTAAGTACAAAAAAATATTTTTTTAAATTTAAGGTTTAAATGAATAAAGGGTTTAATGCTAATAGATTTTTTTAGGTCCGAGTCTATAAGCATCACCGCTATTTCAAACAATTTGTGAAAAGCATACAAATTTATTTTATAAAAGATGAGACGCTATCACAAGGAATTCCAATTTAGTTATCGGAGTAGACATAGTTAAGTAGTCGCTGTAACATTTTTTTATAAAATATAACTAAATACAACACAGTCTAACAGCTTTGTTTAATTAGCTAACTTTGACATCTAAAGTGATAATGTATATTTATACAGATTACTTATTTTTAAAATATAACATTTTAATTATACTATTTTTATCATTTTTGTTAAAGGTTTAAATGCTGTAGTATTAGAAGTTAGAACTTATGAAATGTTAAATGTGTAATAACTGCCATCTAGTGAACAAGTATTGTACTTAAGTCCATATTTAGACAACTTGCTAAGTATGTAGTTCCGCTACTGGCCAACAGATGGAAGTATTTACGATGTATTTTAATATCATTACGAAGTGAGAAATGTGTAATGTTTCAAACTAAATATAATACAAAAGTTTTTATAAGAATTAGAAAGATTTGCAGCACTAATTTTAGTTTAATTCATTATAATAATCAATTATAAAACACATTATAGAAAAATATTAACATAATATTGTTTTGCTACTGAACAAAAGATGGCGTAAGTTGTGCGTCAACTCATATCGTATGATTTAACTTTGGGGAGATTTTTAAGTTAAGCTTCTGTTGCTATACTGCGTGACACTATGTAAATAATTGCTACCACAAGACAAATGCATATTCTATGTAATATACTCTTACAAGACTAAGTTATAGACAACATACACTCAATTTAGTACAGGAGTTTCTTATATTTTAATAGTACACTACGGTTTTACTTATGATTTTTCTGTGTAATTCTTGTTTAATTTCATTTAATGTTTAATATAAGTCCAATTTGTCATTTTAAAACACTTTTCTTTTGTAGACGAGGGGGAAAGCTTGAAAAGGTACCCCATGCCGTGGGAGCGACATGGGGTTATGTGGGATTCTTAACTTTAAAACTTATGTACGCAACTTTTTTCAACTCTATCATGGCCCCTTTAATATGGAAAATAATTCACGAGCCTCTACCCTGTTAGCTAATATTATAATTATTTATTATCATAATAAAAAAAACGACTAGATAGATAATTAAGGGATATACCCTACATAATACGTTTGTTCTGTATTTAACATTTCGTAAAAATATATTTTTTAAGCTTTATATTGCTTTTTTTCTGACTGCAAATCACCCATTTACAGAAGATTTAACCCACACTTTGAGAATTACTGACATAGACGAGCAAAGAGGGGTTTTGACAATTCATCCCTTCAGGGGGTAAATAGTGGATGAAAGTCAATATAAACGATATTCCACTTCAAAGTTAGACGTCAAAACGTCAGAGTTGCAACAAATTATGACTACTGGTTCAACGGAGTTGAGAAACAAGAAACATCTATCAATTTGTGTCAAAGTGGCGTTGGGTTATAGCTGTAGGTTATAGGTAGGTTTGAAGGTGGTAGAACCCTTTGCGGTTCGACTCCGGTGGCACCATCGCCACACCTATTTCTGCCTAGTAACACTGCTGTTACTAGGCAAAAATAGGTGTTGCGGTGGCATTCCAACTTAGTTCTAGAGGTAGCAACGCATCTGTAACCATTCTTAGGACTCTTATCTTTTCTAGGGTTTATTACAGACGTCCGTCAGCAATAGGCAAGTGCTACCCACTATTTTAACTGTGAAAGAAGAAATTGGAATGAAATAATAAAATACTCAGGTATTTTATAAGCAAAAAGCTCTGTTACGCGTGTGAAGTTTACAAATCCGGACTTGGCCAGCGTAGAAGTCTTTGTCCTAAAGCACTATGAAATGAGACCCGTGCCCAGCAATGGAACAATACTTGTTTAACGACAGGTACATTTCATATAGGATCAATGGACTGATAATCCTTAACGTTTACACATTACGCAATCAATTATATCGTCTATGAGCCAACTAACGACTTAATAAAGTGACTACACATAATACGTCATTACGGTAGGTATCTACATCAGTTATGGGCAATTCGAAGACATCATTACCCGGTTAATGGGGCGTAGATATGGCATTAGGAGTTATTAGACATTATGTTATAACGCTATCTGCTAGTTTTCTATTACGATATCTAATGGTTCTGACGATTTGATCTTAAGAAGTCTGTTGGGTAATATATTGACATCTGGAAGATAGTAGTAAACGACCGGAGAGGTATAGTCCGCGCCAAACTGCTAGTCCGCTCTGAAGTTGTTGCACGGAGGTGTACCTACTCGTAGTCATTCACCATAACTGTTGTAGATACCTACCATAATGACCTATTATGTCTACAGCCACTAGATGACATTCAAAAAGTGCTCTACAAAGAACCTATTTTAATTTTTTTTTATTTGATTTGATTTGATTTGACTAAATAGGGAGACAGACTTTTCCGAGGCGTTCCAGCTTAGTCCTCAGGGGTAGCGGCGCATCTGTGGCCGACTTCAGGTAGGAATATCTAATCCTATCTGGGGTTGATTACAGATGTCCATGGGCGGCAGTAGCCACTTACCATCAGGTGAACTGCATGCTCGTCTGCTACTCTTATGTTATAAAAAAAATGGCAATGGCGGTGGAACAATATAATAATAACAACAGCGTTAAGTTCTGTATTCTGGTTTGAAGGGTGTGGTAAGGGAGGCATACTTAGTCCTTAGTTGTACCAACTTTAGCAACGTATCTGTATCCAAACTCAGGTGGGAATGTTACCCGCAGCTGCTTCCAGATGTGTTGGGCGGCATTGGCTACTTTTCATCACATACTAATATACATACATTGTAAATACTACATCTAAAACACATGGCGAGCATACACTAGAAAAGTAAAAGTTCTATTTTTTCACGCGAACTCACTCAAAGGTTCTAGAATACAAAATATTATAAACATAGACCGTAATAAAGCCTTATCCTTATCATCTGTAGCTACAAACAGAACGAGCGAGTTTATTTTGAGAACGCTCCGGGGAAATCAGCGGCCGACGCGGCGTTGAAGACATCATCATATTAATGAAAATTATATTTTTGAAGTAAAAACTTCTTTAGCGGCGTCGTGCACTTTTTGTGATGGGTTAAAAATGTTAAACTCCGGCAGGTCACGTGTGCTGATCGAAAATTCGTAAGACGGCAAAGCAAACTGCAAAAGTCAAGATGTCATTCGGTGTCAGCATAGAACAAAATATGTCAATGGGCGTCAGTTTCATTTTTTATTTATTATATTTTATTGTTTAGGTTAGGTTTCAAAAGTTGTCACTTCTGCTGGCACTAACGGAGTGCAACACGTTTTTTTGTTTATATAACATAGAAGTAACAGACGAGCATGCAAGTTGCCTGATGGTAAGTGGCTACTGCGGCCCATGGACATCTAAAAAACCCTAAATACGATTACAGTCCTACCTGACGTCAGCCACATTGCAACTCACGGATGCATTGCAACTCTTGACGACTAAATAGGAACACCTCGAAATTTCAGCTCAATCGGTTAGGGTTAACTAATGCCAATACAAATACATACAGAACGTGGTAGAATCCTTTATGGTTCGACTCCGTAGGCACCACCGCCACACCTATTTCTGCGTCATAGCAGCAGTGTTAAACGCTGCTGTGTTCTGGTTTGAAGGGTGTGGTAAGGTAGACATACTTTTCCGAGGCGATCTAGTTTAGTCCTCAGGAGTAGCGGCGCATCTATGGCCGACCTCAGGGAGGAATGTTTAATCTTATCTAGGGTTGATTACAGGTGTCCATGGGCGGCAGTAGCCACTTACCATCAGGTGGACTGAATGCTCGTTTGCTACTCCTATATTATAAAAAAAACATAAATGCTCTCTAAAAACATTACTCTCCACAGTCGGGTAAATAGAAATATGAACGACCTAGGTAAAAAGTATTTACTTCTGAATGTGTGTGCAAAGGTTCTATTTTAGCACCAAATATAAATCACATTTACCACGTATTTCACCTTCCTGGAAAACGTTGAAATTTTGACACTAAGCTTAAGTGAACCTGCATATGTAGGGGTATGTGTAGGTGTAAAATAGCTCAGTGCATAGGTTTCATAGAATTTATTTAGGATATTAGATAGATAACTATATAATTGTAGTAGCCTTCTATCGTCATTAAAGTCACCGTATTTATCATAAAAACGGAACCCTATTACTAAGCCTCCCCTGTCTGTCCGCCTGTCACAGGGCTGTACCTCGTGAAACGTATTAGGTGGACACTTAAAATTGTTACAGAGCTTGTACAACAGTGGCCGCTATAAAAACCAACACTAAAAAAAAATCTGATAGTAGATGGCTACTGCTGCCCATGAACAACTGTAATCAACCCCAGATAGGACTAGATATTCCTACTTGTGGTTGGCCATAGATGCGCCACTACCCCTGAGGACTAAGCTGGAACGCCTCGGAAAAGTATGTCTCCCTTACCACAACCTTACCACACACAGCAGCGCCTAACACTGCTGTTATTAGGCAGAAATAGGTGTGGCGGTGGTGCCGCCGGAGTCGAACCACAAAGGGTTCTACCACCTTTAATTAGGCAGAAATAGGTGTAGCGGTAGTGCCTCTGAAGTCTACCCACGAAAGTTCCCACCACCATTAATGCTAAAACATCATCATAATAAACTGGAAATACGAAACGCCACCGGATATTATTCTCCATAAATTATTGTTACAGATACAAAATAGAAAATCTGTCATCCATCATTCCCACGTCAAATTGGAAACATTACCTTATCGGTTGATATTTCAGAACATCATCTAGATTTAGACGCTTGTTTTATAGATGAAGATTAACTTGTTTTTCGGAAGCGATTTTTTAAGATGAAGTTCTTTTTTATAATATAGGAGTAGCAGATAAGTATGCAGTCCACTTAATGATAAGTGTCTACTGCCGCCCATTGACATCTGTAATCAACCCCAGATAGGATTAAATATTCTTACCCGACGTCGACCACACATGCGACCTCTCTTCGGAGCGCCTCGGAGAAGTATGTTTCTCTAACACTGCTGTTCTTAGGCAGAAATAGGTGTGGCGGTGGTGCCGCCGCAGTAAAAACTCAAGGGGTGCTACCACCTACACATTAATATTTCATGAAATTTATATTTATTGTTTAAATTAGGATGTCAATTTTTTATTCTATTCTGCCTATTAATCGTATGAATATAGCTTTAATCGTGGTGTGAGACACATGATATTGTTTGACATTTTATTGATACGAGGCCAAAATAACAAAATTAAAGGTCAAATTATAATACATTTCGATGCTTAATTAAACACATGAGACTGGTATGATATTTGTAGTAGGTATTATGTACATTGCCCAAAAGAATTCCAGTAAAAAAACATTATATTAGGGGTTCTACCCTTTGTGGTTCGGCTCGGCTATTTCTGCCTAATAATAGTAGTTTTAAGCGCTACTGCGTTTTAGTTTGAAGGAAAATGGAGACAATTTTTTCCGAAGCATTCCAGCTTTGTCGTCAGGGGTAGCGGCGAATCTGTGGCCGACCTCAGCTAGGAATTTAATCATACCTGAGATTTATTACAGATGTCCATGGGCGGCAGTATCCACTTACCATCGGGTAAATTACATGCTCGTCTGCAACTCCTATATTTTATATGAGAAATAAATATATTTTTAATATATAAGGCAATAAGAAAATAAATAATCTGAAAGCTTATAAAACAAAATATCAATTAGAGGTCACAATTACAATCACAATCAAACAAATAATTCAATTACCGCCATCGTATAACCAATTATAAATAGAAAATAAGGTTAGGTTCATTCGTGAAGACCATCATATCTAGTAGAAGTGGCTAACGTACTCATTATTTAACGCTAATTTGGTAATGGGGATAAATTAAGTTGATTAAATAACTTATTACATCGAAAATATGTTTTTTTTTTAGATTCAGAAAATTTCTTTAAGCAATTGAAATGTTCCAAAATGGATTTATTTAACAATGAAATACTTAAATTATTGAATTTATTTATTAATTGTAATACGCAAATATGACAAAATGGCATACATTTCTAAATGAATTGTTCTCTTTTACATGATTAAAACATTAGGCTTATGATGAAATGTATAATAAATGCTACCAAATTTTCGTTATTTTTTATTTTTAGTATTTGTGTTTATATCAGTCATAAATTAATGCATTGCGAAAATTAACGGTGATCGTTATACGATTACATACCCTGTAAGAATAAGTGTCTATCTATTACAGTTCGAGAGATAGAGCCCTGTTTCGTTTTTACCCTTTGAGTATGGAATCCTAAAAAAATATGGAAACTTATCTCCCAACCTAATAGTTATTTTTAATGAATAAAATACTGTAACTCTTCTGTAAGATATTGATTCTATAGTCTTTTCCGACAAAGAAAATAATTAGCTGTGCTCTACATAAAACGTAAGGTACGATAAATTCTTCTCAGAAAATGTTGAGATTTCTTACTACATTTATATATAACCTGAAGCGATATACCGTATTTTCTCATTCTTTTACCGTACTGAGTTATTTCATTTTCTTTTCAATACAACCTCATTTAAATAATGTTGTTATTATCTATTTTGATCTAAGACTGAAAAGACTTCACTATTCTTTATATCATAAGTAGAGAGCAAATGAACATGCCGTCTGCCTGATGGTTAGCGGTAACTGTCCATGTACATTTATAATTAACCTCACTGGGTTCACTGGAATTGAGTCCTGTCTGAGTTTGGTCACAGATGCATTGCTACTCCTAAGAATACAAGAACACTAGCAATTTAGCTTTTTTTAATATTGGAGTAGCGTGCAGTCCACCAGATGGTAAGTGGCCACAGCCGCCCATGGACATATGTAACCAACCCTAGATAGGATTAGATATTCCTACCTGAGGTCGGCCGCAAATGCACCGCTACTCCTGAGGACTAAGCTAGAACGCCTCGGAAAAGTATGTCTCCCTTAACACAGCCTTCAAACCAGAACACAGCAGCGTTAACACTGCTGTTATGAGGCAGAAATAGGTGTGGCGATGGTGCCGCCGGAGTCGAACCACAAAGAGTGCTACCACCTTCGAATAGCTGTCATGAGACAGAAAAGGTGTAATGGTGTAACAACAAAGAGTTGTACCACCTCTATATAAATAAACAACAATTTCAAGCAATCCATTTGAATTTTAATATCTCAAGTGCAAACACAATGTCGTCTAAATTTTTATTCGTGTAAATAAAATACGTCGAAGCATTTCACATCAACGTCGCTATAAAATTCAAAGGCAATAAAACGACACACTTTAATGTTACTTTATTGGCAACGAGAGTAATCCATCGTCTGAAATGTACTACAAAATACAAGCTGTTGTAGTCCTTGTTCTACACATCATTGTTGCAAATGACAATGTTGAGAAATCAGAAGAGATTACAGTGAACGACATAGCTGATACGTTGATAAGTGTGTTAGGAGTCAGTTTAGACACACCGAGGTTCAAAGACCTTAAAAATAAATTAAAACAAATCGACGGATATGTAATAGACAAAGATAAGTACGTAGATCTCTTAAGAAACCAAACAGTGCAGACTAATTTGAACGAAACAAATTTTCATAAGGCGATGCTTGAAAAAGATCACTTCCAATTTTTATTGACGAATGAATCCAAAAACCTATACTTACGTCTAAAAGAACGTATGAATCGGGACGATATTTTGAAAATAATATCAGAAAGAGGACAAACTGAGAAAATAGTAAAGTCTGCTAGAAGAATGATGGGCGCTGATAGCTACGGTAAAATTAGTAAGAAAGATGTATTTGACAGTATCATCGATAAATTTATTGGAGAAACGCCTAAAGATAATCATGATTTTCAATTTAGGAAAGAAGATAACAAATACTGGGGTAAGTCTTGCTAGAAGAACTGTGGATTTTTATGTAAGAGAATAAAAGAGTGGAACATTGGGCACTGTCCCTCATAAACATCAGTAAGCAATTTTGTATAAAATAGAGTCTGCTTCAAAAGGAGGATCCGTTGATACCCCTGTGGATTACGATAGAATCCTTATTAAAAATAAAAAAATAGGGCAGCGCTTTAGTACTATTTTAAAAACGGCGTCAAAGCCAATCGTCAAATAGTTATACAATCTTTAGGTAGCGGCCGATTCCCAATATTCCTATGTTTATAAGTTGAAACAAACACAGATATACAAAGAAAGAGAGAGAATTTGAGAGAGGGGGAAAGAAATACTTCAATTAGTATATCCGTCTTGAATCTAATATATTTTCTCAGATCCCCAAAACGAGTTAGAAGACCTAAAGGAGTACCACAAGCATGACGGCAGACGCATTTACAAGGGAGAGCGGACCACCATCAGGCACTACCCGTTCATGGTGTCCGTGCATGTCATGGGGCGGTTCTGGTGCGGCGGCGTGCTGTACTGGCACGATCTGGTGCTCACTTCTGCTGCTTGCTTGCAACTGTAAGTCGGAGTGGGTTTTTATAATATAAAAGTAGACGAGCATGCAGCCCACCTGATGGGAAATGGAGACGATTAACTGCATCTATTCATGTGCGTTATTAGTAACTAATAGGTATAATAAGTTACGATTAAAACAACTTTGTAACAATCCGCTACCAATATGTATGATGGACGATGGTATATACTTTACACCAAGCAGTAAGTAAATAAATCTAACTTAGTAGCATGGATTTCTGCAAAGTAACGCCTGATGTAACTAAAGAATTAATCTATACAATTTTTATCTTACCAAAGATCAAAATTTGACAATGACTAGTATGAAGAAATGGTCAAATCCCGATATTTTTTAGACAAATAATGACGAGCATATATAATAATATTATGAGGCAGAGGCAGAAGTACTCGAATCGATATCAATAATGCTTCTGTATCACACCTTAATTATAGAATCGCATGAGCGATTACGTTTAAAAACACTTTTCTTTACGTAAGAGTTTCGTAATACAAGAAAATATTCCCGCGAAACGCCTCACAGAAAGGAGTTACAAATAATAAAAGGAAAATACGAATACAAAAGAATTGTTCCTTCGTGATACAGAGCGCCTTGAACAAGATGTGTGTTTACAGCTGCTTGAGATAATATTAAATTTACTTTGAGAGAAACGGTATAATTTATGTAAGTTTTGTTTATCGTGAGTCCCCGTTCAAGAGTACTGTTTCTCTAATGTCCTCATTTAAATATGTTAAGGATATTTGTTACGTCATCGTCAACCCACTGTCCCACTGCTGGGCACGGGTTTACTTTCAGGGTGAGAGGCCGTATTCCACCGCGCTGGCTACATACGTTACGTTTTCCTTGTTAAAGTTAAACAAGTATAAAATAATTTCTATTAATCTTAAACTTAACTATGAAAATCTGAGGTGGCTGCGTCAATGGTGAGGTGCGTGGCTGGAGTTTGAACCTTAGATCGCCCGATTGAAAGGCTAACTTTCAATTAATAAGATATTACTGTTTTTTTGTTACACTGATCATTCATTCGTGTTATTTGTTTGCAGAATGCATAATAATCGGTACTTTCGAGAGAATCCGAGGGTTCTGGAAGTGAGGATTGGCAGCAACCACAGCAGGATTGGCGGAGAAACTGTTGAAGCTTTGGAGGTCTGCCATTATTATTAAATTCATTTTGCTCATTTGCTATTTCTATAATATAAAAATGGCCAAGTTGAAGTCAAAGTCGCACACGGATGATTCCTTACCACCAAAATATTTTTATTTTTTATTTTTACTTAGTATTTGTGCTATAATAAGCAGCCTTTGAATTAAATACATTACAAAAAATTTAACTGACCACCTATTAGGGTTCAATAGATAAAGCGCAAAACGTGGAAAAATAACGGTTTCTTGTATGGCGTCCCCCATTTATTTTGAAGATTTTCTCTTACGGTTCCACACATAGAGCACTGTGACAGACGGACAGACGTAAAGATAGCAGAGGTTTAGTAATTGTAGGGAATTGGGCACAGAAACCTAAAAAGACATGAAAACGCAAGTATACCTTCCATTAACCAATTAATCTAATCCAGGTATACTTCCACCCAAGCTACAACCCACGGACCCTGCAGAACAACATCGCAGTCATCCGGCTGCGCCGCGACCTGGCCTTCAGCTACCACCGCATCCCCAAGATCATCGATATCAGCCACAGCAGCGGCACCCTGGCCGCCACGGCTGAAGTACTGCTTCTGGGATGGGGAGTCAGCAAGGTCAGGACTATGATGATATTGTATATTGGAATTTTCTTTTTTACGAAACTGCCGATGGTAATGTTCTTCGAACGTATGTATGTATGTATCATCAGTTTTTTTTAATATAGTATAGTTTTAGTATATTAGTAGCAGACGAGCATGCAGTCCACCTGATCGTAAGTCAACCCCAGATAGGATTAGATATTCCTACCTGAGATTGGCCACAGATGCGCCGCTACCCCTGAGGACTAAGCTGGAGCGCCTCGGATAAGTATGTCTCCCTTACCACACACTTCAAACCAGAACACAGCAGCGCTTAACACTGCTGTTATGAGGTAGAAATAGGTGTGGCGGTGGTGCCGCCGGAGTCGAACTACAAAGGGTTCTACCTTCAAAGATGAGCAGTATGATGATATTGTATATTGGAATTTTCATTTTTACGAAACTGTGGTATTTTTACAAAACGAGGGTAATGTTTTTCGAACGTAAGTATGTACGAGTATGTCTCATTATACACAGTTTGAATCACTTCTATAAACAAGCAATTATTATAAAAAATATTTTTTCTTACTACTAAATATGTTACTATGTTACACGGTAATACTACGTTACTCCCACAATAGGGGAATCCAAAGACACCTAATATATTAAATTCCATACAAGCCATTTGGGCATTAAACATAAATACAAACATACATACATACAAACATGCATACACTCGATAAACATTACCCTCCGCAGTGAATAAATGAAACAGACTAAAGATCTTAAATTAAAATAACTAACGTTATTTTTCTCAATTTTTTCAGATGTCGCAGAGAATGGCATACGAACCTATATTCTTAAATAGAAAATTCCTGCCCGTGTACCCGAATGTGTTTTGCAAGGAGGTTTATGGAGAGTAAGATCATACATATATTATTACACTAGTTTTTGTCCGCGGCTTCGCCTGCGTTTAAAAGAAAATAATATAACATACTAACATATATAAAACTGTAAATTCGTACCTTCAACTTTGCTAAAGATCACCACTTGATCAAATGCATAGTTTACGATTCAATCCTTACTAATGTCGATTAAAATAAACGATATTTTGGGTCCAAAAGATCGATTCTCCGATTAATTGATCTTAGATCGCCATCCCTAGTTCCCGTGGGATTCCCGGGATAAAAACTATCCTATGCCCTTTCTTGGGTCTCAGACTATCTTTGTACAAAATTTCATTAAATCCGGTTTAGTGGCTTAGGCGTGAAGAAGAGACAACCAGACAGACAGACAGACAGACAGTCAGACAGACAGAGTTACTTACGGATTTATAATATTAAGTAAGGACTAAATAAAGGTGTGGGAATCCTTTATATGAAAACGCTGTAGGCAAAATGCAGGGCGCCTGTGTTTCAGTTTAGATACGTGCCTTGAGTGCCACGACATGAGAAAACTAAATTAAATACTAAACTAATTTAATCTACTCAAATAATCATATTTAAAATTAATAAACATTATGTAAATATAGGTATATGTATGTAAGTAAGGCTTTCTAACTTATGTTTTGGGATTCCGTATTCAAAGTTTAAAAACGGAACCCTGTTACTGTGCCTCCTTTCTCTGTCCGTCACAGGGCTCTATCTCTGGAACCGTAATAGATAGACGCTTGAACTTTCACAGAATATGGACAATAGTGGCTGTTATAACAATACATACAATAAAAAAAACTGTAAAATGAATGGGGGTCGCTATACAAGAACCGGCAATTTCTTTGTCTATTTTCAGCCTTTATCAGTTCACAATTTCACAATGCATTCACTTCAATAGCAACTATGATAACAAATATTTGAAATTTAAAAAATGAACTTTTAGTGGTACGGAACCCACCGTGTACGGGTACGACTAGAACTGGGCAATTATTTCTAGGTAATATTCACATAGCACAGTGGTACATGAAAGCTACAAATTTCTACGGTAATACTACTTAATATTAGGACAAATTTGGTAAAAAATGAAACAAATTATAAAATATATTATACTTTCTCATTGGATTTCAAATTAACTTTACTATATTACCGCGGTTATACTACGTGATATTAGGACAAATTATCTGTACAATGAAACACATTATAATAATAAAGTATATATTTCCTCATTAGATTACAACTTTACTAATTAAATTTCAAATTAATGTGTATTCGCAAAGCCAATAGCCGTAGTGAAAACCACAGCACTCGTAACTCTAGGCTTAGCGGCAAATCGTGGTTACCGGATTAATAGAGAGATTCAAACTAATTACCTTATCGCAGGGATTTTGTTCATTAACTCCTATGTCTACTGTTAATTTTGAATATTTTTTTTCTTTAGTAGTTATGGCGTATTACATGATCTCACATTTTTTACGATAGAAGAATTCAGTTGTGAGACTTATGGCCTGTTTTGGAGGTGACCGAGATTCAAATCCCAGGCACCTGTGATTTTTCAAAGTTATGTGTGTATTAGAAATTCTCAGTTGGATATCCGTGGCCAGCAGTGGGACAGTGATGGGTTGGTGATCATTTTATTGTCAACTGGTTACTGTCCCACTGCTAAGATGATCAGGATGAGAAGAGTTCAGGTCAGTGTTTCCCGAAGGCCCAGCAGAATGGCGATATCTGAGGGTGTTAGCTAATGTGTGGTTGTAAATAGGAGAATGTTTTTTAACCAAACGCCCTTACGGGGATTTAAGGGGGAACCTCTTTCGAGTCATCAGATATTTTCTAGATTCCTCTAGAACATATCTGATGCTAAGTATAGGCAGGATAAATAAATTTTAAACTTCTAATTTAGTTAATAGTACACTTCGCTAGCCAAATGTAGATTCCACAAAGCTAACAATTTTGTGGAGCACTTCCACACAGATGGGTGCTTCCGATGTTTTCATTCAGGAATATTTGTGATGAAACCCGTTCCCATATTACGGCAACAATATGCTTATATTAATGATAAACGTTAAGGTTTCAGACCCCAAGACTAAGAAATTACAATTATTCCATTTCAGCAAATTTGTAACTGAAACTAATTTCTGTGCTGGGACTATGACCACTGGAGAAGGCGCGTGTGACGTTAGTATTATCTTTATCATCCATCTATCCTTGGTTATTTGGCAAAGAGAGATGTCCTGGCGAAGTGACCATACTTGGGAAGCAACGGTGCTAGCATAGTCTCAGTTCGAAGCTACTATACACACATGTAGCTTAAAAAACTTCGATACCAAGATTCAGAATCGGATAGCGCCAACTGTTTCCAAGTTGCGGAAAGTTGTCGCAGTTATAACCTCAAGTCAATCTATACATAGATAAAATGCACACAAAACAAGCATATGTCATGATATTAGTTCACCAATCCCTCGACTTGTGTGGCTTCCAGATTGCATTACCGCTGCTGTATGAGACAAATAAGCATCGTAAACCTAAGCTCATTACCTAAGTATCATCAGCTGTTACTAGTTCAGTACTAATCATTAGCCTCTCTCAAGGCGCTCCATTGCGCCCGATCTCTTTAATCCAGTTAAAATAATCTAAAATGTGATACTTGTCACTTCCAATTTTAGCATGATGCTGGGGGTCCAGCCATACTCGCGGGTCGTCTGGTGGGGATCATATCCTTCGGCCCCACAGTGTGTGGATACCCGAACGCGCCGACAGTCTTCACGCTGGTTGGAGCGTACGCTGACTGGATAGAGACTATTAATGAAACTGTGAGTTGATCACCATCTTTATTACCACATATGACACTATTGCCATACAGCTACAGAGTAGTGATGCAGTGTTACCAATGAAAATCTTAACATACTTATAGCTTAAGCAGAACATTCGATGATACGTCACATATTTGATGAATCATGAGAATTTGACGTATCATCGAATGTTCTGCTCTGTGGAGATTTCCGAAATCAGGAATAGCTGTCTGAGTCGGACAAAGGCAGCATTTATATAACAATTTATATTCTGTTTTAGATCTGGCTGTTTGTGGTTGAAAATGCCACAACTAGATCCTCTTCAGTTTGATCTCATAATTTGACTGTATTGAAACTACTTACTTACTTCTTATATCTTAAGAGAAGAAAGTAGTCAACCAAAATCAATATTGGACGTCTCATTAACTTACATAAAATTTCTTCCACAGATGCCAGGATACTACCGCGGCAAGAAGAAGACCACCACATCCAGATCGTTCACTCTCTTCAGATTGCCCCAGATGCATAGAATTGAAGATTTCACGGAAACGAGGCCTGAATACACTACACCCACCACGACCACTGAAGTGACTTTCACGTTTCCAACGGAGACTACTGCTTTGGATTTGAGAGGAAAGTCTAATTTAAAAGGAGTTGAAGATACTGATGGTGGATGGAGCATAGAATTGAATTAAAGTTCTGTTTTGTTTAAATTTTCAACATTTTTTTTTTACTATTTTATCATTATTTTGTGAACGAGTTTCTTCTTAGAATGAGAGGAGTTTTGGCCATAGTCCACTGCGCTGGTATACGGCCGTCAATTGGTAGACGTTACACACATTTTGAGATTAAAAAAAAATCTCTGAAGTGTTCCTCACAAGTCTTCCTTTATCATTACGGTAAGCGATAGTTAATTTCTAATAGGAACATAACTTTAGAAATTTACAGGTACCTAGGATTCGAACCTCGGATACCCAGGTTGAAAGACCTAATCTCAATCCATGCCCATACTAAATACTTTTATACTTTTGACTAAAGATATTTTACTTATACGTTGCATTAAATGTTAGTACTCAGGGATAAATCTGTGGCCTCTCGTAGGACTCTAATGATGTTAATTTCAGATGTCCATGGTCCACTTGATAAGATGGACTGCATGCTCATTTGCTATGCCTAAATTACGAACTAGCTGACCCGGCAAACTTTGTACCACCTCAAAATCTATTTATCAAATATATTTCATATAAAATATAGCCTATGTTACTCGTGGATAATGTACTTTCGAATGGTGAAAGAATTTTTTTAATCGGTCTAGTAGTTTTTGAGCCTATTCGTTACAACCAAACAAACAAACAAAGTTTTCCTCTTTATAATATTAGTGTAGATTACAAAAAACCTTCGTTATCAACCACTTCTGGTCTCACTGTTGGACACGGGTCTCCTCTCAGAATGAGAAGGATTAGGCCATAGTCCACCGCGCTGGCCAAGTGCATATTGCTAAACTTCACATACCTTTGAGATTTTTTGTACAAATCTCTCAGGTATGCAGGTTTCCTCACGATGTTTTTCTTCACCGTTTTAAGCAAGTGATAATTAATTTCTAATACGCACATACCTTTGAAAAATCAGAGGTGCGTGTGCCTAGGATTTGAACGTCGGACCCCTCGTTCGAGATGACGAGTTTCTAAACCATTTGGTTATCACTGCTTGTGTGAAAGACCTTGTTAAATATCTATTAGCATTTAAATCTACGAAACCGACTATACTATGAGCAATCCAATGACGTACATGCCTACATCCGCTTTGGAAGTGGGTAGCGGGTGTAATTTCCGAAGTACAATAGTGCGATATTGGCTACGCATGAAGCACAATTGAAATGAGGATGAATTAGAAAACGTGGTAGGGTTGGTTAGAAAACAATGGTAAATTACAAGTTTTATGACGCTAATATTTCTTGAGTAATTGAAAAAAGAAACTTAGTAATTATCTGTGTTTTTTATGGAATTGTAGTAGCAAAGAAGCATACCATTTACAAAGTGGTAAGTTATTTCCGCCCATGAACATCTGTACTCGCAATTCTATTGAAGGTCGGCCACAAATGTGCTGCTAACCCTGAAGACTAAGATGGTCACACTCATGATACATTCATGAGTGTGACCTTTTAAACCAGAACACAGCAGCTCTGGAGTCAGCCACGAAGCCCTATCATCGATAGTACCATAAAAATATGTCGACGTATGCTGGGCAGTGGGTGAAAGATTGACGGGTCTCCTCTTAAAGACTCCTTTTTCTTTGGCACATAGTCCACTACAGCCAAGTGCGACTTGACAGATTTCGCATGTACTTGAGAACTTTTTTTTAAAACTAAAAACGTGACTACATACATGGTCAGAGGCTTCTCCAATAGTCTTCAAACTCTACCTATTCACAATGGTGCAGTGTGGTAGAGAATGCTCCATTATGGTCCCAGTTATGACCCTCTCACCAATCATAACATACTAAAGACTAAATTTTCAACACAAAGGGTTATCCTATTACCTAGAGAGAAATAATTTATTGCTCTTCTCACACGGTGCCCTTTACTAGGGTTACTTTTGTAACGGATTTTAAGGTGAGGAAATCTATTACGCGACATATATCAGAGTCCTGTTACTGACCTACTAGATCCTACTCGTAAAATGAGAAGGGTTAAGCCTATATGTCTTAAAGCACATTGTTGATTCTTCGATTATATATTTACGTATAATATCGTCACTGATAATGACAAAATAATCTGAATGATATAACTGGGATTAATCGTTATTATCTATTTTTTTTTAGTAAATAAATAAAAATTAAGTAGGTACTATATAAACAGCTACATAGTAATTATTATCAAAACAAAAACTCGACTTTTTTTAAATATAACCAATGACTATCACTCCCATAATTAGGTATTCGGTAGATGCCTACTGTCTTCTGCGACTAACCAAAACTCCCACGACATTCGTAAGTTGAGAAACTATTATTTAATTTAACTATAAATCATATATATATATATATTGTTATAATATAGGAGTAGCAGACGAGCATGCAGTTCACCTGATGCTAAGTGGCTACTGACGCTCATGGACATCTGTCATTATCGGTCGGCCACAGATG
The DNA here is from genome assembly GCA_014595695.2 of Epargyreus clarus clarus. Taxonomy (NCBI): domain Eukaryota; kingdom Metazoa; phylum Arthropoda; class Insecta; order Lepidoptera; family Hesperiidae; genus Epargyreus; species Epargyreus clarus. The sequence continues at coordinate 286,230 of JACTTY020000150.1, forward strand.
CGACGCTACCCCTGAATACTAAGCTGGAATGCCTCAGAAAATAATGCCTCCTGCACAGCAGCACTTAACACTGCTATTATGAGGCAGAAATAGGTATTGCGTAGGTGCCGCCGGAGTCGAACCACAGTGGGTTCTACCGCTCTTTCAGAATATATGTTCTTTAAGATCAAACTGAATTACGATTCAGCAGAATGAAGAAATAACTCTCAACCAAGCGGCTGACTCATTCCGCCGTTTCGTTAAGTACGTGTTATTTGTCGGGCTGACATGTCGCATGCCGCTGCCCGGGACTTTACGAATAATTATGTTCCATTTGTCAACGGGTTATATCCACTTACGGAGTTTCTTTCTCCACTTCTTCCTTCTAATGAGTTGGTATGTTATTAATGTGCATTTTTATATATGGACGAAGCAAGCAAGCAACACTGGAAAGTGGCCGCGGTTTTCTTGGGCTTCTGTAGGTCGAAAGTCATACCTATTATAACAGTAGTGTTAAGCGCTGCTATGTTCTACTTTGTATGGAAGAGCTGCGAGAAATACTGATCCGAGGCATTCTAACTTATCTGAAACTGATAACAGATGTGCAAGGGCAACAGGTCAACCGCCCATTTGCTTCTATATAACAAAAAAATATATGTATCGTTACGTTTCAGTAGAATAAAGAACTAACTCTCAACCAAGCGGCTGACTCGTTCGGCATTTCGTTAAGTGTTACTTGTCAGGCTGACATGTCGCATGCCGCTGCCCGGGACTTTACGAATAATTATGTTCCATTTGTTACCGGTTTGGTAACGGTTTATACCGAGTTACGGAGTTTCTTTCTACGCTTCTTCCTTGTAATGTGTGGGTCATTAACGTTATTAATGAGAATGTTTTATATAGACGAAGCAAGCAAGCAACACTGGAAAGTGGCCGTCTTTTCTTTAGCACCAACCTCATACCTATTTCCATCTAACAATAACAGTGTTCAGTGCTGCTGTGTTCTAGTTTGTATGGAAGAAATTGAAGAAATACTGATCCGAGGCGTTCCAACTCAGCTTAAATTCAAAATACTCTTTTACACATAAGAGTCCCAAAAAAAACTCTTTCTACACTCACAGCCCCACACTAGGATTCACTGTATCGTGGGTACCATGGACACACACATAGACAATACACAAACACCCAGACCCAAAACAGATATCTAAATTGATGATTCAATTATCTGTCTAGCCGGGGATCGAACCCGGAAACTTTTGCGCGTCAGACCGGTATGAAGACCGCTCCACCACGCGGGTCGTCAAAGTACGACATACGGTGCCGTAGATGGCAATATCTATCTATCTATCAGCCTTTAAAATCCACTGCTGGACATAGGCCTCCCCTAGTCTGCGCCACTCGGACCGGTCTTGAGCCGTCTGCATCCAGCGGTTACTCGCCGTACGCTTAAGGTCATCAGTCCACCTGGTCGGGGGGCGTCCTGTACTCCTTTTGCCGAGACGTGGTCTCCATTCGAGGACCTTTATACCCCACCGGTTATCGGTCCTACGAACTATGTTACGAACGATGGCAATATACCTACATAGAAATAAGTACTCACATACATTTCAGCTACATTCCAGGTACAATTTCAGATAAAAATACTAGTTTACTTTGAGTGAAGTTAAGTAATTACTGGAGCGGTAAGTTTACTCCGAGGAAGTTAAATTGCTTTCGCAGTCAATAACGAGTGTTTCACCCGCGGCGCGTCGGCGTGTTCTTTGATCTGTGTTAGTTAAAAGTTAACGTAAATAAAACATTAATTAGTAATACAAGTAAAAAACGGCCAAGCTCGAGTTGGTCACTCGTATTTAGTAGTAGAGGATCCTAGTATAGGATGACCTTCACCGAGCTGGTTAATGAATGAAACGTTTTTTATATCAAATTAAATGTGGCAAAACATATATTGCAAATGGGTTGACTTAAAAATTTCAGTCCAGAATATGTTTTTTTTTTCTTAAACATTTCACGGTTTCGTAAATAGTAAAATTACATACTAATCGAAAGTATGATGCCTATATAATATGCTAACGTTAGGTTGACTATTTTTTCCTGCGACAGTCCTTGGGTAGGCCAACTTGTTTGCCTGTCTATACCCGCTTACCCAAGGGTTGTGACAGGAAAAGAAAAGTCATCCTAACATTTGCATATTCTATAAGCTTCATACTTTCGATTGGTATGTACTTTGTCCATAAACCAGACAAGTGAAATGATTAAGATTTTTTTTAATTGTAAAAAAAAACATATTCTGGGCTGATTTTTTTGGACAGCGCATTTGCAATATAATTATGGACATATTTTCGACTTGAAATACTTTTCATCCATTAACCAGCTCGGTTAAGGTCGTCTTATATCGGGATCTTAGACCATAGGTTTGACTTACAATTTACTTGTTTTTACGTTACTTAAAACAATTTTTTTAATTTTATTCGGTTTAGTATTATCACGAGCCCGACTCCCGCTTCACCAATTTTTGGAAAATTGGTGCTTTACTTTAAAATACACGCTCATTTTGAAAATTGTAACTGTCTTCTGTCTACAAGAAATCAAAACATAGAAAAACATAACAGACGGACGAATAGTATGAAATCTTTCACTTACATATTCTTTGCTGTAAGGTAATTGAAAAATCTTGAGTACGCGTTACATATTAAAATGTCACATTTTCGCAATAATATAAGTCTAAAATCGTATACTTGCCGTAAGTTTAAAATAAAAGTAATATTGCCTAATTCCTGATCTTTAATCGTTATTATCATTATTTATGACATGCGATTACAAAAAATTCCTAAGTATTTAAAACTTTCATGTCATCATCATCTATTTATGTCTAATCTACTTCATTAAGATCTGTTGATATATTTCAGGAAAGAAATGTACTAAACATAGTAATCTTTATTACCATGAAAACGTGTTACATTGAGAGCAGTTATGTAATAGCGTGAAGCACCTTATCTAAGGACTACATTCAGCTCTGCAGCGGAGAGTGACAGGGCTCTTCTTTATAGGGACGACATGATACGGTACAGCACGACACGACACCGACACTGTCAGAGCTTCTGTCAGTTTTGTCTGTTTCAGCAATAGACTTAAAACTTGATAGGTAGCACATGTACCACCGCTTGTCTGAAATCAAGCTATTTAACTACCTGCTGAGTAGTCATAAAGACGTTCAAGTAATTCTATGTCCGAGCAAACCAATTTAAAATTTAATCGAAATGAATTAATCGAAGAATCGATTTTAACAAACAAAATAGTAAACATAGTAACAACAAAATAGTATATACAACTTATAATTTAAAAATAAATATTTCTCGTTGTTAATACTTCATCTATCCAAATTTTGCATACCTGCCAAAGATCAAAATTTGATTTGATTAATATAGATTAAGCATTAATGCAAGCACAAGAATTATCAAATGTCATCCTTTGATAGGCAAAACAATCGATAGATTGATTATTAATAATGAATGTATATCTATAAAAGCTCGGATCTCCCTTTTAATACGAAAAGTACATATACTTGCGGCATCCATTTAGACATTACGTCGTGGTATCGGATCGGTGCCGTGTCGTGTCGTCTGTTGAAGAGCCCATAGTGCACTTAGGTAAGTAACGTGAGTCTTCTTCTTAATGGACCACATTTTTTACCGGCCGCTCTCACACCGCAGTGCAAAATAACGAGCATTTCATCTAAAAATACGTTGTTTTAAGCATTGAAATTTTCGTGTGGCAATGGCAGTAAGAATCAAAGTTTCTAAAAATTATCGATATAAATATTTCATGTCATATTACTAATATTATAATGAATTTATAAAAAATGATTGTTTTTTCTTTGCATATGACGATTCCGCTCGACGATGATGCAATATCGATATTTAAAGTTATCGTATAAAATACATATCGTTTGCATCCAACTTTGCATAGAAACTTTTTTCAACTTTTCGCAATTTGACAAAACTTGTATCTAAAACATCTGGTTTATATACAAAATCCGATATAAAACTTGCATAGCACTCTAAACAGAACAACCACAGGTATAATGCACCACGTTCACAAAGGTGTGAGAAGTCTACCAATCTTCACTTAGCGGACTATGTTTATGGCCGTAACCCTTCTCATTCCAAAAGAGATGGCCTCCCGTTTTCAGGAAGACAGTAATGGATTTATGACGTAGACGAGTTACCTTTTAGACTCCTAATAAAGCTCTTAAATAAAGGTGGACACGGACAAACAAATAAAGGTTCGTTTGCATTTTGTACTTAAAAAATGGTATCCTTTTTCATGTTTTTCCTACCCTCTCATTGATAATTCATTATTAACTCTATATTTTTGTAGCGCCTTGTTTTTTCTGCAAGTCCTCAAGCTTTGCAGTTAAAATTCACTATATTAATTCAGTTGTTGTACCACAACTTTATTCATACACATTTCTTTATTTATTCCATACAAGTATTTTTCCTGGAGGATTACAAAAAGTGGAAGCTTTATGTAGCATGTCTTTGATGATCGTGATGAGTAAAGATTCTAGGAATTATAAAAGACTACTCATTTTCTCTTCAATTTAAAATTTTCCCTTGAAATCCATCGACGGGATATATCGCAATAGATTGGAATCAAATAGCCGTGTGTTACCGGATCGCAGTTGTTCGAACCGCTTCAGACCGGATTTAAATAGATCCGATTGAGAACTCAATTTCTGCGAACCACTCTATGCGCGACATAGAGGATAGTGATTGGAAATAACCGGTTTTCCGGTACATTTTTTTTTAACTCAGACTATTTTTAATAGCATTTAGAAGATTAGTTTATATTGAATTTGAAGACCATCTCATGTTTATTACAACAAGGAAGCTACGATAGTAATAGTATACTACCTACAAGTTAAAATAAGTAGACATTTTCGTGATTCGACGGCAAAGTTGTGGTAAAATACGTTTTCCGTCTAATAATATGAATTTTCACTGCAGCTTAATTTTCGGTTTTCGGTTTAAAGAAAAACTTAAAAAAGAATTCCAACTTAGTCTTCATGAGTAGTCGTATTCGAGTTCACAGACGTTAGTGGCCACATAACATCAAAAAAACTAATTTTCAATAAATTAAAATCGGCCAAGTGTGTATAGAACTCGTGCACCCGAGGATTCCGTAGCACCAAATTTTGATCTATATTTTAGTATTTACAGCCTACATTCCACGTTTCAACAGATATGGTGTATGTTGAATGAGTATTATGGTTCAAGAGATAGAGCCCTATAAAAAACGGAGAGACAGCGGTGGCTTATTAATTTAGTCCCGTTTTTACCATTTTAGTAAGGAACCTTAAAAATTAAAGGTTTATAGGGTAACGTTACTGTCACAGATGTCTTAACACCTTTCAGTTCCAGAAAGGCTAATTCACGAGAGTGTACAAAACAAAACACTTACAATATACTCACGAAATTGCTATATTATTTTGCTTATTATCAAAGTTTGGTACAGATGTAACTACGTTAGGTCCTAATGAGTCGCTGTCTTGTTTCTTTCATGTAGTAACTTGGTTTCAAAGTTAGCGCAATTTGTGGGAAATGTGTTCTGAAGTTAGTGTTCGTAGCTGGTTAATGGATTTCCAAATTGAATGACTGGTGTTATTTCAAAAGAATATTATAGTCTGCGCGTTTAGCGCTAAAAAAAACCCCATTCGTCATAGCGCCACGGTTCCAAGGAATTCCACTCACCATTAATAAAAGTATAGGGATCCTAGGAGTTGACATATCGTGTGATGTGCAGTACCGGGGTCATTTGGACGTTAAGGCGAAGTTGGCGTCAAGAAAGCTGGGCGTCTTGAACGGAGCGAAGCGGTACTTCACTGCGGGGCAACTGCTTCTGCTTTATAAGGCGCAAGTAAGACACCACATGGAGTACTGCTCACATCTCTGGGCAGGGGCGCCCCAACACCAACTTAACCCACTTGACTCCGTGCAGAAACGCGCAATACGAATCGTCAACGATCCGAGGATCTCCGATCGGCTAGAACCTTTGAGTTTACGGAGGGACATAGGTTCCCTCTGCGTGTTCTACCGGCTTTATAATGGTGAGTGTTCCGAGGAACTATTTGACCTGGTGCCTACGTCACCATTCCTCCATCGCACCACTCGCCGAAGGATGAAGTTCCATCCACACCAACTGGACTCGTGGCGGTCCTCCACGGTTCGGTTTGCACGGACGTTCTTGCCACGGACGTGTAAGATGTGGAATGAGCTTCCTCCCGAGGTATTCCCGGAGCGCTATGACATGGGGCTCTTCAAAAAAGGTGCAAAAAGAGCTCTCCTTCAAAGCCGGCGATGCATTGGCCACTCCTCTGGTGTTGCAAATGTCCATAGGCGACGTTAACTACTTTCCATCAGGTAGCACGTCTGCTTTATCGTCAGGTTCAAATATAAAAAAAAAAAAATACTTTGAGTTGCTATTATCCTGTTAAACACATATTAACATTACTGTTAAGTTAGTAGGAAAAAGATCAAAAGATTTTTGAAATCGTTTCGAAATGAAACAACAAATTTTCATAGAACTTCATAGAAACGACACCCATTCTTCATGAATACATTAAATTCCCTTGCAACGGATTAAAAAATTAATAGATAAGGTAGTATCAAGAATTTTATATTTTGAGTAGTAACTTTTGGCAAGTCAAATATAGTATTTGAAAACATTTTCCATAACGCAAACTCATACTAAGTAAAAATACAATAATTAAAAGATCTATATATTTTTAAAAGTCTTCGAGACGCAATACATTTTCATAGACACGATATCCATTCTCCGCGATTACATTCAATTCCCTTGCACTGTATACGAAGAAATAAATAACAATCGGATGGATAAGAATCGCAAACATATACTGTACGTGTGACACGTGAACAAACATTCTCCACCTGAGACGATACACAGACCACACGCAGAAAGTTTGTAATAATATTGAACTGACGATCGTCAACAAAACTGTATAAATGTTTATGAAGTATAACTTCTTTAGGCACGCCGTGGGAGGATAAAACCTATTCGTGAAACCTTTTTGTAATGAAAACGGTAACTCTGGAGTGTTACGTTAGGATAGTAGATATCATTGGTAATAGTATTTAATAACTATGATATAATACGATATTAAATTCTACCATAGTTAAAAGAAGTATAACTTCTTACATACATAAGTGCACACTCGAATAAGTGGCAAAGCATGGAGTCCAAATAATGGTAAATAGTCACTACCGCCATTGACATATAGACCAGCGTTTCTACTTGATGAAGCGTTGCCACTCCTGAAGACTTGGTTGCTTCATATGTAACTCAGACAGCCGGCATCTACAACTTTCCGTAACAAGAACACAAGAACTGCTTTATGCTATAAATACGAGTAGGTGTGGCGGTGGTACTTCGCCAATCGAAATTTAAATTATAGATTGTACCACCTTTTAGCAGCACCAATTAACAATTTTAGAAGAACTTCCACGTCATAATCAATGATAAAAAATTAAGCGACATTTTACCTACATTAAATAACTCGGTCTTATTTAAACGAGGTTTTAACGTAACAAACGTAAGCAACATAATAAGCCCCTTTGACGTCAAGATTCTCAATAGCGCGAAACAGTTCATTGCAAAGGAAACTACAACATTTTATGAAGGATATTTTAAAATTTAAAACGGGGAATAGCTGACTCGCGCCGGCTCAAACCGGATTTATCTGGCTACGTGTAGCTACGCATTTGCGATATGGACTGAAATGGCCGACTAAAATGTTCTATGTTCCGAGTTTTATTCGTAGGGCTGATGATTTCTTTTTATACAGAATATTTTTTTATCGTGCATAGATAGCTTTTAATGCGATAGAACCCTCTATGGTTCTATATTATGAAAAAAAATTGACATTTCAAGAAAAATAAAGATTTGAATTAAGAGAGAATGTTTAAACTAAAAGTGTAGGTATATGTATTTAAATTTGCACAACTCTCCACCAACTCCAACCCGGGTTTTGACCACAGAAACTTTGCTAGGGAACCTATTACCTAATCAGCAAACGAGCATGCAGCAAATCCGATGGTATAGTCCGCGCCAAAGTACTAGTCCGCTCTGAAGTTGTTGCGAGCAGGTGTAGTCAAAGAGCCAATAAAGTAGAACACAACTACAAGCTTATACTCCATAGCAACAGTAAAGGCACACTAACACAGCTGAACGAGTGCAGGTAGCGGAAGGTGCCAGAGGATCCTGCGCTGTCTTCGTCCCGCTAATATCTACAATTTGCTATTGCGACGCGACTCATTTCTATTTTCAGAGCGGACTAGCAGTTTGGCGCGGACTATAAGCCGCCCATCAGGTGGATTGCATGCTCGCCTGCTACTCTTATATTATACAAAAAAGTGTGGCAGCCCTATCGAACCACTATGTTGTGATATGGAGCGAGTTATGGCGCGTAGTTCTGATTGCATTGTATATTGTTATTCGGCTTGTTGCTCGGTTTTCGGACGAAATATTAAATACAATGTTACTTTATGTGCGAAAATATAAAAAATAGTTTCGAAATTGCATACATTCATGATACAGATATAAATAAACGCATTCTACACTCACAGCCCCACACTAGGATCCCCTGTATCGTGGGAGCCATGAACTCACAAAGATGAATACACAAACACCCAGACCCAGAACACATATCTAAATTCATCATTCAGATATCTGTCTGGCCGGGGATCGAACCCATATTACGTGAAAATTTAGAAGAATGGGTCTTGTATTTAAACCTAAGAAATATCATACCAAATTGCGCTCAACCGCTCAGTTTCCCTAATTCACAAATATCAATAACCTATTTATCATTGGTCATTGTAGGAGAATAACCGACGCAATAAATCATTTTATTTTTAAAATCCATCATATTTTCCTTCTGTTTTCCTTATTCAAAGCGATGATCCTAACATGACTAATATAAGTCCGCTATTAAAATCACCAGTTGCACCATGATGTTATTAATTTTGTAAAATTAATTTAATCGAGACTCGATTACAGCTTTTTCTTGTCATCTGGGTAGCTGTTTTTATAGCGATACGTTTTTTGCAAACTGTTTTCCCTGTCCCTTTGCACGTCAGACCGGTATGGTGACCGTTCCGCCACGTGGGTCTCTGTATATCTATGAACAGCTACATTTAGAACAGGGGTTTTACCAAAACAACAAAATACGTTGCCACTCCTGAGGACTCACATGGTTATCTCATATGTAAGTCAGCCTGCATCTAAATCTTCCATAAAAACGTAAGTACTGCATCACACTAGACATGGATACGGCGATGGTACCCGGTCGAACCGTACTGCTTCTAACTTTCAAAATACATTCGTAATTGCTCCAAGATGATTGCAATTGACGACCCGCGTGGCAGAGCGGTCCCGGGATCGATCCCCGGCCAGAGAGATATCTAACTGATGAATTTAGGTGTCTGTTTCTGGGTCTGGTTGTTTGTGTATTCGTCTCTGTGTGTGTCCATGGCACCTATGACACAGAGAATCCTAGTGTGGGTCTGTGAGTGTAGAAAGCGTTGATTAAAATTTAAAAAATACTATTTCTAAAATAATAACACTGGAATTTAATTTAAAATTATTTTAATTGAGATGACACTTACTCGTAGTTCGTAAGTTATTTAGTCAAGTCTGTATATTGGAGGAGGTAGTGTACCTACTCTTTGTTGGTGCAAGTAATAAATAACTAAATGATTTTTTAAAACACCATTCTTCTAACATATTTCTTAATAAAAATAAGTTAAAAATGATATAAAATATTTGTCTACCCTTAATTACAATAAGTACAGGGTGAAAAGCACTATTCGTATCGTTTTACTAAAATACTATAATACAATTTTCTGACCAAATCCGAAACGGAACATTTCAACCATTAAACTCTACTTTGTAATAGAGTCTCAATTGAATAGCAATATAAAGGCAGTGGTTCTCAAAGTAGTTAAGCCACTTGTTCGTAACGAGGCAGTTCCGGTGAGGAGTCGCGAAGCCTGAAAGCTCAACTTGTAGGAGATTACTCGAGGCTTTCAAGTCATTTATTGCTCAACACATTTCCTCGACTAGTTTTGTTTATTTTAAGCATGGACCTACTGTTTGCTTCTTATAGGATATAAAAGAAAAGCTATAAATTGAAAATTAAGACAAAAAAAAATAACAAAAAAATACAACCGACTTCTATGTAGCTACAAAGTAAAAAATAATTGAAATAAATGTTGGTTTAGTACATATTTCTGAAGTCGGCGCTCAATAAATTTCGTCGGATAACGATGTAAACAGCGTGTCTAATATGAGCGCCATAAAAATATATACCGGCCGAATTGATATCCACCTCCGTTTTGAAGTCGGTTAAAAATAGGATTTTAGATTCCTCCTCCGATTCTGACAATTTAAAATAACTGCGGAGACAAATTATATATTATATATTCTACTTGATGGTAAGTGGTTACTACTTCTCATGGACATCTGTAATGAAGGTCCTGAGGTCGGTCACAGAGGCGTTGCAACCCCTGAGGAATAAGTTGAAATGCCTCAGATAAGTATGTCTCCCTTACCACGACAAAACTTCAAACCAGAACACATTACAAGTCAAACACAGTACAACACTGTTGTTATCAGGCAGATAAAATCACTTCAAAGAATTTACGATTCAAGAGATAGAGCCCTGTGACGGACAGACGGCGGAAGTTTAATAATACGGTCCGGTTTTACCCTTTTGATACGAAACCCTAAAACTTTCGTATTTAATTTTATTTAGCAAATATTTCATAGATTCGACGACACAAAATCCTTAAAGTTAGGACTGTGAATTTACTTCAGACTAAGTTTGGAAACACTAAATACTAGCCAAACTTCTAGTTCTAGTTCTGGAATTAGTTTGTTAACTATTCCGTTCGTTCCGATGGGCTTCGAACTAACCGCTAGATGGGAACTAGCTTCGAACACCAAATATATACACAGTGAAGCTATATCAATGTATTAATCTATCAATCACTCAGATTTGTGAACTTTTGAAGTTACACTTCGGATGGAGTGATTAGGAAAACTGATCAGAGTGTTTTTTTTACAAAAGCGAAAAATAAACACGACGCCATAGAATTAGCAGTTTGAAAGTTTTGCAGAAAACGCTGTCAACAAAGCAATTTTAAATATATTATTTTTTAATGTTTTTTACGACACGGTACGACACATCACGACATGTATTAATTATTTTTTGTTTTGTAAATTTTGTACGGGTACACATTGTTACAAAAAATAATTACTTTTTTTGTTGAATAAAGAAGTAGTTCTTGAAGTTCTAGAAGTTCTTGAGTGCTTACATACTCGCTAACATGCTTAGACGACCATTCACAATTTCACATGTGTTAGGGTACATTGAAAAAACCTCTTGCACAACTATGACTATATCTACCAGAAATATAGATATATTTTACTAAAAATAATCCCAACAGCTTTCCCAAATACACAAGAACACAAACACCTCATACAAGGATTTATCGGAGAGCCATCTTATCTCCGGCGAGGCGAATTAATTCCCCCACGTGTCCCGGCTTATAATGAGATCATCGACGTCACGCCTCAAGCAGTTCACTCACTCTATCGTTCACTCAATTTTTGTAACAAAGTTACGATTTAGATATTTTCACCCGACTGCGAGTGTTAATATATTATAACGTGTGTATGTACGTATGTTTGCATATACTCGTATGTCTGTATGTATGTATGTTTTTTTTCTCTGAGGGGAAAAATATAATGACGTATCATAGGGTCTAGATGTTTCAGACCCTGTATGTCGGACATGGTCTGGTAGTGACCTGTACCCACTAAAAACCGCCTCGTTAGACATACCTTCGTTGCTCCCGTGGGATCACCATTAAGTATTTCTTCACGGGGGAAGCTCTTAGCTATTTATTAGCTATTTCCACCTAATACTTAGCGACCAGTGGCTCTTTATCCGTCTATGTATGTGTGTATGTTTGTACGTATATATGTATGTTTATCTCATTTTTTAACACAGCCCAAAAGGCTAGGCGGATTTTAACATATGAGTTGTCGTTGGATTCGTCTAAGTCATGGCTGTGATATGTTCTACATTAGTCTCCTATTCAGTTAAATATTTTTAAGCAGTCAGGTTTTTTATGGGTAGCTTTTTACTTCTTAAGACATAATTACTGAATAGAAATTATCAAATTGCACTTCTAGATCTCTCTACTATTCTAATTTATATGCTTAAAAGAGCAAAGTAGAGATAAGATTGATAGGATAATGTCGTATTATTTTATTGCCACGAATACTGTTCAGTATTAATGTATTCCAAATATTAATATTTATAAAACCCAATGTTTAAAAATAAGGGTCTGAGCACTTGAACTTTTAAGAATCATTTTAAAATCTACTCCCTTTACATTATTTAAAAAACACACATTTTAAGGGAATTTATCCGAAGCCGAAGGGTTATAACCCCTTCACCCTTTTCTGATTGAAAATTTAATTTATTGAAGAAAAATGCATCCACTGAGGTCAACACACTTGAACTTATAAGTGTCAATTTAAAAGAGATTTGTTAATACTCCCTCTTTACGTCACTTAAAACCATTTTCATACTCTTTAAACAGATTTATCAAAAAGCTTACAATATTTTGATTGAAAACTTAATTTATCGAAGGAAAGCGTCTACACTTGAACTTATAAATGTCATTATAAAAGAGATTTTTTAATATTCTCTCTAGTTTTTTAATAGTTCTTCTACCGTAAAAAGTTGTGAGATCCATGTAATACCAAGTTGGTTAATTTATTCAGTTCCAACTTAAGGGATCTTCTGCCTTAAAATATTTCATAATTAGCTAACTTAACAACATCTTATGAGACCATATTAATATTAAAATACTTGATTGAGATTGCAATCGTACTAAAGAATATTGTTTAATGTAATATTATGTTACATGTGTAATGCGATGAAAACACAATCTATCTCTTTGAATTTATAATATACCCTGATGATGCTCCGTTTTGGAGCGAAACACGTGTTGGTGGTGATATGTATGGTGGTGTATATTTTTAATTTTTTGCGTCTGCATGCATCCTTTGTGGAGGGTGGTACATACTGCATGGTTTAAAAAATATATACCATCATACATATTTAAAACAGATTGTTGCGAAGTAGTTTTAATCTTAACTTAATATACCGTGTTTCTGCAATGTATGCTTGGTTCCTAAAAAATTTAGGCTTCTAGTTTTCAGGTACAACGACAAAGTTAAGAGGGGTTGAAGCTGGCTTGAATTGCTTCGAGCAAAGTTTGGTAGAGCCGTGCCGCTTTTTTGTTCGACTTGGCGGGGGCACTACCGTGCCCCCAAAAGGTAAATGCCTTCACTGAGGTCAAAACACTTGAACTTATAAGTGTCATTTTAAAAGAGATTTTGAAAAACACGCCGTTATCCTGCATATTAGATTTCCCCTCACGTGGCTGTAACAAGATTATCTCGACGTCGCGTCAAGATTTCATTCATTCACTCCTTCACTCCCTTGCTGTAATAATGAATGATATTTCCATAGCTTCGTTCATATTGCTTCAACGTCGTTTTAAAATTATTTTTCAAACTAAATAGATAATTGTCACGTAAGTTTGTTACGTGAATTTTATGAATTTTAATGTACTTAGTAAATAAAGAGAATATATTATCTTAGATCTTTTTGTTGTAAAATGGTTTTTTAAAGTTGACTCCTAGTTAGGGATTTCGCAAATTTGCAATGGATTTAATAGATGGAGTATAAATTCAAGCTTCAAATCGGCTTCAAATTCGGCTAAGTTGGGAATCAAGGTTTAATCCTAGACACGCTCCTATATTTTCCAAGCCCATATTCTTACTTGACATAAATTATAAATTCCTTAACCTTTGGAAAAAAAATCTGACATCTCAATAGATACGTAAAAGTTGTACGTAAAATTCTAAAGATCTATGAAATCTTTTAATGTGTTTTTGGCCGCTGTCTTTCTGTGATTCTGTGAAGCAAAACTGTGACGAAATTTGAAGATGCTAGGACACTTTGTATTTCGCCTCAACACGCATCACCGGCACACATAATAATGTCTGCTTTTAACAACGTTTTAGGCACTGTGTGTGTTCTTGTTTAAAGGGAGACACACCCGAAGCCTTCCAACTTAGTCCTCAAGTATAACAACGCGTATGTAACCGAATTCAGGTAGAAATCTCCGATCTGAAGTTGATCACAATTTCCATTGGCGGCAGTTGCCTCTTTCCATCAGGCGAACTGCATCATGCTTGCTTATTTGTTACTTCTGTGATATTAAGACATATTTTAATGATGATAGAGCAAATTAGATATCTAAAGTGCAGACAAAGTAGCATATTCAACGTAGCGTCGCCTAAATGAAGTTTACACACGAACCGACTAAATGACGTTGCAATATAGTTAGCATAACTGAGTGGGATGGTTTATGCAATAACAAGCACACGGCGTCTTAATTGTATCTCGGATAACTACTACCACGTCGTGTTATAACTGAAAACTTGTTCCCGGTTGCTTAATATCTACATTTTGAAATTTAGGTTACGTTTTGGGAAGTATTATCGACGTCAACCTCCTGTCGGAATGAGAAAGATTAGGTTGTAGTCCACCGCGCTGGCCAAGTGCGTATTGGTAGACTTTACATACATATGAGTTTTTTTTTTGTAGAATCTGTACCGTTCAACACTATGTTGTGCGTTTCAGTGGTGGGAGTGGATGCCGGCTGAGCAACATACATCTTAGTACTCGAGAGTGGCAATGCATCTGTTTCAGACGGAACCCCTGTTCTGTGTTGGTTACAGATGTTCATGGCTGTGCCCACTTATATTTAGGTAGACCGCATGCTCCTTCAATATAGTTAATCTAAATAGCTGCTATTTTAAAACTTTATACATAAAAAATAACAAAAAAATACAACCGACTTCTATGTTACTACAAAGTAAAAAATAATTGAAATAAATGTTGGTGTAGTACATATTTCTGAAGTCGGCGCTCAATATATTTCGTTGCATAACGATGTAAACAGCGTGTCTAATATTAGCTCTATACAATAAAAAAAGAATTATTAAAATCGGTCCACTAACGGCGGAGTAATTCGTTTACATACATAAAAAAAAAAGATACCGGCCGAATTGATAACCACCTCCTTTATGAAGTCGGTTAAAAATCAACGGATTGCACTTTGAGAGTATATATAAAATAAAAAATGAAACTGACACCCATTGACATATTTTTTCTATGCTAACACCGGATGAAATCTTGAACTTTGCTGTTTGCTTTGCCGTCTTACGAATTTTCGATCAGGTCACGTGTCCCGACGCGAGTTTAACATGTTTACCCATCACAAAAAGTGAACAAGTCACTTCAAAAATAAAGTTGTTAGAACGTTTCGTTTCATAGAACCTGCTCCACACACCCATGTACCTATACCTTATAGAAGCAGTGTTAAGCGCTGCTTTGTTCTAGTTTGAAGGGTGTGTCGAGGTACAGATACTTATATGTGGCGTTCCAAGTTAGTATTCAAGGTTAGCGACGAATACATGGTCGATCACTAGTAGTAGTAGAAAAGTATTTTCTCATGTCATATAAATTACCGCAATATTCTTCTTTTATTTTAAGTGCAAATTATACATACCTATTATGATACAAAATGTAATATCTTATATATAAAATTCTCGTGTCACAATGTTAGTTACCGTACTCCTCCGACACGGCTTTACCGATTTTCACTAAATTTTATATGCATATTCAGTAGGTGTGAGAATCGGCTACTATCTATTCTTCATACCAAGTGATAAGGGTTGTTCACCCTTAACATTTTCTTTTATATGGCAACACAACGCTTACCAGGTCAGCAAGTATTATTATAAAACATCATCTATATATAAAGCTTAATGCACACGAAACGAATAATTAATTGTTTCTTGTGTGTAATTAACAATGTGGAGATGTAAGCTGAGTTTTACAAGATAGATAAAATATATCAGAAAATTAATAGTTGTAAGTATTAGAGTGGAATAAAACTTATTATAATAAATGGCACGGAAAACTGGTCACGTTTTGGTAATTTCATTAAGTCAGAGTAAAGTTTTAGTAAGAATTAAGATTTACGTTACAGCAATTCGAGGAAAAATCTTTTAAAGACGCAATTATAATAAATAAATTATAACGAAACACTTTGTGAAACGGCGGTAGATATATTTGTAGTGTATTAGTAAGTACGCTCATAATTAGACACTAAACATAGATACGAGTACTAGTACGAGTACTGGTATGGCGTGCGGTATTGGTACGCATCTGATGACATGTCAGTCAGTAGCTGTCAGTTGATCTGGTACGTCACTCTTAGTGTGGACGCCTTGCGGGTAGGACAGTAGTGAACCGATTTGCATTATACTTGTACTAACCGAACCAGTACAATATTTACATTCAAAAAGGGTTATATAAAGAATTTGACTACTTTGAATAGAACATTTTTGCTTTTATTTTATATATATATTTTTGTGATGATTATTCATAAATAATGAAGATATTATAACAATTAATGTGTTCTAGTATACTTTATTGTCGGGACCTTATCTTAAATAGTAACATCAATAAAAATTAGATAGTACTTACATATTCCGATTATTGTCTGCCCCAAAGTCACACCCGGTACAATCTGATAGCGTGTAATCACCCTAACAGCACGAATGATAGGCTCATTCACAAACAAATACCTTAAAGTGCCCGTGATAAGGATCATAATTCCATCCCACGGCCATAATTACCATAAGCAGTACATATTTGATGGGCGCAGCTGCCTCCACTTACCTGAAATGAGAAAACTTTGACTTAGTACATTGTTTAGTTGCTTGCTGCATATTTATGTGGGGCTGATAACATTGGAATGTAAAGTAAGAGTAACTAGGCTAATTGTGAAAGAAGTAGTTGTGTGTGTGTGTGTGTGTGTGTGTGTGTGTGTAGTTGGTAAGGGAGACATACTTTTCCGAGGCGTTCCAGCTTAGTCCTTAGCGGCGCATATGTGGCCGACCTCAGATATAAATATCTAATCCTATCTGGAGTTGATTACAGATGTCCATGACCGGCAGTAGCTACTTACCGTCAGGTAGGCTGCATGCTCGTTGGCTACTCCTATATTATAAAAAAAAAGTATTTATTTACACTTTTTAAAGCTGTTAAGAAGAGTAGAAATTTGGTAAAGCCCTTTGTGGTTTGACTCCGGCAGCACCACTGCCACATTAATTTTTGCCTAATAACTTACAGCTGCGTTAATCGCAGCAGTGCTGGAAGCTTGAACGGTGTCGGAGCCATACATAATATCCGAATCGTCCCAATTTAGTCATCATGGCTATCGGACGGATCTGTGGCTGACGTCAATTAGAACTCTTATCTACAGATTAAAGATTAACCTTAGAAAATATTAAATTCGTATCTTGGTAACTGATGCGTTGTTATCCTTGAATTAAGTTGGAACGCCTTGGATAAGGTCTCTTACCACACCTTTTACAGCGGACAGTAGCGCCAAACACTGATGTTATAAGGCAAAAATAGATGTGACGGTGGTCCTCCAGGTCGAAGCAAACAGGGTTCTACCACCATCAAACATATACACTACTAGTTTTTGCCTGCGGCTTCGCCCGCGTTTAAAAGAAAATAATGTACCATACTAACATACATAAAACTGAAAATTCGTACCTTCAACTTTGCTAAAGATCATCACTTGATCAAATGCATAGTTTACGATTCAATCCTTACTAATATAGATTAAAATAGTTGATGTTTTGGGTCCAAAAGATCGATTCTCCGATTAATCGATCTCAGATCGCCATCCCTAGTTCCCGTGGGATTTCCGGGATAAAAACTCTCCTATGTCCTTTCTTGGGTCTCAGACTATCTTTGTACAAAATTTCATTAAAATCGGTTTAGTGGTTTGGGCGTGAAGAAGAAACAACCTGACAGACAGACAGACAGACAGACAGAGTTACTTTCGGATTTTATAATATTAGTAAAGAAGTTAAGATCTAATATATTTACTTAAATATAATACCTACTACACATATTGCGGCGCATAATGCATTCATCATATATGCCCTCAGTGCGATGCTTCCAGCAAATTCTAGTCTAGAAACAAGCTTTAGTACTCCAGGGACAGTATGGACGGGTGTATGTTGCTTCACTCAGCAAAATATATTCAGCATGCACAAGAAACTATTTCAATATAAATTCTTGCAACATCTTATATATAAAATACTCGTGTCACAATGTTAGTTACCGTGCTCCTCCGAAACTACTTTATCTATTTTCGTCAAATTTTATGCATATTCAGTAGGTCTGAGAATCGGCTACTATCTAGAAATAAGCAAATGATCATGCAGTCCTCCTGATGGTAAGTCGCAATAGTGTTCTATCGTCACCAAATTATTATAGTACCATTGCTGGACGCAGATCTTTTTTTTATAATATAGGAGTAGCAGACGAGCATGCAGTCCACCTGATGGTAAGTGGTTACTGCCACTCATGGACATCTGTATCAACTCTACATAGGATTAGATTCATACCTGAGGTCGGCCTCAAGCGCTCCGCTACCCAGGAGGACTAAGCTGGAAAGCCTCGGAAAAGTATAAAGTATAAACCAGAACACAACGGCGTTTAACATGGCTATTATTATAGAAATAGGTGAGGCGGTAGTGCCACCGGAGTAGAACCACAATGATTTGTACCACCTTCAATTCACAATTCATTTCTAATACCCACACAACTTTGAAAAATCATAGGTGGTATCTGAGAGTCAAACCTCGGACCCCCCGAATTAAAGGCTAAGCTTCAACAACTAAACGATCACTGTCCATACACATAAAATCAAATAGCTACCTACATAAAATTCCATCCCATTTTCGGCGTAATATTACCAAAGTCCATAAGCTTCTGAAATAGGCTCCCATTCCCTTTTTCGGTGTAATAACGTGTTGATTAAGGGACTTCGCCCGCGGCGCCCGCATCTAATAGATCATTACGGCAGACGTTTCTACTAATGCGGATCTATGAGTTCTCGATGGATGATAATGATAACTTATCACTTCGTGGTTTAGAGGTACCACCGCCGCTCCTATTTTTAACGTAAAACAGTACCCTTAATATGAGTGTTGACGTTTGTACAAAAATGACTGTTTACGTATTTTCCATAGATTTCCAATCAGTTCTGATACAGTCCACTGGGAGCGTTGATTCGAAATGTACGTGCAAATACGTAAACAAATACAAAAACAGTATTTTTTGTAAAAAACGGAAAATCTCATACTAAGGGTACTCCGGTGTTAAGCGCTGCTATGTACGTGTTTGAAATATGTAGTAAGACATACTTGTCCGAGTCATTTCAACTTAATCCTGAAGGGTAGCAATCCTATTGTCGACATCACGTAGAACTTACCTTATGGAGTTTATGACAGAAATTCATGGGTGGCAGTAGACACTTAGCATTAGGTGAATTATTTGTTCATTTGCTACTTTTATTAAAAAAATCAAGTTAATCACAAATTTCCATGTAAAACGTCCCCATGGTAAATATACTATTCATAGAGACCAGAAATGGGACAAGGATAAAAACAAAAGAATCACGTTTACACAAGTAAATTACTGTTTGATTTTGTCAACAAAAATACAAAAATGAAAACAACTAACTAAATATTAAAGGTAAAGAAATTGACAAATATGAATTTAAACACTATTTTTAAATAATTATCAGAGTTTAGGTAATTTAGCTAGTCAAACGGGCAGAACTTCCGCTCTCTGCAGGGCTTGCTGGCGAAAAGACTCCTAAACTGCGCACTTGGTCGCTTTTTTTTTCTTTTTCTTCTTTTTTTTTAGGCATCATTCCATTACCGGTCTTTATGTGTCATTCAGCCAATACTATCATATGAACTGCAACCTACAGGTGATATCAGACAAACTTCAAACAGTTTTACTACTTTAAAATCACCACAATTAGTACTAAAATATTAATCACTATGCAAAACTAATATGTAAATTAGTTAGTCAAGTAATAATGTTTTAGGACCATCACATAAAATATTCGATTACCGGCCTTCACTCAGCGGTAAACTAATTATTTGGTCAGCTAACCGACCCGTAAGAGATGTACCTATGTACTACTGTTATATAACATATTCAGAAATATACATAGGTATACCCATTGATATAATAACTAAAGATACGTTACTAGCGAGCAAAACATGAATGAATGATAATCGTGCATGTGTGTGTCAATGCGCTCGGGTTTCGCTCACTTTTTTGTGTTGTTTAGTGGGCATCTAACGTATCTATAGTTTTAATATATCATTGCAAATATGTACCTCTAAAATTTAAAAATTATTTAAATCAAAATGAAACGATTATAGTGGTTATAAATTTGGCCTCTATCGGGGAGTTTTAATTCCAGACACGCCTCTGATTTTTTTAAAGTCAGAAATTAGGTATCATTTACTAAGAAGATGAATAAAAACATATCGAGGACAACTGCACGTTTTTTTACATAAATATTTGTATTTCACGATCGTAAACATTCATTTACATACCCATTATTATGCTCATTTCATTTTATTAATTACATCAAAATAACACAAAAATCTGTATAAAATATTTTTTATCTGTCTACGCATTACACGCATGGAAAACTTTGTAAATATAACGCGTAACAGGTAATAAATAAAAACTCGTGAAAATTTAATCTTGCTGCTCGCAATGCCTCAATATTTCTAATAAAATATAGACAAATGGGGCTCAAAAATAATCCTGTACGCACCGTAACAAATTACACGACCTATTTCTATAAGGTACTAACACAAAATGGAGCCTACACACATAATTTTAAGGTACGAAATAGGTAAGGGAAGTTAAAAGGGGAATTCTTCCAAAACGCTGAGCCCTTTGAGAGCTAGGGTTGGCAATTTTGCTGGCCCACCGATTCCCCGATAACCTTCATTCTCACGTTTACGACCCGCTGGAAAATTGCGAGGTGATAATCTCGAATAATCGTACTGAAAAATTCACGCGGCGTTCTTGTTTAGATGGATTCTGTACCCTTACCATGAGTTTTTACGTTTTGACAAATATGACTGTTTTGGTATTTGTTTACGTATTTGCCCATACAAATACCAATTAGCGCCCCTAGTGGATTGTATCAGAACTATAGTGGCAGTAACGTGACATTAAATGTCTAAATTGACAAAATGGCGGTTTATGTTTTGTCTCTCTTTTTTGCGAATATGTGAGGTAGACAAAAAGACTTGAGCACTTACTTATTGTTACGTTTACTCAGTCTACTAAGCAAACGGAACAGAATAATGCATTGAGTAAACGTAACGTAAAATTGTGGGATGTTTTGAAAACTCATGGTAAGGGTACTGTTATAAGGCATCTTTGTCATGAAGCTTGGCATTTTTTTTGTTAAATAGCATGTTTGTTTTAAAGGTGTATTAATAAAGGATTGCTTTTCTATCAACACAACACAAATAGAAGTAAAATTCAAGTCATGCAACACAGTGCATGTAATGAAAAAAGTCGCAAAATTTAAATGTAGGACCAAGTCAGTTGAATTTTTTTCAGTATCTCCTTAGCACTCAACACTGCTGTTATTATGGAGAAATAGGTGTGGCGGTGGTGCTTTTATCGAACCACAAAGCGTTCTACCTTAGCTCTCTGCGGGTAGCAACGCATTTGTAGCCGACCTCAGGTAAGATTCTACTCTTATCCGAGATTAATTACAATTACACTACATCAGGTTATGACTTATATAAAACGCACTTATATAAATTCTGAAATCTACAAATTTACATATTTCGTGGTATAAAACATCTGGTATCAGTTTCCCTGCATCTCAGATATCTAAGTTCAAGAAACTAAATCAATATGTAATCAAATCATCTTGGAGTCTCCGAAAGTTGGCGCGACCGGGTCCCCTAACTTAATAAACCCATGAGCATGTTGTGGTCCAAGTGGTTCTAGGATGTTATGCATAAAGTCTAGATCAGAAATGTCGGAATAAGCCTCATTTAATAGTCCATACATATCTAATATGGTAGTTACGTAGGTGTACTTAATATGTTTTAGGTACATGTAAAGTTAGATTATATAATCTGCTACTATGTTATATGTGTGTTAATTATTTATCATTTGCTTTAACAATAAAACATCATAAAGAAACCTGCATAATTGAAATCTTAAAAAAATCCTTAAGGTATGTGAAATCTACCAATATCCACTAGGGCATCTTTCTCATTTTGAAAGGAGACCCGTGTCCGGCAGTGTACAGTGGACATTCCAGCACCAGTGGGACAGTGCGGCAATATATTATCTTAATTAAAACTTAGCTTCAGTTATATTTTTGAAGTCCTCATAAATCCGTTGCAATCAGAAATTACGATGACACTTCCTCTTTCTACTTAACTTTGATTAAGTACTACCCTTTTTTCAACATTTGAAACCTCCAAATAGACGTAAGAGGACCTCGAAAAAAAATCGTCATTTTAGGAATCCAAATAGAAATAGATATTTCGAATATGAAATTGAATATTGTACTTAGTAACACGATGTCTTCTAAGTTACACCAAACAGAATCAGTGCTCGTAATAAAATCAGTTTCGCTGCGGAACATATTGGATGTACGCTCTAAAGTTCCTAACTTTATTTTGATTTGACTAAGAATATTTTTTTAACTCAATTAACTTATAAAAAGCATTTAAATATTTATGAATTTGGATTTATGTACTTATTTATTGCTAGGGAAACAGATGGAAAAGTACATGTAAATAAATAACAAAATATATATATATACACGAGTACACTATATACAAGAGTATGTATTATAGTTTTTCAAATGTTATTACGGTTCAATAGATAGAGCCCTGTGATCGACAGACAGACAGCTGAGGTTACGAATACACACCCTAAGACAATTAACAAAAAAAACCCTAAAAACAATTTCATACTACAAGTATTCTGGACATGCTTGTATATTTCTTTACGAAAAAAATGTAATATATTTGCAATAATATATACAGTCGTAAGTTTATCTTATATATAAAATTCTCGTGTCACAATGTTAGTTACCGTACTCCTCCGAAACGGCTTAATCGATTTTCACCAAATTTTATATGCATATTCAGTAGGTCTGAGAATCGGCTACTATCTATTTTTCATAACCCTAAGTGGGTTCTTCACCCTTAACATATTTTTTTATTTATGGCACCACAACGTTTGCCGGGTCAGCTAGTTACTAATAACATTATAAATTTCAAACATCAATTTATTGTTGAAACAAACATTAGTATGTCTGCTCCGTAACCCCAAACGGAATCAATATCCCTAATCAAATCAGCTACGCGGCTACGAGGCTACGCCGCTACGAGTTGGTGGCTCGAGACCCGACCGTAGCCCTCGTAGACCCTAACTAAGTTATGTATGCTACGAGACTTACCTACCAAGCTGGAAAGTTATTCTCAACTTATACACAGACATCTTACATTATTCATGAAATCTAATATGATAATTATAATACAAACCAACAGTTTATAGGTCTAATATCTTACTAACATTTGTAAATTGTGTTAGCAAGTCTCCTACGTCATAACCAACATACCTATTTTTTGCAGTCCGTCTGATGATAAGTGGATACTGCCGCCAAAGACATCTGTACACCCAGATATGATTAGATATTCCCACCTGACGTCGGCCACAGATGCGCTGCTACCACTGAGTACTAAGCTGAAACGCCTCGGAAAACTATGTATCTATGCCTTATACAAAAAAAAAATATACGGCTACAATGTTCTAGTTTAAAGGGGATGATAAGGAAATTTCTCTTTTTGGCACGTTCCATTTTAGTCTCCAGGAATCCCTATTCAGAAGTGCCTCTACGCTACTGTGATAGAGCCACCTAGTTAATATGAAATTGGATCAAGTAACAAAGTAACTTCTTAACGTATAGCATATTCAATCGTTGTTTACGAGTGTAAAAGTTCAACTCAAACTTGGCCAAATATTTGTTTGCTACCACATGTGGCTAACATCATCATCAACCCATTACTGTCCCACTGCTGAGCACGAGTCTCCTCTCAGAATGAGGATTGGGCCATAATCCACCGCGCTGGCCAAGTGCGTATTGGCAGACTTCACATACTTTTGAATTTTTTTTTAAAGATTTCTCAGATATACAGGTTTCTTCACGATGTTTTCCTGCACCAGTTAAGCAAGTCATCGCTAATAACTAATACGCACATAACTTTGAAATGTCAGAGGTACGTACCTGGGATTTGAATCACGGACCTCTCGATCAAGAGGCCTAGTTTCTATACTACTAGGCCATCGCATGTGTAACACACTCGTGTAAATAAACCCTTAGGTGTAAAGGTAGTAAAGCTTCGTGGGACTGAAAACTAAGTTACTGGTCTGTTTGACTTTGAATCAGAATTCGTAAGTTCCAATTGGAGTGTTAATTGGGATCCTTGGAATTAGGGTTGCCAGATTCGCTTTAGGCAAACATGTTTAGCTGTTTAATCGGGGCTAAAATATATATGCGGCCCTAGAGGATATCGGCTTAACAAAATATAAAGCTAATCAAAGCTTGTATCATAATGTGGAAATAGCAAGCGAGCATTCAGTCCACCTGATGGTAAATGGCTTCTGCCGTCTATGGACAAGCCTTATCAATCCCAAATATGATCAGTTTCCGACCTGAGGTTGCCAGCAGAAGTATTGATACGCCTGAGGACAATCAGGCAACGCCTCGTATAGGTATGCCTCCCTAACTATAAAGCGGAACACAGCATCGCTTAACACTATTATTAGGCAGAAATATATGTGGTGGTAGTACCCCGGGACTCTAACAAGGTTTTACCACACACACACATAAAGCGCCTGAAGCACCTTCTACCTAATAAAAGTCGCAATTTAAGACGATTAAACTACAAATTAAATTCAAGATTGAGTACAATGTAAAGGACAATTTAGTCTTACAAAGCTGCAAGATACACGCGCAATGAAAATATAAGCCAAAGTCAAACAAGTCGGAACTTGTTTATACTCAAGACTCAAGTAAGTAGTTGTACAACTTAGTTACTTAGTTGCGAGAAACTAAGTTAAGTAAGTCACGCTAAGCTGGACCGTAATGGACTAACTAGTAACATTTTCTAAATTAATTAAAGTAAAGAAGATTTAAGCGCATAAAATGTCATCAAGGTTTCTTGGTTCGACTTCGGAGCCACCGTTCAACGAATTTCCGTTTTATGACAGCAGTGGCGGTGATAGGCTAATGGTTGAAAGTCGACCTTACGATCGGCGGGTCCGACGTTCGAATACCAGACAAGCACTTCTTTTTTCGAAATTACGTGTGTATTACAAATTAATTATCACTTGCTTTAACGGTGAAGGAAAACATGGTGAGGAAACCTGCATACCTGACAGATCTACCAATTCGCACTGCCCAAGGCGGTGTACTGTGGCCTAATCCTTATTCTGAGAGGCGACTTCCCGTGTCCAAGAGTGGCATAGTAATGGGTTAATGATAAGAGGATGACTGAACAATGGATGGATGACAAGTGTCAAATGCAGCTGCCATGTCTTTGTTTGAAGGCTAAGGGAGTAAAGCAAAGTTTTCTCGTATTCTTTTCAAAAAACCTTTCATTTCATACTCATATTATGAGGGCGCATGCAAAAAATTGATTCGCTTTCAAATTTATTCGCAAAATTCGACCCGTACCTATTTTACATAGTAATTAACAAGAAACGTTAAATAAGACCTTGTGACGACTTCTTGCAACTCGTCAAGAGATGGCGCTTTCTAAATCACGCTATCGAAATTTTCTTAACATCTTGCATATATACAAATTCCAAATTAACACTGTTGGAGCACGGCCACTCCCTATTCGTCACCATCTAGCCCAGCGAAAGATCTTCCTTTACCAAAACTTTGTAAAAACCAAGTTATCATGTATTAATATTAAAATCAAGCAAAACACAAAACATTCCACTTGGGTCCATCCGAGCGCACAGTTTCAAACACAGCAAATGAAACGTATAACTGAATTAGCATATCGGAGCTCTGAATACTAATTGGATTGCTGCCCACAGCGGCCCCGGAAAATAAGCAACAATGAAAATTTGCGGGTCTAAAGGCCTAATTTGGGATAGACATTGTACGTGTAAATCGTAATTAAGGGCCAAATAATAATAACGCTGTCTATACTTTGATGGTGGTAAAAACCTCTTAGTTTGAGGAGGGATCATTGTCACATCTTTCTGTTTAATTACAGCAGTGCTATGCGTAAGGGAAGGAGGAATACTTAACCGAGGCGTTCCAATTTGGTCTTCAGGAGTAGCAAGGTATTGTGGTATCACTTACTACTTTAGTATTAATAAGATTAAAAAACAATCTTAAAAACACAACTTCATGTAATTTCGCAAAGGATTCCATATTCTTGTTGCACGAATTATTTATCCGAATGCATGTAATCAAATTTGCATTTTAGATGGTAGCTTTGAATATTAACCGGCTGGATGCTGGGATCTGACAGCTCTCGAGATAACATTGCACGGAAAACACGGCATTTGGAAAATGGTTCTTTAAAAATACCTGATTACTATTTGCTTGTAAGTAAGAATACTAAACGAACGAATAATGCTTTGTAATGCTACCAGAAACGCTACACGTGTTTTTGGCAGACTTAAATACTTACAAGTGATGGAAATTAAACTTCTTATAAAACCTAAATACCTAATTTACAACAAGTTTAAATTCGTAAGGTACTCTCTGTAGTTCGACTCCGGTAGCACCGCTGCCACATATGTGGTCGACCTCAAGTAGAAATCTAATCTTATCTGGGGTTGATTACAGATCATGGGCGGCAGAAGTCGCTTACGCTCTGTGGACTGCATGCTCGTCTGCTACATGTATATTATACAGAATTGTAAAAACAGTGTAGTTCAACAGGGAAGGTACCACCGCCAGGGATGAAACAATTCTCCGTTTCGGTAGAAGGGATGCCGAATGACTTAAATATATTATGACGCAATCATGATAGTAATCAATAGTGGTTATGTTTCTGTATTCGACCTCAGATAGACGACCCGCGTGGCGAAGCGGCGCAGAGGGTTCCGGGTTCGATTCCCAGCCAGACAGATATCTAAATGATGACTTTAGATATGTGTTCTGGTTCTGAATGGGTATTCGTATATGTGTGTGTCCATGGCACCCACGCTACAGGGAATCCTGTGGGGCTGTAAGAGTAGTAAGTGTTTATTATTGATAGAACCTCTGTTTACCATGGAATTGGTGGAAGATATTTCAGACAAGAGTAAAGATATCATCAGATATCATCAGATGGACTACTTGTTCGCTATTTAATTTTGTTATAAATAATTATTTTACATAACTATCCAAATGTATAAATGACTTCTTATAGGACAGCCTACATTAATTCTAGTTTCACTTGAGTAAGCAGGGCACCCTTGAGGACTGAATTGAAACACGTCACATACCCGTCTAGCTAACCACATCCCTCAAACAACAGCTACTGCTGCAGCTGGTACATATAGGGCAGAATTAGGGATGTCAGTTGTGCAGTGACGTTGAACTAAGAATTCCAATTCTAAATGTTACATTTTCGTGGACGGTAAGATCGTTCGCTGAAACTGCACAAGTGCGAGGTCGCGTTTTGACATTGACGCATTTCCATAGATTTAAGATCGTCCGCTAAAGCTAAACTTTTGCACGCTCGTCTTTTAACATTGAGAAATAATATGAGCAGCGACATATATGCGCGTGATTACAACGGGTTTTGATACGCGAGGCGGGCGGCAAGTGCACGGCGCGTTCGCACGCGGCGGGCGACCGCTCGTATAGTTTATCGTTTAATTTAATTATTATTATCTTGGTTTTGAATTTCACGATCTGTTTTTATTATAATTATTTTAATGTATTTTTGTTAATTATTCAAATTGTAATTTTTATTAATCAGTTCATTAGTGTAATTGGAGTAATGCGTACTAATTGACTAAATAAATAAATAGTGTTGTAAGGACATCGCGCCGAGACAGTATGCATGGACCCTCAAAATGAAGAATAACTATTCACACTCGGATGTTTTGTTGAGGATTACCTTCTCACACAACATTAAGCTCAATATCAACACACATATTATACCTACTCGCGGCGGACGCTCGCGGTCACACGTCGTCTGGAACGCTTCCGGGCCGCGTCCAGACGCCCGTTTCGTACACATGCACAGCTTTAATGTACGAGTAAAGTATGGACATATTGAACCTAGTATTGTTCCAGCCTAAAAAACTATCTTGTAAAGCAGCGCTAGGCCCTACCCTAGTGGCTTATACACATCGTAACCTAAGTTAAGAAACATAGGGTGCGATCGGAAGTCAAGTAGGTGACCGCTAATGGCTTAATGTTATAGCCCTGCCGAGCTTCAGAATATATATTAAACCTTGTCGGAAGCTTAAAACATCTGACATAGAATGAACTGGCTAACTAACTGACTAAGGAACTAGATTACTGTGCAAATACTGGGCAGATGTCTTCTCTTAAAGTGAGAAAGATTTAGGCCATAGTAGCAGCGACTGACCAGTGTGAATTGGTAGACTTCAAACAGTCTAGGGAATTGTCAGTTTCCAATTGTCAACAACAATTTTGTACAACAACACTTTCCAATTCTTAGGCGAGCTCAAAGCGTGCAGGTTTACTCACGATGTTTTCCTCCACGGTTTAAACAAGTGTTAATTAATTTCTAATACGCATGTAATTGTGAAAAAATCAGGCCTGCTTGGAATTTGACACTCAGACCTCCCGAATAAGAAGCCAAGTTTATTAACCACTAAGCTATCACTACTAGAATATCATTTCTCGACGATATAATTAATTATTAGCTATGCAAATATGCAGAGCCTGAAGATCCTAGCACGTCAACCACAGTTCCTCTGCGCTACTTGATAACTCTTGGAATTAAGTGGTGGGGTACAAGTTATAAGCGATTTGGAAGTAAATAACTGAATAACGATCTTGTAGAATAGATATTTAACGAACTCTTTGATTTCTTTTACTGTGCCAAATTTTATAATGCACCTACTGTTGTCTTCATTCAAAACTATATAAAAACCGTGTTTTGTATAATTATTCAAAGTTTTGATCATGGCCCTATTTGCACGATGTCAATAACTAAAACGTATTTTTTTATTAGCGGCAAATTTAACTACAAATACTTAAAATACAACAACTACTTGAAAAATCATTACAAACACTTAAAAAATCTCACAAACAATAAAAAATCAAATGAATATGCCTTTTTGGTCTAACCGTTATTAATAAATATATATTCAATAAATTATAGCCTACCATTTAACAATGTAGAAATTGTCAAATTTAGATCTTTGCTAGGTGAAAAATTGGATAGATTGATTATAAGTATAGTTGTAGCTTATAGTAGCAGTAAAAATGAAGCTACATCGTCAATAAATATTTTAATGATAATAATTAATGTGACGATGGTATCCGTCCACGTCCGCTAAACTGTGATGCAAGTCCTATCGCTTGCGACTTACGCCTGAGAAACAATCATTCGGTGAAGTGTCCATTCCTCAACGCCGTCGCCCGCAGATTGGGACCGCACCGCCTTTGTGATCGCATTACACATTGATATTACGACAGTGCATCGTCTGAGAGGCAGAGCACTGGATTAACCGTGATGATGAGGCAAGGATGCAAATAAACTCCTATCGCTTGAGACTTACGCCTGAGAAACAAGCCGGCTAACAAATTATTGGGTGAAGCGTTCATTCCTCAACGCCGTCGCCCGCAGATTGGGACCGCACCGCCGCTGTGACCGCATTTCACATTGATGTTACGACAGTGCATCGTATGAGAGACAGAGCATGGGGTAAGCTGTGATGATGAGGCAAGGATGTGAATGTGAATGATGATGAAAGAAGGACGAATATAGGTTTATTTTAAATGTTTTTATTCTAAGTAGATTGCGTTGGGATGGAAAAACGGCTTCTTAATCGAGGTCCCAAGTTCAAGTCTCAGGTCCGCACCTCGAATTTTGTAAAATTATGTGCGCATAAGAAATTAATTATCACTTGCTAAATGGTGACGAAACACATCGCGAGGTAACCTACACGACTGAAAATTCTTAAAAAAAATCTTAAAGGTGTATGAAGTCTACCATGTTAATCCTTAGTAGACACAATAATCATTAATCGACTTCAGGTAAAACACCTGAAGTTGGTAACAGATGTCCATGTACGTTAGTGGTCAATGACCATTCGGTGGCGTCTGATTGTGTGCTACTTCAATCTTATAAAAAGGCAAGATAAGCCACTATCTCAATCGTAATATCACAAGATTCACTCCATTTCCAGAACATTTTCCCCCATTACGGTGATTCGCATCAGTCGCGGTCTCAATTTGCGGACAAAATGGAGGTCGCTGGGAATGGACGCTCCATTTGTTAGCTGACAACATATGTGTGACTTTATTAAGAGGTATATATCTTACCACATATTAAGTCACTCATGACTGTAAACGAATAAGTAATGTTTAAATGTAATTGTCTTTAACAATTTACAGAAAAATATTAATTTATTCGACTTCAACCAATCTAGTATATTTACTACCTAAATCAATCACTTTAATTTTTATTTAACACAACATACTAAGGTGAAATAATTTTTCCTTTTTAAAAATCTAAAAAGATTAAAAATCTTAGAGAAATAACATAAAAGTGTTATTTACCTATACTTAACTGTAACTAAATTCATAACCCAAAAAAATAACTTAATAATCATATTTTCGTCTATTAAAACGGTGTGATTTAATCTTCAATGATCCGTTTCTGCCAGTGAGCAATAATCCCACTCAGCTAATTCACGTTGATTCAGTTGAAATAAGAAATATAACCCACCATGACCTTTCAGTCACCTAAAATAATCTCAAGCAGTTAATACAATTCAATAAGTGACTTCGTTTGTAGAAGGTCAAGACACGAGTCATTAATTTGAGCCCGGCGCTGCTTGACACACTTTCTAATCTCGCGACGTTTCCTCGATAGCGGATAAAAACAACGAGCTGTCAAGAGGAAAAGGGTCTTAGGGCGCTCGCAGACTAGGTTGTGGAAGCCGCGACCAAACGCTCCACGCTGCAGACCTAAACGCCAGTCTCGCAACCGACAATCTTAAACTATTACTTCACAGGAATCGATCGGAAGCAGTTAGTCGCAAAAATTTAATACAAGCTACCACAAAAACTCGCGTTTCTGATACCGAACGCAACTATTTTCCAAAACAATTAGTGATATAGCATTGATCAATCAAGCAATCGCCAAACGCAATACGCCGCCACTTATAATAACTCGTCTACTAGGACTGCGAGGGTGTTTTCTAACGGAACGGTTTAAAGCGTCAATGTATCTGTTTATAAGAAAATGTGTACTTTGTGATATCAAAATAACTTATTTTTCATAAAACATTGAAAAGATTTTTTTTAAGATTTCTTACTGTACAGACTAATCTTACTAAACAAAGTAGTAAATTGAATGTTCCGATTCTTAATTACTTTACCATAAACAGTTATTATATTTTGCATACACATATGAAAAATTAATGCATTTTAACGTTAGCTTTAACACTAACATTATTTTTGTAAGTATAAGATAACTTTACATTTTATTATATAAACGAACCCATTTGTATGCAAGGCATTAAGTAACATTGGCAGAGGCTATTGTTCACCGAGAAATTATTATGTAGGGATCCTGCAGAAGCAGTTGAAACAGTAATAGAAATAAATCTATGAGAGTAGTCTTAAACTTTACAAGTCTAGAAAGAATGAAAGTTAAGGGTAAATTGATAAATGGCTAACACCCCTGAATTTTATTACTAGCTACTAATTTTAAACTTACACCATTTATTAAAACATATTGATACACAACTTGCTTTTTTTTCTTGTTTCATTACGTATATAGTATTATTTTCTACATTAATACGAATTATTTTTTCACTGCGTAAATAGTATTATTTTCTATATTGGGTTAAACTACCACCTAAATCACCACCCCCACAAGTCTACATAATCATATAATTTCGCTTGCGATCTTGTATATTTCAAGACACAAAATTTTAAAATCGAATTATTGATATTCTTGCTCAATCGACTTTAAAACAATACACTGTATACTTTATTATCAGGCCCACTACTAATATAAATTACATTTATATAAAAAACGTCCATATGTAATTGCCCTAATATTCCACTAGATATTTTTATGTAATTGTGAAATGGCGTGGTAAGAATGGAAGGGGAGAAACACGAATTTATAGATACTTGAATGTTGGTAATTTATTATTGATATTGGTACTTTTGTTAAGTATTGTAAACGAGACTTATTTGTTCAATTGTTAGCGACTTTCGTAGGTCGGACGTGGGTCGGGAACTTTTCTTTTAAAGCTTTTTTAAGCTTTTATTTAAGTTGCTTTGTTGGTTTGGAAACTTTGGATGTATATGAGAGTCAAATCTTCAAGTAAATTATAAACTGATTGAGCTAAATGTTGCATACACGTTTGATTTGAATAAAAATACAAGATTAGTTTAAGTTCTAAAACCTATCATGGCGACCAATTATTCTTTATACACTCCAATGAAACAATGAAAAGAATAACAATAACAATGAAACATAACATATGAAATATGAAAGAATGAAATAATGATGATTGACATCAAACGAAAGTGCTTTCTGAGAGGAATACGAGAAATTAAATGACATTACTACACATTCAAGATGACGCCCTCATGCAAAAGGTTATTTTCAAAAACTATATTTTATTTTTAAAGACTGCTATATTTTAATTAAAAAGGTGAATTTACAATACTATTGTGTATGCCGGATGAGTTAAAAGGGGCGACCATCGGAGCCCTCAGGAGAGGCCTTCAATAGCCTTCAGATAGAATACCCGTTCCTAATGGAGTTGCTTACAGAATTCCATGGGCTAGTGACCTCATACCATCAGATGAACTGCATGCTCGTTTTGCTATTTTAATCTATACCAATATTTTAAAGGGGAAACCTTTGTTTGTTTGTTTGATTATAATGAATAGGCTCAAAAACTACTGGACCGATTTTAAAAATTCTTTCACCATTCGAAAGCTACATTATCCACGAGTAACATAGGCTACATTTTATATGAAATATGTAACCACTACTGCTATTATAATTAAGAGATGTGTAAAAAATATCGATTTACCCCAATTCCATAATTCTCGATATTATTTATACGCAAAAACACCTTAACTCAACTTCTACAATTATACATTCTTGTCAAATCAAATTTATACTTTAAAAGCATTAAGATCAAACCGTTGTCAGAATTGTAACAAGGATCTAGCCCTTGTCCTACAGATCCTTCATAATTATGATATGAATTCGAAACAAACTTCAATTAACGACCCGCGTGGCGGAGCGGTCACCATACCGGTCTGGCGTGCAGAGGGTTCCGGGTTAGTGCCCCGGACAGATATCTGTATGATTAATTTAAATATAACAACAACAACTATATTTAACAACTATATTTAATACATATATATATATATATGTATTAAATATAGTAGTAGCAGACGAGCATGCAATCCACCTGATGGTAAGTGGCTAGTGCCGCCCATGGACATCTGTAATCAACCCCAGATAGGATTAGATATTCCTTCCTGAGGTCTACACAGATGCGCCGATACCCCTGAGGACTAAGCTGGAACGCCTCGGAAGTCTGTCTCCCTTACCACACCCTTCAAAACGGAACACAGCAGCGCCTAAGTACTGCTATTATAAGATAGAAATAGGTGTGGCGGTGGTGCCGCCGGAGTCGAAGCACAAAGGGTTCTACCACCTTCATATCTGTTCATATCTGTTCTGGGTCTGGGTGTTTGTGAATTCGTCGTGTGTGTGTGGCATGGCATGGCACCCACGTCACAGTGACTCCTAGTGTGGGGCTGTGAGTGTTGATAAGCGTTTTATTTATTTATTGAAAAGCAAAAAAAAACAATATTAATTTTACTCTATTATACATTCTTGTCAAATTAAATTTATACTTCTTAAGCTTGAAAATCAAACCGTTGTCAGAATTATGACAAGGATGTTGTCCTAAAGACCCTTCATAATTATGATATGAATTCTAAACAAAGTTCAATGATAATCATCAACCCTTTCCTGTTCGAGGGATGTGGGCGTAAGGGAACATACAAATACTTTAGGAAAGTAGTGAACCTTTTTCTAGCCTAATAATTTCTGTTGTACAGCTGCTGTTTTGAAGGGTGTGGTAAGTTCCAACTTTGTTTTCAAGGGTAGCATCTGGAACCGACCTCACGTTTATCTGGGGTTGATTATAGATTGAAACATTTTTTGAAATGCATATATTCGATTATTTTGGAGTAAACATACGTCAAATTCAAAGTACGCCCCTTGTACACTTACATCCACACACTAAGATTCCCAGTGCCGTAGGTATCATGGACAAACACAAATACGAATACACAAACACCCAGACCCAGAACAGATATCTAAATTCATCATTCAGATACCTTTATGTCTAGCCGGGGTTCGAACCCAGAAACCAAAAACCCTTGTAAGTCAGCCCGATTTTGATTTATTTTTAAATGTGTAGCTTAGTAGGTAGTTTTAGTAGTAGGCATTTAGTTAGTTTGCCATTTTTTAATAAATAAATCCCTAAAATTCTCTTAGCCTTTCAGACGAAATCCCACAAATCGTTGAGAGTCCCAAAGAAAACAAGGAGCCTCATAAATATTCAAGGCGATTATACATTACTTCGCGTCGCATCAATTAATTCAAGCCTCAGCGAAAGACAGCCTTTTTCTAATCGAACTTGACGGCAATTTGCTTCAGTTATTTCGAATATCAAGTTAAAAACCGCTTAAAGATAAATATTCAATAGCAATAACTAGAAATAGAAGTGTTTCAATTCCAATTTAAAATCAAAATATATTTTTTTGAAACTAGACCTCTTGATCTAGGAGTTCGAGGTTCAAATCCCAGACACGATTGATTTATTTATGTGCGTTATTATTTGTTACTTGCTTAACGGTAAACAAAAAGATTTTTATAGCAGCAGGTGAATATGCAGTCCATCTGATGGGAGACTACTGCCCCAAACAAGATTACACAGCTATCGAAGGTCAGCCATAGATGCGCCACTACCCCGGAGTGGTAAGCTAGAATACCTCGGAAAAGTAGATTTTCCTAACAACACCCTCCAAACCTTGGCCAGCATAGTGAACTATAGCCTTATGTGAGAAAATAATGGGTTGACGACAATTCAATAACAGCTATCTAATGTATTGTCCTGCTCTCTCCTAATATTCCGGAAAATTATTAAAACGAGACAAAACATTAAATAACAGAGACGCTTGTATTAAAATTTTATGAATAGGGAAGAACCTTGAGAGAATATTAAGTTTTCAATACGATATATACAGGATGCGTAATTTTAAGAATCAGTGTTTATAAATCTGTTATGGTTAACTACTTGAAATATAACGTCTATTGGATCTCCCGTTAGTTTTTATACCACTTGATTTAAATAAATTGTTA
Organism: Epargyreus clarus clarus; assembly: GCA_014595695.2. Classification (NCBI taxonomy): domain Eukaryota; kingdom Metazoa; phylum Arthropoda; class Insecta; order Lepidoptera; family Hesperiidae; genus Epargyreus; species Epargyreus clarus. The sequence continues at coordinate 321,963 of JACTTY020000150.1, forward strand.
CACATAAAATATGCTTTCGCGACTTTATTTCCTTGTGCATGAATATGATTTTTGTATATAATATAGGAGTAACAGACGAGCATGCAGTCCACCTGATGTTAAGTGGCTACTGCCGCCCATGTACATCTGTAATCAACCCCTGATTAGATTAGTTATTCTAAACTGAGGTCGGCCACAGATGCGCCGCTGACGACTAAGCTGAAACACCTCGGAAAAGTATATCTCCCTTACCACACATATAATATGATATTAGTATGTAATAATTTGGGCAATTTAAATAAAATAAAGATTAATACCCATCTTAATAAAAAAAACGCTTGCTAAATTTAATATCAAACGAGCAATTATTTAGATCAAAAATCATATACAATTAAAATATACTTTGTTAAACCTAATTTAACAACCTGACTCTTTTGGGTACTATTTTTTGTTTTCTTTTTTATCTTCAACTTAACTAAATAGCTCACCCTGTACACAATTTTACAAATTAATTTATCAATTCCTATACTGTTCCAATTTCTCAATTTGCTTCAATAATTCCATTATTATACAGTAACAAAATCAAATCTAGTAATTAAATTAGGTTGTTATTCGCTTTTCTCGCTAAAATTGCAAAACATTTTAGAGTTCCGTACCCAAAGAGTAAAAACTGAATACTATGACTAAGCCTCTGTTGTCTGTGCGTCTGTCACAAGGCTCTATCTATTGAATTATAATAAATAGCCACTTGAAATTCTCACAAAGTTTATTGCTATGGCCACTATAACAACTAATACTAGACATCAAATAAAATAAAAGGGGCCCCCATACAAGAAATGGCCATTTTGCGAATTATTATTGAAATGTAATGGAAGACAGTTAAAATTGTCATAATATACTTACCTACTACGATGTCTGCCATAATAACAAAATCAACAAACAAACAAATTAAAGATGATTTCCATATTTACAGCCCTAACGAGGATTCCCTGCGTCGTGGATAAACACATACATAGACGAATACACAAACACTAAGACCCATAACAGATATCTAAAAAGATTATTCCAAAATCTGTCTGGCCGGGGATCGAATCCGGAACCTTTTGCGCGTCAGACCGGTATGGAGACTACTCCACTACGCAGGTCCTTTAAAATTAAAAAAAAAGTATTTCGTGATACGGAACACTCCATGTGCGAGATCGACTCGCATTTAACAAATTATTCAATGTGAGTGCTCGTTAAATGCAAGGCTACAACTCCAAATGAAATAAAGCGGAATATTTTTCACTCAGCTTAAAGTTTTCAGCTAACGATGTAGAAACTTGTTGTTTTGCGATCAAGAAATAAATATAAATATACTAGCTGACCCGGCAAACGCTGTGCTGCCATATAAATAAAAAAATGTTAACGGTGAACAACCCTTATCACTTAGGCGTATGAAAAATAGATAGTAGCCGATTCTCAGACCAACTGAATATGCATATAAAATTTGATGAAAATCGATAAAGCCGTTTCGGAGGTGTACGGTAACTAACATTTTGACACGAGAATTTTATATATAAGATAAGAAAAATGCGATAAATTATAGAATTGGTATGCTTCTACCGGGAAGGCAGCACCGCATCTGTTCTACTCGACTCCGGAGGCACCACTGCCACACCTATTTTTGCCAAATAGTAGTGTAGTGTAGTGTAACAGTACCACATCGACCAACCGATAACCGATGGGGAAGAAAGGTCCTCGAGTGGCGACTACATGTAGGTAAAAGGAGCTCAGATCGCCCCCTGGCCATGTGGACCAACGATCTGAAGAAGACGGCGTGAAACCGCTGGATTCAAAGGGCCCGAGACCGATTGGAGTGGTGCCAATTAGAGGAGACCTATGTCCAGCAGTGGACCTCAAAAAGCTGATGGATGGATGGTTGCAGTGTTAAGCATTGATGTGTTCCGCTTTGAAGGGTGTATTAAGGCAAAGATAGGGAAGCAACGCATCTGTGGCAAACCTCAGATAGGGCAGTTAGCCTATAGGGGGCAGTACCCATTTACGATCTAGTGGACTATATGCTTGTTTGCTACATAAATATATTAAAAAAATCTGTTATTGTCCTTATTACAGATGTCCAAAAGCAACTCATACTTCAATCTTATAACAAAAAGTTTATATATTCGAATTCCTATAAATTGTTTGTCAAATTCTCGAAGCTTTTCTATATATTCCGCTTTTATATAGGGCGTATCTACTTTAATCTATGTCATAGAGGCCCAGAGAGGCCCAACTTGACCCTTTGACAAATGGCATCGTTAGATTCTCCTTGACGTTGTGAGTGACATAGAAGTAGCACAAGAAAATAATATCTAAATTGAATAGCTCTTATATTTTATTAACTACATCATTTTATTTAAAAGCAGAGATAGCCTAGTGGTTAAGAATCTCCGTCTCTTGATCGAGGGGTCTGAGGTTCAAATCCCAGGCTATGATTTTTCATAAAGTTATGTGCGTATAAGAAATTAATTATCTCTTGCTTAAACAGTGAAGGAAAACATCGTGAGGAAACCTGCATACCTGAGAAATCTTTAAAAAAAAGAAGTTTTCAAAGGTATGAGAAGTCTACCAATACGCACTTGGCCAGCGCGGTGGACTATGGCCTTATCCTTCTCATTCTGAGAGGAGAGAGAATAATGGGTTGATGATGATGATAACATTTTGTTTGACGATTACTCCCCTTTCAATTTCACAGAATTGCGCCGCTACGTCTAGCTAGTAATTAGTACACAAATGAAAATTCGACTGACTAAAATTAAAGCCTTTGTTACTCTCACAATTTAGACGAATCTAATGATGCCATATTATGTTAAATTCCATCAAGCCTTTCAATGACATTACCATCCGCACGATAGTCGGCTAAAAAGAAGTGGAAATTACACATTTACTAGTGAACAACTCTTATCACTTAGGGGTATGAAAAATAGATAGTAGCCGATTCTCAGATCTACTGAATATGCATAAAGAATTTGGTGAAAATCGGTAAAGCCGTTTCGGAGGAGTACGGTAACTAACATTGTGACACGAGAATTTTATATATAAAATTTTATTAAACTTATCACATTCTTCAAAGTAGGATAAATAGATTCATTTAACTTCTGGTAGTAAAAGTCTCTGGGTGTAAATGTAAATAAATATATAGACTAATTAATACTTTGATATATCAAATTTGATTAGTAATATATAAAAAAATCAATATATTTTTTTTTATAATTACAATAGAAAATTTAAAATCAATTTAACACTATTTACTATTAGTGATCTAAGAACTTACCTCGGCCAACAAATTAGTTGTCAATTCAGCGAGATAATGCTTCTATATCTTACTTCCCCGGGCAGCGATTTGGCTCATTTATTTAATTTTTTTGTGTTACTTATTGTAGTTTTATTTTAAATAGTGTTTAATTGTTTTTAAAATTTCTATTGACATTATTATGAAATAAATAATTACTTCATTTAAAAAAAAATTAGGATCTAGCTTGGTATATTGTTGTGTTAAATCTGCTATACTATGCGATGTAAAATTACTTATGTATTTATTTCTATACATGCTCAAAGACAAAGTTAAAATTTAATGCGGATAGATTCGTACACAAGCGTCTACGATTCAAAGATTCGAGTGGGCACCCTTGAGATTTCCGCCAGCAATTCTCTTTTCCTTTCTTCGCTACTAGATATGTATCTATTTGCTGAATAATGTGGAAACAACCGTTCTTTGTAGCAACGGACGATATTCCCATTAGATAACTGTAGAACTTCGTCTCGGAACATTCGAGAATGTAGTATTATTTATTAATCACAGACGAGTTTCTTAATTGAATTGATCTATGTAATAATAATTATAGTTTACAAACTAAGAACGATAAAATCGCACAAGGAAAATCGTTATTCCCGACAATGAGGAAAATGGGACAAATTTATTAAAATTGTGTATTGCCATCGGTTCTTGATAAGTGTTCAAAATTTTAAATTAATCGGGGCGTTCCAAGTGGGTAAAAATTGAGTTCAAAGCTTCCGTTATATATTTCCGTTATAAAGACTTCACATACTTTGAAAACTTTTTTAAGATTTCTCAGGTATGCAGGTTTCCTCGCGATGTTTTCCTCCACTGTTTAAGCAAGTAATAATTTATTTCTAATACGCATAACTTTGACAAAACAGAGGTGCGTGCCTGGGATTTGAACCTCGGGCCCCTCGATTATACCTCGATTTTCCCACTAATAATCCTCGAACCAACTTTAAAGACTAACATAAATTTTAGTCACCACACCTGACATCAATAACGTCTGTAAACCAACGTTGAACTGTTTAAATATCGCTTACAGTTCGACAAGTGGCGAAATTTGTAGACAGTGATGCGAACGTTTGGGAAAAGTTAGGAGTTAGAATATTTTCTTTTACAACACTCAAGGGATAACATGACCCTTTTCCTACTAGAAGTATAGACCGTATATAGAAATAAGTTTAAAAAACCCGATTACGTAAAACAACGTTTTTGGTACTTTATGCTAAGGGTTTAGCCTTATACTTAGGACAAGATGCCATACCTACGAGTATATCCGCTGAGCATAACTGTAACAATATTTTCTTATTTCATACTTTTAAGATTGCAATTATGTAATCTAGTTTTAATTTATAGTCTTATTTTGTAGCTACAGCTAACTAAAAATAATAATCCTCCTCTTTGCTTCGATTTTTACGCGGCGTTGTCAGAACTGGGCACTAGGTAGGGTTTAGGCCATAATTCCCATGCTGACTGAGTGTGAATTGGTAAACTTCACACACTTTTGAAAACCATTTTTGCAACTGCATTTACCAGCAACGAGGGCATTTCTTTAAAACAAAACAAATAAAGGTGATCTGTATCGTATGTGTTTAAATTGTATTTGGCGTTCATCCAGAGATCATTGTGGTGTGAGACTACTCGTAAGCTGGAAACTGTGCCAAGAAGTTGAGATTACTTTGGACCGTTCCATGGACTTTGATTGCTATAGTTGTAGTGTCATTGCTGAACTTATAATCAATTTTAAACTTACTTCATTGAACCTTTTTGGTAGTTTCCTTTCAGAATAAATCAATTAATACATCGTAACAAGGAAAATAGTTTTCAGCCATTAAATGGATGCGTGAAGATCGTCTCTACTTTCGATCTCCTATTTAACATAACAGCAAATATAAAAAAAATCTGACATACATATGGTATAGGCGTCGCAATTAAATAAGCCCATTTTGACACATGCCATCCTAATATCATTAAATGTTTTAAACTAACTTTGTAGTAGGCAGATTACGACCATGTGACAGGTAGAGCTTGCGGCTTCAAAGCATTGGGTAGAAACCATAATCGATTAACTTTCAAATAATCGAAACATAAAATTACCAATAATTCATTATTTATACCTTTTTCATCATAACAACAATACAATAATCAATACTTTGTTCCTTAGTGAATGATAAAATAAAAAAAATACAGTTTACGATAGTACGAGCGATGCTTTATTTAATCTTCTAAACATGATTAAATTTTCAAATTACACTAGATTTTTTTTCTCCTTCTTATTAAATCTCTAGATAATTTAGAAGTGTGAAGTGAATTTAGAATTTGTAAGTGTAGAAAACATCTTTCACTTGTCAAAAACAAATTATCAAAAGGAAATAAATAAAGTAAATAAAACATGCGTATTTCGCACAAACAAACTTGACACAACAATACAGTGTACCGAAGTTATTTCCATCTGTCTCTGGCGGTCCATCCATCACACATCTTTGTGTGAACAGATTTATGGAGCAATATTTTTTTAGTATTCCATTCCATACCGTTTTATGTTGGACACTTCTGGTGTTTCATAACTCTGTTTTATAATACAGAAATACCAAATAAGCTAAACTCTTCATAGACATTCCAGTTTAGTCCTCAAGTATAGTGGCGCATCTTTGACCTACCTTACGTAGGAATCTAATACTATCTGTGGTTGATTACAGATGTCCATTGGCGGCAGTAGCCACTTGCCATCAGGTGGTCTGCATGCTCGTATCCTACTCCGATATTATAAAAAAAAAACACGTAGCCCACATGATGGTAAGTGTCTACCGCTGCCCATGGACATATGTTATCAACCCCAGATAGAATTAGATATTCCTACCTGAGGTCGGAAACAGATGCGCCGCTACTACTGAGGACTAAGCTGAAATGCGTCGGAAAAGTATGTCTCCCTTACCACACCCTAACCAGGTAAATAGGTATGACGGTGGCGCCTCCGCAGTTGAACCACAAAAAGTTCTACCTATATTTTTTTCTGGTGTGATATTTTCGTGTTACTTTCTGGTGTTTCTAAGTCTACACGCTTAGATAATTTATGCAAATATTTTTAATAAAGTAGTTATTACAAGTGTTATATTTTGTTACAAACTGTTGCTAAGTTTGCGAAGGTCGCGTTAGATTCAAGGATTTCAATTTGCGCGCAAGGACCTCGTAAAAGACATTTCATGTGAGTTGAGCTTCGGGATATGATTTAATGATACGTAATACGAAGTTATTAACTTCCGAGCTATAGCTATAGCACTATAGTTTGCAAGTGCTTCTGTGTTTGAGGCTTTCGTGTGTGTATGTGTGGTCGTGTGAACGAGAACGTGTGTGCGTACGTGTATGCACGTGTGTCCGGACACGCGCGAGTACGTATATTACGTTTGTGTGTGTGTGTGTATGTATGTATGCATGTGTGTGCGTGTGTGTGTGTGATAACGGGAGAATGTGTGTGCATAGTTAAGGCGTGTAGTCGGTTGTATAGGCGTGAAAGTGTAACAAACAAACATTTACATTCACATTTACTCGTTTAATATTAGTTAGAATACAGCAATTAGGTAAATAACCCACAGTATCGGATTACGGTACGCCGGCTCGCCGTCGCAATGATTGATAAAGGTCGTATTGGATAAGGAAGATAGTTTCTCATTTGCGTTCTGAAGGTTTGCAATCAAGAGATGGTAGAGAAAGCCTCGGAAATAATTACGACCGTATAATCTTTTTGAAACAGCTATAATTTTTTACGGCTTAAATGCTACATCGAAGCATTTTAATTAAATAGTAAAGAGTATCCGTTTTGATTGTTAATGTTATACTTAGATATGTCAATGTCAGTAAGACTAACATTTTCAGTAGCACTACCATGAGTTGGCATAGAAACGCCACTATAGAAATTGTAAATAGAAAACTATTGTAATTTTGCTAGTGAATAACATAACTACTATCGTTACGGTATTTCTTGACAACGTCTGTCAAATTAATGACTCATGGGACCGAATTTGTATGGCAATAGATCATAATGACATTCGCTAGCGATTTGATTTCGATAGGTTTTTTACGTATCGAGTTACGCCACTACGGATTGTACTTCTACGAGTAACCACCAGAGGCGCTGTACAATTTTTCATACATTTATTTTACGCAGTCGCTAGCGAGTAATACTTTTGTAAACTCATGGTAGTGCTACAGAACCTTTTAGAAGTATTTCCATTGTGAATTTCATCTAATTTATTTTTATGAATACATGCACAATGCACACGAGCTCAGATACGAGTATCGTACAGGTATAGATACTCGTAGAAATGTAATTTTCCTAAAAACTGAATTCGATTTGATTTGATCTTTGCCGGTCTTTATTAATGATCAATCTATCTAATGGTTTACCTACCAAAGATAGCCATTTGACAATTTCTTCATAATAAACATTGTCAAGATGTGATCGTTGGTAGGCAAAATCAGATGGATAGATTATTAATAATGGACGTATATGGATGTAGAAACTCTTAAACCACTGCTTCTCAAAGTCTTGATTGAAATAAAATCACTCCAAAGCACTCGTAAGAGGAATTATTCAAACGACCTGATAACTTAATTCCCGGCGACAAAACAAACTTACCGCAGTTATTTGCCTTTGTGAGGAAATAATTACAACGTTCAGGCCCTTAGGATTCCCTTCTACGCTTTTTACAACGCTTTTATCATTTTTTCCAGTGAAATTTTAAACTTTGTATCCTAAATGGCCTTGGAAAGTACTAAAATATTACGTGGCTTAACCTTTTAGAGGATGGAAGAACCCTTTGTGGTTCGACTCCACCGGCACCACCGCCACACCTATTTCTATCTCATAACAGCAGCGGTAAGCGCTGCTTTGTTCTGTTTTGAAGGGATGGAAGGGTGTATGGGAGACATACTTTTCCGACGTGTTCCAGCTTAGACCTCACGGGTAGCGGCGCGTCTGTGGCTGACCTCAGGTAGTAATATCTAATCCTATCTGATGTTGATCATATATGTCCATAGGCAGTAATAGGAACTTACCATCAGGTGGACTGCTTCGTCTCCGTGGAATCAGTTCTGATACAGTCCGCTAGGGGCGCTGATTGGAAATATATGGGCAAAAACGTAAAAATACAAAAACAGTATTTTTTGTAAAAACGTAAAAACTCATACTAAGGGTACTCATACTTATACTGTCCTCTTGATAGACGTTTTACTGAAAACAGTTTTTGTTTATAAATAAGAGGGTATAAAAATTAGCCAGAGAGAATGATTAATGATTGAAATATTATCCTGGAGTGTATTAATTAATCTCCATTACACTGTTGTTTTTGATAAATAATAAATATAATTTGTACGCTATTCAAGACTTTTAGCAGATATCAAATTATTTACTTATAAAAGACTTTTAGTACTCTTTGGTAAAATGTTTTCCAGCTTTTAAAAGATGACGTTGAAACCGTACATATTGCTTTTTTATAATAATTATTTTATTCCAAAAAGACTAGCATGCAATCCACATGATGTAAGTGATTACTGCTGCCCATGGATATCTGTAATCAACCTCAGATACGATTCCTTCCTGTGGTCGACCACAGATGCGCCGCTTCCCCACAGTCCCACTTCACACACCCGCGCCGCTTCTCCTGAGGACTAAGTTGGAACGTCTCGGAAAAGTATGTCTCACTTACCACACCCTTCAAACCAGAGCACAGCAATATTTAACATTGCTGTTATGAGGCATAAATAGGTGTGGCGGTGGTGCCGCCGGAGTCGAACCTCAGAGGGTTCTACCACCTTCTAATATTACATCAAGCTTAACTTTCCTCTAAATATGTGAGTAATCTTTTTTATGTAAGTTAAATTAAATGTATATGTCGATGATGTCCATTCTGTAGGCAACAGTAGCGCGTAAAACTTTTACTGTTATAGCCAACAAAATTGGATGGTATTTTTAACGCACCTTCTGTAACTAGGTTTATAGGCGGCTTTTATATTGACGACTATATAAAGAACGGATTTTTTTATAGTAAGTTTATTTTTTTTAAATATTCAACGTCACCTATATCTAATTGCTATAGCTAATTTATCGCCAGCTTTGAAGAAGAGCTCTTTTTGCAATTATTTTGAAGAGCCTCATGTCATAGCGCTCCGGGAATACCTCAGGAAGAAGTTCATTCCACATTTTGCACGTTCGTGGCGAGAACGTCCCTGCAAAGCGGACCGTGGAGGACCGCCACGAGCCCAGCTGGTGTGAATGGAACTACTTCGGTGAGTGGTGCAATGGAGGAATGGTGACGGCACCATGTCAAATAATTACTTTTATGTAGTCAATAAACGTCGTCAACCATTACTGGCCCACTGCTGGGTACGGGTTACCTCTCAGAGTGAGGGTCTTACGCCATAATCCACCGCGTTGGCCAAATTCGAGTTGATAGACTTCACTTACCCTTGAAATGTAAAGAGTAATGTACAATGTAAAATGTACAATGTAAAGAGCAAACGTCCATTCAGTCCACCTGGTGGTATATTATCACCACAGTTCTGAAGGTGGTAGAACCCTTTGTGGTTCGAGGCCGGCGGCACCACCGCCACACCTATTTCTGCCTCGTAACAGTCGTGTTAAACGCTGTTGTGTTCTGGTTTGAAGGGTGTGGTAAGGGAGACATACTTTTCGAGATGTTCCAGATTAGTCCTCAGGGGTATATCTAACCTGGGATAGATTACAGTTGTCCATGGGCGGCAGTAACCACATACCATCAGGTGGACTGCATGCTCGTCACAGATGCCCCGCTACCCCTAAGAACTAAGATGGAACTCCTCGGAAAAGTATGTTTTCCACTCCTTTTAAACCAAAACACAGCAGCGCTTAACACTGTTGTTATGAGGCAGAAACAGGTGTGGCGGTGGTACCGCCGGAGTCGACCCACAAAGGGTTCTACCAAACCCTTTGTGGGTCGACTCCGGCCTTCCTACATATATCTACACACTATCTTATTTTCTATTCTAAATAGTCGTATATTCTTACAGAAATATCTGAATCAAGTATCTAATAAATTATTATGATCGATCAAGTGCTTCAGCACTTTGCTAAAATATTTTAAGATGAATCAGAATTACTTGAATAAATCAAACGAAAGTTATCTTAAGTCATTCATTATGGTACAGCGAGCCAGATCACTTGTTGAAGATTTTAAAATTAAAATAATTATTTGTCAGTTTATCTTAGAAGTGATAAATGGCTTATTTTAAAATTATTTTGCCCTATAAAATCTTTTAATGTTTCGTTAAAATTTTACTATGTACGAGTACTTGGTAGTAGTCTTTGGCGACCCGCGTGGCAGAGCAGTCACTATACCGGGATGATGCGCAGAGGGTCCCGGGTTCGATCCCCGGTCAAACAGACATCTAAATGATGAATTTAGTTTTCTGTTTCTAGGTCTGGGTGTTTGTGTATTCGTATATGTGTGTGTCCATGGCACCCATGACACAGGGAATCCTAGGGTGGGGCTGAGAGTGTGGAAAGCTTCTTTTTTGCGGTTTGATTCCGAACCTACCTATCTATTTCTACCTTATAACAACAGTTTTAAACGCTGCTGTGTTCTGATCTGTAGTGTTGTGGTAAGGAGACTTTTCCGAGGCATTCCAGTTTAGTCCTTGTTACCTTGTTAGACACATGTCCTTGGGGTTGTGGCGCATGTGTGGCTGTTATTGGGTAGTACTGAATCCTATCTGGGATTGATTATAGATGTCTATGGACAGCTGTTGCCATTTTCCATCAGATGGACCTTCAATCAATGGACAGATCAATCGTTTCCTTCTTCTGTATTACAAAAAAATACCAAAATAATAAAATTACAAATTTGTTATTACCGCAGAAACTTCAAAGAATATGTTATAATATGAAGAATCTCTAAAATTCACCGTTTCCCGACGTTGAGGTTGAATATTAAGGCGAATAAAATGCTTTCATTAAGCCTTTGTCGAAACAAGAATCTGTGATCAGAGTTGATTAAATTCTTTGTACCGCAACTTTATATCTAAAACGAAAGTCTTTCTTTTTGCTTAATCTTTGTTACCTGTTTTGGGTAATGGATGTAAAGAAATGTTTAAGTTCACGTGATGTTTAGCGGTCGAGCAAGGGAACAGAAGGTACCCGGTGCCGGTGCCACCACACGTGGTTATGTGAGATTCTTAAAAATCCTCCCAGGTGGCCGCCAGCGCTACGTAGTGTACTCCGAATTTCCAAAGAGACACCACTGGATCCTTTCGAGCACAATACCACTATTGGGCTCGGTCTAGTGGATTAAATTCTCACTAATTCTTCGGGCGTTATCAACTATACTAAGTAAGGTAAGTGGCTACTGGCGTCCGTGGACATCTATAACCAACCCCAGATAAGATTAGATTCCTAGATGAGGGTTGACCACAGATGCGCCGCTACCCCTGAGCACTAAGCTAGAAAGTCTCGGGCAAGTATGTCACCCTAACCACACCCTTCATACCAGAACACATTAACATTTAACACTGCTGTTATTTGGCAGCAATAGGTGTGGCGGTGTAGGTGGAGTTGAACCAGAAAGGCTTCTGTGTGTATGTGTGTTGTGTTCCGTCGGAGATCCCGGGGTCCTACAACAAGCGTTGAGGACGGCCACCGGGGGGCTTTTAGTGCGGTAAAAATCCTACATAACCTGGTGTCGCTCCCACGTTATCGTTTACCTTCTGAAGGTTTCACACTCGTAAACAAAAAAAAGTGCTGCACTGCTGTCATAAGGAGTCGAAACACGAAGGGTTCTATCAGAAATATTGATACCTCACACATGAAAGAACGCGCATGAGATAAATACGGTCCAACAAACTCATTCCGAACTAATACCATTAAAACCAATTTCCACAAGTTACCAGGGTTACAAGGTCGTGTAATTCATTACAGTACGGTTGTATGGCAGTATATATGAAACCATCGCGAAATTGCGCCGTAAACGTCCATAGTGTCAATTTGACGGACAATAAAGGCGTAGCGGGGAGCGTGGGGCCACGAAACTAGCGGCCACAACCGCGATATATTGATTCTTAAGACTGAAAGGTTGTAAGGGAGACATACTTACCCAAAGCGTTTCAAGTTAGTTCTTATAGTAGTTACGCATCTATTACCGATCTGAGGTAGGGAAATCTTATCTGGGGTTTATTCTGGATATATATTGGCGGCAGCGCCCTTTTACCATCGAATGGAAGCAACGTTTATAAAAAATACATAAACTGATTTGTACATAAAAAATAATATAACGTGGTAAATAAATGATAATTTGAGTACAGCCATATTTAAACTATATTTTAATGATACGAGTATTTTATTATTTAACGGGTACTCACGATATGTGTTTTTTAATTTCTTTATTGCCGATATTTCGACCATAATAAAATGTCTCAATTCCGCGATAATTTTAGTCTAAAATGATACGAGTATTACTTGCTACCCTGGGACCAAGTAAAACTGTCCGTATAATCCAATCTCCGCCCCATCGCTAGTTTCGTGGCCTACAAGCTCCACACAATAGGCGACAGGCGACAACGCGATAGCCGCTGCCGGGCGGCGCACAATGATAATTTACACGTAAAATTACCTGGAAATACCCGACCGAATATTTACCATCTGTGTATTTTCGTCCCGTTTCATATATGGTCGTTTAAAAGGCGTTCTGCCTGTCGTTCCATGGTCTGTGGTGGTTTTTCTGTATTCGTTATCATTGCAAATTTATTTCTAATTATTTTCGTCAACCCATTACTGTCCTTCTTCTCATGCGGCACTTGGCCCGGGTCTTCTCGACAAAGTGAAAAGGGACTATAGACCACCGCGTTGGTCAAGTGCGAATTTCTAAACTTTATACACCTGCAAGAACTTTTCCGTTTTTTAAGAACTTTCAATATTTTTCCTTTGCTGTTTAAGCAAATGATAATTAATTTCTTATACGCACGTATGTTTTGAAAAGTTAGACGTGCCAGAGATTCGAATTGAGATTAGAAATTGTAAAACCTAAATCTTTTGTTGGCAACATTTTCATAGATTTTAAATTAACATGGATAGATTTGTTGATAACATTATCGAGTTTCGATCTATTGTACGCAAAAAATGGATAGATTGATTATTAAAAACGAGCGTCAGTGAGGTCGAACCACCAAGGGACAAACCATTTACATAAACTTTACACAAACAAACAAAACAATTCCGAAGCGTTCCGAAGCAGCACGTGTGTAACGTGCGTGTGTAACCAAGACTTCACACTTCACAAAGGCTTCCCAAAGTTTCAAACTTAATTACGCTCACCGACACCGCGAACTCTCTACTTACCTGAAAAAGTACAAAGTTAATGGTTAATTTTATAGCCAGAAACAACGAAATTCTTTAAAATATTTGTTATTAGTGTACAAAATACAAAATTATTTTTTTTGCTAATATATAAAAACGGACGTCGGAAGGTTGTTCGTTTGTAACTTATTTTACGTGTATGTATTTTTTATCCAAAATGTTATCGAAAGCTTAGGCATCATATTTTGTGTTTGAATCTACAATAGACCGGTCAATATATGTACGTGAATTCACATGACGCTGAAAATTAGTAAAATTATTCAAAACAGAATGAAATACAACATTTCAAAGTTCCTCATTATTCCGGTACTTGCGAAAAAATACTTGAGGTCAACTCGGTTCACGATTTTCACCGAAATGATAAGTTTTATCATAAAATTACATTGGACAAAAATTGTAGATCATAAAATTATGTACCAAATAGCTATCAATATTTTTTTCCTAAAATCCACCGTTTCTGAGATATAACGATTCAAAAAGTTGTATTTGTAAAAAATCTAGCCTATGTCATTTCCACAAATTTGGCAATTTAGACGAATCCAGCGACATCTAATGTTAAAATCCGTCAAGCCGTTTGAGCTGCAGCACTTGCTTAAAAATAAGACATATATATTACGCTGAAAAAACATTACCCTCCCTAGTCGGGTAAAAAACCAGTTTTATTATAACTATTACTGGCTGAGCCGGCAAACGCTGTGTTGCTACATAAATAAAAAAATGTTTAGGGTGAACACACTTATCACTTAGGGGTATAAAAACTAGATAGTAGCCGATTCTCAGACCCACTGAATATGCATATAAAATTTGGTGAAAATCGTTAAAGCCGTTTTGGAGGAGTACGGTAACTAATATTGTGACACGAGAATTTTATATATAAGATAAAAGAGAAGTGTAAATACAGACTTTAAATCAACAGTACACAGTGTAAAACCTCTAAAGCGGGAATTATGTAAAAACATTTATAAAGTGTGGAGTTTTAATTACTCGCTTTCGAATTTATAATTGCACTGGAGACGTAAGAGCGCGACCTCCGAATGAATTATTATTTATGTAAATATAAAAAAATATATATTTATTCACTAAAGTAAGTAGAGACGAAAGTTATCTTAGTCTATGTAGGTCTGTCCATTTGACTGTCCTATATTTAGAAACCTTTTTAGGGTTCCAAAAAAAAAGTAACATTGACTAAAAATAAAAAAATTATATTATGAAGGATTTTCCCGTACAGGAACCCTGCCAACCCTGTGACATCCGATAGACATATAGAGTAATATAGACAGTGGAGGCTCAGCAATGGGTTCCGTTTTTACCCCTTAATCCAGAACACAACAGCGTTTGACACTGCTGTTATAAGGCAGAAATAGGCGATGATGCCACGAAAGTCGAACCATGAAGGTGAAGGTGGTAGAATCCTCTGTTGTTCGACCCAAACGGCACCACCGCCACACATATTTCTACCTAATAACAAGAGAGTTAAGGGCTGCTGTTTTCTAGTTTCAAGGGTGTGGTAAGGGAAACAAACCTTAGTCCTTAGGGGTAGAGACGCACCTTGGCCGACCTCAGGTAGGAAACTAAGCTTATATGAGGTTGTGAGGATCCGTGGGCGACAATAGCTACTTATCATCAGGTGAACTGCATTATTGTCTGCTACTCCTATATTCTATAAAAAACTAGAACATTGAAGGCCGTTTAACATTTAAAGGCATAGATATTTTTCTAGTTAAAGTGTTGAATGTCTGGAATCCTTGAAAACTCGCAATAATGTTATTATGCCGGCGCAGAGAGGAATCTACTGTTTGCTTTTATTTTTCTTCCCTGGGAATTGCGCTCGTTAATACATCACGACATTTTATCATAAAAAACAAAAAAGTCAACTTTAAAATACTTGAAAAGTGTGTTTTATCAGCCAAACATCATCATCACATCACATCAACAACCCATTACTGTCCCACTGCTGGGCACGGTTCTCCTCTTATAATGAGAAGGATTAGGCTTTGGTCCACCGCGCTGGCCAAGTGCGTATTGGTAGACTTCACATACCTTTGAGATTTGTTTTTATAAATCTTTCAGGTATGCAGGTTTCCTCACGATGTTTTCCTTCACCGATTTGCAAGTGATAATTGTTTTTCTAATACGCCCATAACTTTGAAAAATCAGAGGCCTGCGATTAGAACCTCGGACCCCTCGATCGAGAGGTCGAGTTTCTTAACTACTTAATCACTGCTTCTGCCGAGTTTGTTAACCACTAGGCTATCACTGCTTATTCATCAGCCAAAGATGGCGCGAAATCTCAATATTATAGAGGCTACAGATATGAAGTTGATTACAGAGATAGGTGTGAGACTAGTGGTCGAAACTCAGCCTCTCGATTGAGGGGCCCCAGGTTCAAATCCCACGTCTGATTTTTCAAATTGTATATTAGAAATAACGTATCACTTGCTTTAACTGCAACTGCATATGAAAGCATCATGAGTAGGTTTACTCATGATGCTTTCATTTGCAGTTACATACCTTACGATCTTAAAAATAATCTCTTAAGCATATGTGAAGTCTATCAATACGCACTTGTCCAGCGCGGTGGACTATGGACTAATCCTTCTCATTCTGAGAGGAGATCCGTGCCCAGCAGTGGGACAGTAATGGGTTGACGACGTGTCCAAACAAATTAGTCGTGAGGTGTAAACAGGCCTGACCCAGTTCCGATCAAGATGGCGAACACAGATAATAATTATAATCTACGTTTGTTGGGTGCAGTGGAGGATGCACGACAGATATAATTCGTATTGCTTGCTATTGTTTTTACCATCGATTATATAACGTTAATAAGAAACGGTTGTACGACCGCCAAGCGAGTAGCGATGAAGCGATGGCTCATAAAATAGGGTAATGAATATGTTATGATGTGGATATAGGTGCGGATTTATTTAAAATATTGTATTAGTTTCGGATATCGATATAGAATTCAATGCAATTTAGTTATTCCAACGTAAAGTCTTGTAATGTAATGTAAAGACTAATTATTATTCTAATGTAAAGAATTTACGATATGGAATTATTTCAAATTAAACGATAAATTCGGTTACGGGTGTTAGATTTTTAAAAAAATGTAAAAATGAATAACAGAAACCAGGTAATGATTTTATTCTATTTGTTAGGTAATTACAGCGTACCACATCTTGTTCGGGCGAAAACTTTAACATAATAGTGTGTCATTTAGATTTCGCCGTTATTGAAAATGATACGAAACTTTTATTTCCAATTCGGTTACGGTTTCAAATACAAAATATATTTTTATTTCCGATATCAGACAGTTTCAGAAACATCCCTGATTTGGTATCAAACCTGAACATAATCAGCGTTTACCAAGGATGTTGTTATATAGTTGTTAGGTTTCCTCGCGATGGTTTCTTCACCGTTTAAGCAAGTGATAATTAATTTATAATAACGCACATGCCTTTGAAAAATTAGAGGTGCGCGCCTGGGATTCGAACCACGGTCCCTTCGGTCAAGAGATCAAGTTTCTTAATCACTAAGCTATCATTGTACTATATACAATGGATAAAATTTACAGATACTATACCTACTGTATACAATGACCTTAACCCATTTCGTACTGACAGGAAACCTCCACCCGGCCATGACCTTGATAATTGTTGGTTGGTTTAAAATAATTGTATTTTATACGCCTTTTTATAATATAGGAGTAGCAGACGAGTATGCAGTGCCCCCTGATAGGTGGCTACTGCCGCCCATGGACATCTGTAATCAACACCAGATAGGATTAGATATTCCTAGCCGAAGTCGGCCATAGATGTGCCTCTACCCCTGAGGACTAAGCTGGAACGCCTCGGAAGAGTATGTCTCCCTTATCACACCTAAACCAGAACAAAGCAGCGCTTAACGCTGCTGTTATGAGGCAGAAATAGGTGTGGCGGTGCTGCCGCTAGAATCGAACCACAAAGGGTTCTACACTACAACCTTTTAAATAATATAGATATCAAATGTTGTGCATACCACTGATTGACATCCGAAATTTTTGGCCTACACAAATACTACATAATTTCAACTGAAAAGATACAGCGAGAAACTCAGCGATATATGTCCAACAGTGGGCATAACATGTTAATTTTATACTACTTTTCCCTCACGACACTCAAAAGTAACTATTAAAACCGAATAATTATCCCATCATGTTATTATTAAGCAATATTGAACCTTTGCTCACATAACCTTAGTTTCAATTTAGACCGAGTTTACTCAATCTAGCCTTAAAATTTGCTACGACTCGACTTCGTGACTTAGTCCATTTTCAGTTAATTTAGGGCTTAAATTTGCATAGCACATCTAAACGGGTTTTATGACACTATTAACCTAGAAAGAAATCCCTAAAGTGTAAATCCCTTTCTACCTATTTTTTGTCTTTTTCTTGACGACAGGGAAACCTTTAAAAGGTATGCGGTGCCATGGGAGCAACAGGTGAAGGTGGTAGAACCCTTTGTAGTTTGACTCCGGCGGCATCACCGCCACACCTATTTCTGTCTCATAACAGCAGTGTTAAGCGCTGCTTTGTTCTGGTTTGAAGGGTGTGGTAAAGGACACATATATTTCCGAGGCGTTCCGATAGAGGCGCATCTGTGGCCGACCTCAGGCAGGAATATCCTACCTGGGGTTGATTACAGATGTCCATGAGCTGCAGTAATCACTTATCATCAGATGGACTGCATGCTCATCTAAAAAAAGCTTGTTTTTAAAAAGTTCCTAATATAAATGTGTTTGCGTTCTAGATAAAGTAGGCAGTGATGTTATCCTATTTACCATATGAATGGCGGTTGGTCCATACTCAGCATTCAGAGTGGTTTCATAGCCGCGGGATTATGAGATAAAGAAAATTGTTTGGATAAACTGAACTGCAGTGAGACTTTTTGTTTTTCTTCGTTTTATTACTTTTTAACGCAAAGTGGTGTGTGGAGCAATTATAAGGTAAATAAAATTAGTGACGGGGATATATTAATATGTGAAGCAAAAATTGTACCCCTTTTACCGAAAAATTACACGGACGGTGAAGTATGAAACTTGCCACAGTTACAGTTTATATAGAGAAGAAGAGCAGAAAACTAATATTTCTTTAAAGTAATGCATAGAAAGTACATTAAATTAATAAAAAAAATCATTACACACACTACTACGCATTTGACACAAACACATACAATTCACAAACTATGTAGTAATTTTTTTTCTATAAAATGCCACATTGACATTAAGGAAAATGACAAATTGCCATTGTTATATTTTATCATGAAAAAACATTAACATTATATACAACCCACAAGGATGCAAATTAAGCGAAGGTACTTAGCTCACACGTTTACATATACTCTTTGTTTAATATGTTTATTTTGATAACAATTTTTATATATTTATGGTCCTTCGACCTCTGGGCGACAACTAATTATACTAAATTGGTAACTTTTTGCACTACAAATTCTTAAAACCATTTTCATCAGTTACAGACAAACGCCGAAATTCAATTTCTTGAAAATTTCAACTTACGTAGATATTTTCAAGAAATTGAATTTCCATTGTAACAAGCATGCAATAATGCTGAGCTGAATTCCATTTGAGTTGGTTGAATCTGGTCGCAGTCAGTGGAATCCGGTTATAACCAGAGATTACTAATTTCCCGATTACGCGCTCGACCACGGCGCTAACCTCGTAACGCGAATTAATATAACGGGGAACGATTTGAATTTCCATCATTTTTAACCCTTTCATTCTATTCATGTTTTTATTGTTTAACCTAACGAGTAGGCAGACGTGGTACCTGATGAAAAGTAGATACGCCGCCTATGGACATTTGCAACACCAGAGGAGTCGCCAATGCGTTACCGGTTTTGGATGAGAGCTCTTTTTGCACCTTTTTTAAAGAACCCCATGTCATAGCGCTCCGGGAATATCTTAGGAGAAAGCCTCATATAAATAAATATTATATACTGAAATATTTATTTGTAATGTCAAAATATCAGCTATAAACGTTTTATTAATCGGTTTTGACCGGACTTCCACTGCCAGTAAACTGATGATATAAGGAGTAATTTAGGCTACTTTTATTTTTAGAAGAGGGTTCCCCAAAAGTTTAGGGTTCCTCAAAAAATAAAACCAAATCTTCCAAGTATCTACTTTTTAACTGCATGTGAATCCGTGGTGCAAACTTGTACTTGATGCAATTTTTGTTGAATTTGTTTAAATTTTGCCCTTTACTCTGATTCGACGATATCATTTGTATATTATAAATTGAGCGTAATACTTTTGCTCAACGAATAAAGTATTCAACATTTCTTGGGAAAATTACTTATAAAGAAGGAAGTTAATATCCTGAAAGAGATGGCTTGTGTGTCGCTCGAAGTCACAGAACTCCTGCCCTTACCATGAGTTTTTACGTTTTGACAAATATGACTGTTTGTTGCGTATTTGCCCATACAAAATCCAATCAGCGCCCCTAGAGGATTGTATCAGAACTATAGTGTCAGTAACGTAACATTAAATGTCTAAATTGACAAAATCGCACTTTATGTTTTGTCTCTCTTTTTTGCAAACATGTGAGGTAGACAAAAAGGTCATTGTCACTTGAGCACTTACTTATTGTTACGTTTACTCAGACTACTGAAGCAAACGGAACAGAATAATGGATGGAATAAACGTAACGTAAAATTATGGGATGTTTTGAAAACTCATGGTAAGGGTACTGTATGTTGTTGCTTGCAGATGTCCACAGGTGGTATAGTCCTATAGATAAGGTGAACTGCATACCTACTTGTTTACTTTTCAAAATCCGTAAAAAAGATATAGTAGTGTTGAAAGAGTTCTACCATCTTCTACATTTTGTCAACAAAATAAAATACTTAAAGTTAATTAAACTCTTCAAAATGTTACCAAAAAGCTTCACTTAGAAATATAAGCCTGTAATTAGTTAACTCAGCTGAAATATAAAATCATCGCCAGTTGACCCATATACGATCGTGGCCGACGAGTCAAAATGAAAAATCAGACAGTACTTGACCCAATTTTCAATCAATGATTACGACATTAGGCATATAAATAAAATCTGAGGGCTTAAGTTTTGCTTTTTCTGATATTCTTATTAAAAAGGCAGTTACATATTTTTTTATAATATCGAAATAACAGACGGCGTGGAGTCCACTTGATGGTAAGCGGCTACTGCTGCCCATGGACATCAGGTATCAACACCTGATAGGATGAGATATTCCTGCTTGAGGTCGACCACAGATGCGCTGCTACCCCTGAGGACTAAGTTGGAACGCGTCGAATAAGTATGTCACCCTTTAAACAGGATCACAGCAGCGTTAAACACTGTTATATTTAGACAGAAAAGGCGAAGCGGTGTAGCCTCCGGAGTCGAAAAATTAGTTACTTAATAATACGTTCGTACTAAGTAATTCAGAGACCCCGGCTCCGAGCCTGAGACTCCTAGCGAAAGAGGCTGAATTAAAATAACTGAGAGACACATGTATGTCTAAATCTTAGGCACGCCCTTTTTTTCGTGGGGAAACCCTTCAAGGTTTCCTCTCGATTGCAGTGACATTGATGAGGATATGCCGTAATCTTACCGGCTAAAACCCCACGGTGTTCCTCTGAACGCCCTTTGTCGGGACCACGGGTACGCTAACAGCACTCGTCCACGATCCCCACGGCGTTTGCCCGAATCCGAGCCCGTCTCGTTTTGGGATAAACTTCAATAAAGACTGATTAACGGATATTATCACAATAATTATGAGGTGTCGTTGGATTCCTTTAAATTGTGGGAGTGACAAAGCCTTTATCTTTAAGCAGCAGCTTTATCTTTAGTTCTTTCTTTTATACCGATTCTCTAGTCACTAGTTTTTCCAATCCATTAGAATTTACATCCAACATTTAATAATAAAACGAGAACCAAGTGTAAGTTTAATTAAAGTAAAAGGTACTCGTATTTCATACGTTAGTACAGTTTCATATGTTACAGCAAAATTAAATGTTTGATATACGCTCGCTCGAAACAAGTGTTGATAAATGGTGTTTCTCGGAAGAGTTTCAACAAGAAACCACAGTCCTATTATTCCTCAGCTGCAGCTGACGTACAGCAGAATCCTTTGATAACTTTTATTGTTATACTCTGATCCTATACTTTAGAAGTTACTGATAGGAATATTTTTAATCGAATTCAAAGGAAGAGGATTTCAAGGAGGAAGTTTCTCAATTCGACCGTATATGTTTTTTTTATCTTTGTTCGCCGATAACTTCGTCGTTTATGTACTAAACCAACATTTATTTGAATATTTTTTTACTTTATAGTGACACAGAAGTCGGTTGTATTTTTTGTTAAAAAATGTTTTATAACATAGCAGACGAGCGTGCAGTCACCTGATGATAAGTGCCTACTGCCGCCCATGGACTAATCTAATCAACACCAGATAAGTTTAGATTTCTACCTATTATCGCCCTCTCAAATGCGCCGCTACATTGAGGACTAAGCTGGAATGCCTTGGATAAGTATGTCTCCCTTACCACAGCCTTCAAATCAAAACAATGCAGCGTTTAACACTCCTGTTATGGGGCAGAAATAGGTGTGGCGGTGGTGCCGCTGGAGTCCTTTAACCTACATCATGCAACTTACATGTCTGAGATTTTTCCGTATCTTATTGCGAAATCCTAGACTGCAATTGGCCTACGGGGTAGACCTAACTTAAAGTACCTTTCCATGAGGAAACAGAACCCCATTTGTGTCAGTCAGGCAGTAAATTACTGATGATCCAGATAATATTATATCAAGTCCTAGTAAGGAACAGCTCATCTTAGATAAAATAAAGCCTAAAATACAGCGAGACTGGAGTTAAACCCACTGGGATTTGTTATCAGCGCGGCAAAATTTCCGTAAAAATATTTGCGCATGCTGACTGTTGCGAATTCTTTCTCGGGTTTTTATTTTACTTATTCTTAAGAATTTTTTACTTTTAATAAAATTTTGCACTTGTTTTCTTGTATTAACTTCATAACACACAAACATAATTATGTAGCATTTTTAAAAAGGATAGAATCCTTCGTAATTAGGGAAGCACCAACTATGTTTCTGCTTAAAACAGCAGCATTAAGCGCTGCTGTATTTCGCTTTGAAAGGTGTGGTGATGATGACTCACTTATACAAAGCGTTCCAACTAAGTCCTCAGGGGCAGCAAGGCAGCAATGCTTCAGTGGCCGAGCTCAGAACTCTAATCTTATCTGGGTGGTATTATAGATTTCAATCGCAGCAGGGGACGCTTAAAATCAAATGGACTTCATCTCAAAAAACTCAAAATATTTATTGGAGTTTACTCCTTAAGAAACGATTTGAGTTATAAGGCCCGGTACGGAAATTTTATGAGGAGTAAAATCAAGTGTAACACGAAAAGTTGAGGCGTAACGGTAACCAAAATATGAATCAAGAGTGCTTTTATTAATTTAAAATACAGTAAGTTCAAATCCCATATGAAAGTAATTATTACAATAAAAATAATTAGCAATATATAAAACATTAAAACGTCATTAACTAATTTGTTTACATTTTTGCATAAATTAAGTTATAGGTTTGATCATTTATAAACACTGTGAAAAATATGAACATTGGCGCCATAATATGATTAACAATCTTTTATGAACGTTTTTAAAGAAGAGTAACATATAAAATCAGTAAGCAATTGAATAAGATATAATATTAGCAAAATAAGTTTTTAACATAAAGAGGCTTTTGTAAGTTACTGATATATTAATTTAACTTATAAAAATGGATGCATTATTGATCAGCACCATCTATCAACGATAAACGGGCAAAATCAAAACAGTATTATTTAATATGTATTACAGAATTATTGCTAATGAATTATGTTCAAAATAAGTTATATAAAATTAGCAATACGTTTTAAATGAAGTCTAGAATTATAAAACATTCAGAAACAATCCAAATTACATATAATAACATGTTTATTGAGTCTCATATAAATTTCATCCGTAAATTGCAACAAGGATATTTTATAGATGGCAAAGAAATTATAATTATTAAGTTTTAAGTTATAAAACGTTTAACATTGTTTTAAATATAAATAATTATATTATATTAAAATTTACTTTAATATAAACAATTATATTAAGTTACCATTATAATATTTGGAACCAAAATACATAGATTGATAAACTTGCAAACTTACAATTTATAAAACTTGCCACTAGATGGCGCTATTTTATATTATTTTGTAACATACTTTATGTAATACGCATAATTGAAGTAATATAAATAATCCGAATAATTACAGATACTCGTATATGTTTGTTTCTCTTATCATTTTAGCAGATGCGTTCATTTACCTACCCTTTTGTCTATTCGATATATATCATAATTATCATTCGTAAGGAGTAAACTCCAATCGTGCGTCGTAGCTGACACACACACACTTTTTTTTTTGAACTTTTCGCCTCGAAAGATATAACCTGCTTGTAACCGCAAAAATAAGAAATCAAACACTTAAATCTTCAAACAGCCATAAAAAATCGTCCCAGCATACAATTTATCACTACGAATACGTGTTTTGCCTGCAAATAAGGCTTCGAGGGAAGTCGTATCATACGTAACACGTTGGGTGCGAAGCTCCAATTTTATTCTTAACAGATTACACGGATCATCCTGGGGTCAACCCTTAGTAACGAGACAAAAATGTTAAATTACTTGTAAAATTTCAGAACAGACATAGGTTACCTCAACCTACAGGTAACCTATGTCTGTTCTTAAATTTATGAACTTCTGTCTTTTGCCTGGAAATGTCGTCAAAATGTATCCAGCAGTTTTCAAATGAAACTCATACAAGCAATAAAATTTAAAAGAAAATAAGAGCTATATAGCAGTTATTTTAATTTTACAAACAGACAGACAATTCGGTTCAATTATTTTATTCATATTTAGTTTATTTACATTCAACGTAGCCAAAAGGTTCTACATTTAAATTCAGAATCCATTACTCGCTTCGTTCGCTCCTTGAGTGAATGAAAAGTAAAGAAATTCGTTCAATCTTAACTAGAAACTATAAGAGAGTCCGAATATTTATCCAGACATTATCATAATAAACTAAGATAAAGAATGGTAATCTTGGGAAAGGTACTGAAATAGTAAGCTTCAGAGAGGTGCCACACGTTGAGAGAGGTTTGAAGATGGTAGAACCCTTTGTAGTTCAACTCCGGCGGCACCACAGCCACACAAGGGTACGGGTAAGCCACAGAAGGGTATAAGGGAGACATACTTTTCTGAGGCGTTCCAGCTTAGTCCTCAGGGGTAACGACGCATCTGTGTTCGACCTCAGGTAGGAATATCTAATCCTATCTGGGTTTGATCACAAATGTCCCTTGACGGCAGTAGCCACTCACCATCAGGTGGACTGCATACTCGTCTGCTATATAATAAAAAACACACATTTAAACGCTTGACATAGCTCGACTATAATATCTGATTTATATTAAAAATTAGCTTCCCAACAGCTACATACTTATAATTTGACTAATCCGAAAATTCCTTGCTAAGTGCAGAGACTCCCTAAGGATCCTTGATTATTTCAAATTGAATTTAAACGATTGCTACTAAAGCCTTCTTTCGTATAATTTTCAATTTGTTAGAAGCAAAATTAGATTTATTCTCATTCAGTATTACATCTTTCTTTTCACATTTCGTTTATTAGCTCACTCGCGCTGTTTATTTATGGCTGGCGAGAGTTTCGCAGTTCCTTTCGCTACGAGATATCTTAGAAAATGTCTACGCATATAATATAACTGTTTGTATATATTTTATGTTTAAGGTCTCCTTTATAAAAATAGTACTATCATACAGGTTTAGTATTGTTTATGTTAGAGTTAGTCAGACCCCTGGCGTGTTAATATTATCGGTGTCTATAGTCTCGGGCTGAGTAGGACAGAATAGAGCTACAGTACCCTCTGCATCATAAGAAAATCCATTAAAAAAGATATCAGGCGACGTAACTATAACATTGTTTTAGATACTATAGAACAACATAAAGGTCAAAAAGTTTTTAGGAAGAAACTACAATCGGGAAGCAAACAAATTTTCAAGCTACGTACTGCTAATAACACCATAACATCTGACAGGAGAGAGATTCTGAACGAGGTGGAGGTATTCTACAAAGCCCTGTATAGTTCTAAAATCCAAGAACCGAAAGTAGACAAAAAATACCCTAGAGCCCCACTGACTAGACACAAAACAGAAGATCTTCCTGAAATAAGCTTATATGAAATAAAAAATGCCCTCAAGTTAATGTCCAATGGGAAATCACCTGGACAGGACAGAGTGCTATTGGAGCACCTAAAATATGGTGGGAAGCCTGTATTGCAGCATCTGCAACTATTATTTAATAAAACCCTTTTCGAAGGAACAACACCAAAATCTTGGAAAGAGGCGGTTGTGGTCCTACTTCACAAGAAAGGCGATAAAACTCAACTGATCAACTACCGACCGATCTCTCTTCTCAGCCATATCTACAAGCTGTTCACCAAAGTGATTACCCTTCGCCTTAATTCTCGATTTGATCTTGCCCAACCTGTAGAGCAAGCTGGATTCAGATGTGGATTCTCTACGTTAGATCACGTCCATACTATGAAGCAGATAGTAGAGAAAAGCATAGAATACAATCAGCCCCTCGTAGTCGCATTCATTGACTACGAGAAAGCATTTGACACCGTAGAACACTGGGCTGTTATGCATTCTCTACAAAGAAGCTTGGTTGATACAAGGTACGTCGAGATAATTAGAGACATCTACCGAAACGCTTCCCTACGTGTTAAGCTACACGATCTATCGAGACCTGTGCCTATAGAAAGAGGGGTGAGGCAAGGTGACACAATCTCGCCGAAATTATTTACATCATGCTTGGAGGATGTCTTTAAGCTCCTTGACTGGACTGACAAAGGCATAAACATCGACGGCAAACGCCTCTCCCACCTCCGTTTTGCGGACGACATAGTAGTATTCGCAGATAACATACAAGAGTTAGAGGTAATGATCCAGGAATTATATACAGCCTCCCTTAATATCGGTCTAAAAATGAACACCAACAAGACGAAAATTATGTGCAAAGATGTCGACATAGATCATATTACGGTAGACGGGAATACAATAGAGAAAGTTACCAGCTATATTTACCTCGGTCAAATCATAACTCTCGACAGGTCTGGTCAGGCACAGGAAATCCAGCGGCGTATCCAGTTAGGATGGGGTGCTTTCAACGTGCTATGTTAGGCATTACGTTGCGAGACCGTATCCCTAATGCCGAAATCAGAAAAAGGACAGGAGTGTCTGACATAGCGCGAACCATAGCGCACCGCAAATGGCAATGGGCGGGGCATGTCTGCCGGAGGGATGATGGCAGATGGACCCGAAAAGTCCTCGAGTGGAGACCAAGACGAGGCAAAAGGAATGTTGGGAGGCAACCCGCACGATGGACCGACGACCTGGTCAAAATAGCAGGCCGCCATTGGATAAGAATGGCGAGCGATCGAGCAACATGGAAACACCATGAGAAGACCTATACCCAGCATTGGGTGAATAATGGTTGAAGAAGAAGAAGAAGACCCTCTGCCTATCATAGGGACGTTCGGGGTCTTACGGAGTTTCAGACGCCACGAGTGAGAGTTCGAACAACCCAGGCAGCGACCTTGAAAACAATATGCGTGGCCGCATATCGTAGTAAGCACGTAGAGCAAGAGCGTAAATATTCCCCTTAGCAGAGATTTATTGATAGAGGCACCGCGCTCTGACGACTCCGATTATATTCCGTTAAAATCCTCCACGTAGCGCGGATGACAAGCCTCCGGGCAGTTTTAGTGAGTAAATATCCCACATAACGCAGTGTTGCTCGCACCTTTTAAACAAGAAAAATCTTTATATATATATTTCTTATGTGCGTGTGTATGTCACTGAACTCCTCCTAAACGACTGGACTGATTTTGATGAAATATGTTGTGTGTGTTCAAGGGGTTTTGAGAATGGTTTAGATTCACAATTTAGTCCGTGGGAAAAGGTTTTTTTAATTAATTTTTAATTCGTAAGTAGTTGTTGATTTTGGAATGTTTCACATTGGATTCGACGGACTTCGCTACCATCGCAGTTTCAAATATTCTATCTATTTTTCAAACCCGTAAGTGATAAGGGTATGGCAACACAACGTTTGCCGGGTCAGCTAGTATCCTTATAAAATTCATGGACACAGAAGTGCGGATTAGTGAAAACTACGTTAAAGTGAACAATACGCCACATTTCTAAAGTGGGAAATAAAGCGAGTTTCGACAAGTTTCGTCCGCAAATAGTTCTTGTGATATGAGTAGGTATAAGCTGGGATCTGGAAACTTTCCGGCTTCCCGGCTAGATGTGGAGAAGAGAACTTTAAAATGAATACTATTTTTAGGGTTCCGTTACCAAAAGAATAATGGAACCTCATTTCGTTCTATCTGTCACAGACATTTTACTTGGATGGCAAACTCTATCCCTTATATAGGTACTGTACCGGGTGAAGATCGTGATAACTTTGTGGTTAAAAATCTCTGCCTCTCATTCAAAGGGTCTTTTTTTTCTTTTCGAGGAGGAAAGGACGGTTTGAGCTCTCACTCTTGCCGCCCGCAACCCCTAGTAGTCCTATTCTAGTCCCGGAACTACAGAGACCATTCAGAAGGTCTGAGATTCCAATAACAAGCGAGTGATTTTTCAAAGTGATGTATTACAAATTAATTATCATTTGCTTAAACTATGATGGCTTTGGAGACCTAGTAAACAAAGCAATTATAGCGTAGTGGTTAAGAGACTCGGCCTCTCGATCGAGGTTCATATCACAGGCACGCAAGTCTGATTTTTCAAAATTATGTGCGTATTAGAAATGAATTATCATTTGTTTAAGCAAAGGTAAAGGAAAACATCGCGAGGAAACCTGCATTACCTGAGAGATTTATAAAAGAAAAAACTCAAAGGTACGTGAAGTCTACCAATACGCACTAGGCCAGCGCGGTGGACTATGGCCTAATCCTTCTCATTCTGTGAGGAGACCCGTGCCCAGAAGTGGGATAGTAATGGGTTGATGATAATGATGATGAGTAAACATAATAGTTCTAGTTCGATTGTGTAAAAACTAAAGCTGTTTTATTCAGCTACGTCGTTCGAAAAAAATATCTGTATACAGTGTATACGAAGTTTGGAAGGTAAGTGTGTTACTTGTATATAAACCGGTGAACCATGATGTGAAACTACATCAAAAAAATAGGGATGCCACTCTGTACATATTTTTTTTTCGAATTCCAAATTTGAACAAATGTGTGTTCTAAACATTTACTTATATACCACCCATTCGTTGTGTTACAGAGCACAAAAACATTTTTTACACGCCCATGTGGCCAATCACGATGATTTTTTAAGTGTGCTTAACGTATCTGACGAAATCCGATTCCGAAAAAAGATTGAACGAGATACTAGATTTTGATAAAAACTAAACGTGTAAATTTATATATTTAATTTATTTCCATAAGTGGGAATCAAAGTGTTCATTAAAATCACTAGCTAGATTTTTACGCCATCAAATAGTACCCCGCTTATAAAGATCAAATTTAATAAAGTAATAATAAATGATGCAAGGAAATTACTCTTTTTAACACGCTTTTATTAGCTTGGGTTGTATGTATGTATGTACGTAACAGTAACGGAATCTTTGAACGCGATTTCTATCCACTTTGAACGTGCAGTTTAATTCAAAATTTTGAAAAATTATCAAAAACCGATGACAATACACGATTTTAACATTTTGTACCATTGTCCTTATCAACATCCTCAGGATTAACGAAATTCGAGGCGAGAGAAAGCGCCTTATGGAGCGTACAGGCAAAGTTACTAGATTGATTTTTAGCTATGAAAAATAATAATGTTATTTCCCTATAACTCAAATGTATTGAAACATATCTATAATGCCATCTTTTAGAATGATTTTTAGGATTCCGTACTCAAAGGATAAAAGGAAACCCTCCGCTGTCTGTTCGTGAGTCACAGGGCTTTATCTCTTAAACCGTAATAGATAGACACTTGATTTTTTTACAGACGATGCATAATGATGGTCGCTATAACAACAAATACTAAAAATTAATAAAATAAATATAGTTCAAAAAACTAAAAAACACGCTTTTATGATAAAATCAACTAAAAATTAGAAAATAATTTTCAATCTAGGAATCAATTAAGGATCACTAAATTGTATAACTGTGGAAAAAGTGTGGGGTGCTTTTCGAAAATTGATAAGTGGAGCACTCCACGCTTCTTTCACAATTGTTCATAGTCTCCTTTATAAAAATAGTAGGAACATTCAACGTACAGGTTTAGTAGGTAGGTTTGCTAGTAGGCAGGTAGGTTTAGTTTCAGTTGCCACGAGTGAGAGTTCGAACCACCCAGCCAGCCTTGAAAAGAACAACGGTATGTGTGGCCGCATACTGTCGTACTGTCGTAAATGTTCACCTGAGCACAGATACATACGGTCACCGCGCTCGGAGGACTCCGATTATGTTGCGTTGGAGTCCTCTACGTAGCTCTGTCGGATGCCGGGACAGTTTTAGTACTCGTAGGTATAAATGCTACATAACCCGCTCTCACCTTTTAAAGGTTTCGCCCTCGTCAACAAGAAAATGTGATTTTTTAAATGTTTAAATGATTATTATTTATAACGTTCTGGCACACAGAAGTGCGGATTAGTGAAAACTACATTAAAGTGAACAATACGCCACATTTCTAAAGTGGGAAATAAAACGAGTTTCGCGAAGTTTCGTCCGCAAATAGTTCTTGTGATATGAGTATAAGCTGGGATCTGGAAACTTTCCGGCTTCCCGGCTAGATGTGGGGAAGAGAACTTTAAAATGAATACTATTTTTAGGGTTCCGTTACCGGAAGAATAATGGAACCTCATATCTTCCCGTCTGTCGTAGACATTTTACTTAGATGGCATACCCCAACCCTAATATGGGTGCTGTACCGGGTGAAGGTCGTGATAACTTAGTGGTTAAGAATCTCGGCCTCAATTAGGCGATTCGGCAATTTGGCATTCACGTAGGCGTGTGATTTTTCAAAGTGATGTATTAAAAATTAATTATCATTTGCTTAAACCATGATGGCTTTGGAGACCTAGTAAACAAGGCAATTACCTATAGCCTAGTGGTTAAGAGACTCGGCCTCTCGATCGAGGTTCATATCTCATATCACGTCTGATTTTTCAAAATTATACGCATATTAGGAATGAATTATCACTTGCTTAAACGGTGAAGGAAAACATCGCGAGGAAACCTGCATACCTGAGAGATTTATAAAAGAAAAAACCCTCGAAGGTATGTGAAGTCTACCAACTCGCACTTAGCCAGCGCGGTGGACTATGGCCTAATCGTTCTCATTCTGAGAGGAGACCCGTACCCAGCAGTGGGACAGTAAAGGGTTGATGATGATAATGATGATGATGAGTAAACATAATAGTTATAGTTCATTGTGTTAAAAACGAAAATTGTGTTTTTTATCCAGCTATGGCGTTTGATAAATTTATTTGTATACAATATACGTAGTTTGCAAGGTAAGTGTGTTACTTGTATATAAACCGGTGAACCATGATGTGAAACTACATCAAAAAAGTAGGGATGCCACTCTGTACATATTTTTTTTTTCGAATTCCAAATTTGAACAAATGTGTGTTCTAAACATTTACTTATATACCACCCATTCGTTGTGTTACAGACCACAAAAACATTTTTTACACGCCCATGTGGCCAATCACGATGATTTTTTAAGTGTGCTTAGCGTATCTGACGAAATCCGATTCCGAAAAATGATCGAACGAGATACTAGATTTTGATAAAAACAAAAAGTGTAAATTTATATCTTTAATTTATTTCCATAAGTGGGAATCAAAGTGTTCATTAAAAACACTAGCTAGATTTTTACGCCATCAAATAGTACCCCGCTTATAAAGATCAAATTTAATAAAGTAATAATAAATGATGCAAGGAAATTACTCTTTTTAACACGCTTTTATTAGCTTGGGTTGTATGTATGTATGTATGTACGTAACAGTAACGGAATCTTTGAACCCGATTTCTATCTACTTTTAACATTCAGTTTAATTCAAAATTTTGAAAAATTATCAAAAACCGATGATAATACACGATTTTAATAATTTTGTACCATTGTCCTTATCAACATCCTCAGGATTAACGATTTTCGAGGCGAGAGAAAGCGCCTTATGGAGCGTACAGGCAAAGTTACTAGATTGATTTTTAGCTATGAAAAATAATAATGTTATTTCCCTATAACTCAAATGTACTAAAAACATATCTATAATGCCATCTTTTAGAATGATTTTTAGGATTCCGTACTCAAAGGATAAAAGGAAACCCTCCGCTGTCTGTTCGTGAGTCACAGGGCTTTATCTCTTAAACCGTAATAGATAGACACTTGATTTTTTTACAGACGATGCATAATGATGGTCGCTATAACAACATTACTAAAAATTAATAAAATACATAAAGTTCAAAAAACTAAAAAACACGTTTTTATGATAAAATCAACTAAAAAGTTTTTTATTAATAATATACATAAAAGCGTGTTTTTTAGTTTTTTTAACTATATTTTTTAAGCTTTAACTCACAATTTCTGGATATTGTGTCGATTCATCTCACGTTATTCCATCTGCTTGAGCAAATTAAAAACTCATACTAAAGGTACAGTTGACAGCCCTAGCTCCACCTGTACAAACCGCTGAAGCAGGGGTGCGTTTAACGTTATTATCGTGGACAAGGGCAATTCCCGATTTATGAGGGTAAGCTTTCGTTTACGTATGCTGATCGTATCAGTACCTTTATGTCCTTTATTATATTGCTGCTGCATTTATTACCGCTACTTTTCTATTTAAAAACTGGTTATATTATTATCATTTTATATAATATGTTAGATGTATAGTACCTTGTAATATGTAGCTTCCAAAAATATATTAAAATTATGTATTGATTCTTGTTAAAAATTAAAATTTATTTTGTAATAAATTATTATGAATTTATATTATAGAAGTAAAAGGTTCACGTCGTCACACGATGGTAAATGGTCGTTATAATAATTTATATGTTATATTATAATTTAATTATCACTTGGTTTACCGGTGACGAAAAACATCCTGAGGAAACCTGCGTGACTGAAAACTGAGAAATCTAACCTTCATCTACCAGTTCGTACACAATTAGATTCCTACCTGAAGTTGGCCACAAATGGCTTGCTACCCTGACTAAGTTGTAATACCTCAGATAAGTACTCTAACAACACCCTTCAACGCGAAATACAGTTAAATATTGCTTTTACTAGGCAGAAATACGTGTGGCGGTGTTGACTCCGGAGTAAACCACAAAGATTTCTACCACCTTCAATAAAATTATTTAACTTATCATTAGATAAAAAAATATTAGAAATATATTAGATTTGTATTTCTACAAGATCCATAGGCTTCAACAACTTAAACGATTACGCAGAGGAACCACAAAGAGTTCTACCAACATTAAAACGTTAGCTCTATACGTATAAAAGTTACTACTTAGTATCTACAAAACCTAGTTAAGCAGTAAATCGACAAACTTCAGACCTCAGACCAAAAAAGTAGACAAAAACATAACAACATTGAATTATTTATTTTATAATATTTATGATGGTAAGAGGTTACTAGCTCCCATGGGCAACTATTATCAACCCCAAGTAAGATTAGATTCCTACCTAAGGTTGGCCACAGATGCGCTACCTATATCTTCTTTACCACAAAAACTACAACTTTCTTTCCTTACATACCACTTTTTCGTCTAAAACCATACCATATAACGTAGATTAATATAATTAGATATGCCACTATACTATGTAAAACTTTGAGAGGCTAAGTCTATATTTTAGGTCTAGGTTTTCCCAAACAAACGTTGCAAATAGCCTTTGTTCTCATAATGAGTAAAAGTTTGATTGGAAGGAAAACTAAGCGCGGATGGTAAATTTGGGGAACAAACGATTTAAATTGGAACAGATCTACGTTTATCTACGAGTATCTAAAAATATAATATGGCGAAATAAATCACACTGGAAAAATATACGTGACTACGTACGACTACATTTTTTTTATAATTTAGGAGTAGCAGACGAGTGTGCAGTCCACCTGATGATAAATGGCCACTGCCGCCCATAGACATCCGTAATCAATCCCAGGTAGGATTAGATATTCCTACCTGAGGTCGGTTACAGATGCGCCGCTACCCCTGAGGACTAAGTTGGAACGCCTCGGCAAATTATGTCTCCGTTACCACAACCTTCAACCACAACACAGCAGCGCTTAACACCGCTATTATGAGGCAGAAATGGGTGCGGTGGTGGTGCCGCCGGAGTCGAACCACAAAGGGTTCTCCACCTTCTACATACTGCTTATACTCGTATATGACTAAAAGAATTATTATGAAAACAAAAAGTCGACTGCAATATACCCCATGTCACTCATAATTTAACCGAATACAAAGAAACCTCGTAATATGTTAAAATCCGGATAGCCGTTAAAGCTGCAGTGGTTGAAGAATGACCTTTGAAGATGGTGGAACGGTCTGTGGTTCGACTCCGGCGGCACCACCGCCACACCTATGTCGGCCTCATAACAGCAGTGTTAAACGCTGCTGTTATGATATGATATGTTATGGTAAGGGAGTCATTATCTGAAACATTCCAGCTATGTCCTGAGGGATAGCGGCGCATCTATGGCTAACTTCAAGTAAGAAACTAATCTTATCTGGGGTGTCAACACTAATTAATGTGGACTGCAAGCTCGTCTGCTACTACTATGTTAAAAATAATAACCCTACCACCTTTCTTGTTTGTTATCGACTTTAGAACGAATCATTTACCATTAAAACAAGTACCTACTTTTGTTCAATTTGCACTGTTTTACATCCATTCAAAATGGATAAAACATAATTGAGTTTCATGCAAGTACTACAAACTCAGCCAGCCCGGCAAAATTTAAAATATTTTTGAATTCCATTTTTGTTCCTGCTTCCCAAAGTTTTAAAAAAATATATTTTTGTTCCTGTTAAAGTATTCGTATCAAGAGAACACTTAGTCCACGTGATGGTGCACCACGTAGGTAAATGTCTACTGCTGCCCATGGACATCTGTAATCAACCACAGGTAAGTTTATATTCCTACCTGTGGTTCGCCACAGATGGATTGCAACCCGTCAGGAATAAGTTAAAACGCCTTGGATAAGTAAGTCTCCCTTACCACACCCTTCAAACCAGAATACAGCAGCGCTACACTGCTATTATTTAACATTTATAGTTGCAAATAATGAGTCGCCGCGCGCTTTTCCGTCGGAATCCAATTTTACTTCAACTCTAAGCTCTCATTTCAATTAAATCGATTGATTCCGTTATAAGCTAAATCATCAGAATCAACATCAAATGAATCGGTCTAATGAACATCAATTGGATCCCTTATCAAGCCCCGTCTAGTAAATGGGGTCCACGTAACGCAGACCGCAAGATAGTCGCCGGAACGACGCTATAAAACAACCGACCGCGTAATTTGTTTCTTTTTATTATATCTTTGTCCACCGGCCTGATGGATGATGGCGGCATTAAAGATAATGCTGGCGTTTTACTGTTGGAAAGGAATACAATGTCTCTTACTCAAAATTGGTGGTGAAAAATTCTAGACTTTTTTATCTGGCGTGCAGTCGATCTGATATTAAAGGAACACTAAGTACGCCTATTTTGTAAAATTTGGAAAATTACTGTAAGTGTTAATAATGCAAAATATTTGTACTTTTATTTTATGGACGGGTGAAAAAAGTGACATACCTATATTTTTTTATTAAAAACGTTTTTGAAAACTTTTCTTTTTCCGAAATTCATTTCTCTTCTCTCTCGTCATAGAGGAATGTATCAACCGTTTCTAAAGTCTACTAATTCGCACCTGGTTAGCGCGGCGGACTATGGCTTAAGCCCCTCTTACCATGAGAGGAGATAGGTGCCCACGTGGGGGACAATAATAGTTAGTTGACGACGACATATTATTTCGAAAAGATAAATTAAATACAATCCTCAAACAATTATGTTGCGATAAAAAGATCACTAACCTTTATAATATTACCATACACAGTCATTAAAACTCGCATATAAAGGGCACCTTTTTTGAATAAAGCCTATAAAAACCACATAAAGTTTGAGCAGCGCTGGCACACTCGAGCGGCGGTTTATGATTTTTTACCGCGCAACGTCGAAATTTCCACGTCACAAAAATGTTTTATGAGTTCAACCAGTCGTAAATATTGTGGGTTTTGTCATATGCATACATATCCATTGGTGCTTAGAGTATAGGGAGATACGAGTATGATATGTGCATACTTGTGTAGCGTAGTACATCAGACTCCAAGTAATAGAACCTTTTTTTATTTAGAAGCAGAAAATGCGCATGTAGTCCACCTAATAAGTAGCCATTGCCATTCATGAGGCAAAAGGCAGTGATAGCCTAGTGGTTAAGAAACTCGGCCTCTCGATCGAGGGGTACAAGGTTCAAATCCCAGGTTAGCCTCTGTTTTTTCAAAGTTATGAGCGTATTAGAAATTAATTATCACTTTCTAAACGGTGAACGAAAACATCGTGAGAATACCTGCATACCGGAGAGATTTTTACAAAAAACAATCGCAAAGTATGTGAAGTCTACCAATGCGCACTTGGCCAGCGCGGTGGACTATGGCCTAATCGTTCTCATTATGAGAGGAGACCCGTGCCCAGCAGTGGGACAGTAATGGCTTGTTGATGATGATGATGTCATTCATGAACATCTGTAATCAACCTCTGATAAGATAGTCCTACCTGAGGTCGGCCACAGAAACGTTGCTACACATGAGGAGTAAGTTGAAATGCCTCGTATAAGTATACGTACGGATACGTCGGATACGTTTTGAAGGTGATAGAACCCTTTATGGTTAGACTCCGGCGGCACTATCAGCACACCTATTTCTGCCTCATAACAGCAGAACACAACAGCGCTAACACTAAGCGCTGCTGTGTTCTGTTTTGAAAGATGTGGTAAGGGAGACATACTTATCGAGGCGTTGCAACTTAGTCCTCAGGGGTAGTAGCGCATCTGGGGCCTACCTCAGGTAGGGATATCTAATCCTATATGAAGTAGGTTACAGATGTCCATGGGCGGCAGTAGCCACAACATCATGTGGATGGCATGCTCGTCTGCTACTCCTATGTAAAAAAGTGCGTCTACGTATCCACGACACAGTATTCCATCGGCTATATCTTATATGTATCCTGTAATCACTGGAGCTGTTAGTTAAATAAATGAGTCCACAGAACGCAGGCGGCCATTACCGCGTGATGGATGGCGCGCGTGGTACGTATTACTAATGAGGAGTATCCATTACACGTGCTATGTATATATACAACGATAATACGATTTACATTATAGAAATAGTAAATATATAGTATTGAATGTGATAATCCTTTGCGGTTCGACTCCGGCAGCACCACCGCCACACCTACTTCTGCCTCATAACAGCAGTGTTGAGCGCTGTTGTATTCTGGTTTGAAGGATGTGGTAAGGGAGACGAAATTGGATGATTAATTTTTCGCCACCCTACAGCATCCTATTGGTAAATACGTAAAATAAAGGTCATCATCAACCCCGTAGATATAGAATATTACCTTCCCACGGCACGGGTCTGCTCTCAGAATAAGAATGGTTTAGGACATAATCCACCGCGTTCGACAGGTGTGAGTTTGAGGCCAAGACCTCTTAGGGTATGTTTGATGATGGTCTCCTTCACCGTTATAGCATAATTTTATAAAATCAGAGTTGTCTGGAATTTGGTTGAATGGAATTAAACTAAAGGTCGACTTTCAGAAATAATTCAGTAAAGAATCCACCGCGTACCCAGCCATCAAAACAAAAGAGAGTTCGTCCACCTTTTTATTTGCAGTTTTTTTTTTTGCCGCTTGATTTGCATCGCAAAGGGAGGCTTTGAATCTGACTTTCTCTAGTTTAATTTATCTTACAAGTGTAGCCTTTGTGAAAAAATAAAAACTTTAAGCTGGTAACAAAAAATAAATCCATTTCTGTCTGTCATCAAGGATGCGGTAAGGCTGACTCTTACGAGTACCTATAATAATATGAATCTTTCAAACTTAGCTGCCAGGCGTACTAACCACAATTGCAATATCTGTTAGTGACTTTAGATAGTATTCCAATGCTATTTGGTTGGTTGGTTAACAATATCCAATTCTTGTCCCATGAAAACCTATAGCCCTTAGTAGTTCGGCTGTGGAGGCACCACCACCGCACCTATACCTACTTTAAGGGAGACATACCCATTTCAAGCGATGCAACTATTATTCAAGGCTAGTGATATATTTTTGAGCTACCTCAGTTTTTATTACCTTAATTTTATCTGGGGTTGGACCAGATGGACACCTATTTCTGTCTTATAACAGTAGTGTTAAGAGCTGCTGGTATAGGTAGTTTTTATATAATATAGGAGTACATGGTGGCTACAGCCGCCCATGGACATATGTAATCAACCCCAGATAGGATTAGATATTCCTGAGGTAGGCCAAAGATGCGCCGCTACTCCTGAGAACTAAGCTGGAACGCCTCGGAAAAGTATTTCTCCCTTACCTCGCCTTTCGAACCAGAACACAGCAACGCTTAACACTGCTGTTATGAGGCAGAAATAGGTGTGGCGGTGGTGTTGCCGGAGTCGAACCACAAACGGTTTTACCACATTTAAAATCTGGTCAGAACCGAAATTTCTAACATTTCAATGTACCTACTAAAAGGGCAAACTCAGTATGGCGAGTGTAGTGTTACATAGATATCTATACAACCGTAACTCAGAATTGCTGAATACCATTTAGCGATTAACACGCTGGAATACGTATCGATTCGTAGCTTCACGTTCCACGTAATTACGATCATCATTTAATTAGAATTTGGCAACTGGACGATAAACGAATTAAAATCAGTTTGATAGTTAAATTTATAATGACATTTGTCTATCTAGAAAATTGGAAAGCGATACATAAGAGCAGCGTGATGGAATTTGCCTTAGGATTATGGTACGAGACGGGTACTCCTAAAATCTAAGTTTTAAGGATCCCCATTACAGCTATGTCTGCCATTAAGGCTGAAGAACTGGTAGATCCCTTAGTGGTTCGACCCTGACGGCACCTATTTCTGCCTAATAAAACCAGTCTTAAGCGTTGCTGTATTTTAGTTTGAAAGGTGTAAGAGCGACCTACTTTTCCAGCTTAGTTTTCACGGCGAATCTGTGGTTGACCATAGATAGGACCCTAATCTCATCTGGGGTTAAATACAGATGTTCATGGGCGGCTGTAGCCACTTACCATCAGGTGAACTACATACTCGTCTGCTACTGCTATATTATAAAAAACGTCAGCTTGCAAGTTCCATGTCTTGAGTATAATTGTTAAACTTACTTCAATGATTACATTTGTACCGAAGTAATAAATCCATCTGGAATTCCCGAAAGTACCGACAGGAATAAATTCACGCTTCAGGAGATTAGAATTCCGAAGCGAACAATTTGTAAGTTCTCTAATTAGATTTTAAATTAATTTTAAGAACTTCTTTGACAGTGATATTTTTTGTTTGCCATTAGCATGCCTTTCACATCTGACGAGGAGTTGTGTATGATTTTAAGGTCGCTGGTTTTATCCGAAATGTAATTCTGATCCTTGTGCGCTAGTGAGAATAAATTTAGTTGAAACAATAAATAAATACCGAAGAGGAGCACCGCTCGGTGCTCCTCTTCCTTTGGCGACCGGTCGTCCTTGATGCGACACACTCGCGACTTCCGAAAATGACCTTCGAGGACCTCCGTAATACATTATATTATAATAATAGCATCTTGACGAACTCCGGATTATGATTCGATGATTTTGTGAGTAATGATAGAAACGTCAACAATTCAAAATTTGGATTTACTCTTTATGTATTACCAATATTTCAGCCGGTCCGAAATACTGAAGAAGTTGTATCAATGAGAATAATGGCGTCATCAACTCATTACTGTCCCTCTACTGGGCTCGGGTATCCTCTCGAAGTGAGAGGCGTTTAAGCAATAACTTTGAAAATCAAAGAAGTTATTTGAACCTCGGACCCCACGAGTGATAAGCAATGTTTCGGGGTAATAACCCTTAGTACAAATATTGATATTGGAAATACATTATTTTAATTCACATACAAAGTGCATTATTATTTGACGATAGAGCTATTATAAAGATTGACCTATTATAAAATTCCTGTATTAGTTATGTTTCTATCCCTAAGACTTGATGATAGTATGAATATGAAACTAACTACTCACGCTCAATATCAATAATCAATCTATCCATGTTTTACTTAGCAAGTGGAAAGGGCTATCTCCTGCCACGGCACAAACAAGTGGACTTACCATGACGTAGGATCGCGTATGTGACCTCTGGTAGGATTTTAAACCTATCTAGAGTTATTTATAAGTGTTGGGTAGTGGTCAGTTACCATCAGCTGGACTGCACCTATCTAGAGTTGATTATAAATTGGTTATCAGTTACCATCAGGTGGATTGCATCATCGTTTTCTACTTTTATAACATAAATAATGTAGTTTTGCTGAATTTCAAGTGCCAGAAACTGATACTCATACCATTCAACTAATGAGTGTGTACATTATGTAGGACCGTTGTTTGCAGGGCCGAATTTGGAGGTCTAGAGGCCTGAGATACAAAGCAGAGGCCCCTTACTATTTTTCAGATTATAAAGCTATATTTCTTGAGTGTATCACAATAAAAAAACACGTTTAGAGGAAGATGATATATTTTCAAAAATACTTTTATAACAATGACAATTATGACACTTGGCTTCCCGCCAAAACTCAATCTCTGCCGCCACGCCGCACCGCACCTCACCACACCACAGATTAAAAATCACTCCGCCACAAATAAAAATATCATTTTTTTCGTAAAGTCTTTTCGTCAAGTAATACATTTCGTATTAGTTCAGTCTTTCAAAAATGTATTGCTTTGTTTAAACAAATAATGTAGTAATTAGTTGAGGTTAAGTATTGTCGATAAATTGCGAAAAAATATTCTATGGAAAAAATAACATAAACACTACCGACCCTGATTTGTCGCAATTTGGATATTTATATCTTTACTGCGGGGCCCCTTTCCTGTAGAGGCCCCGAAGCCCCTGATTCCGGCCCTGGTTGTTTGTTCGTACATTCCGGCTCTGTAAACAAGGCCTGTTCGGGTTACGGCCGTTTGTCAATAAACAGCAACAAACATGTCTAGGTTGCTTCTATTCTAATTGATATGAAGAGAGTACACACAGGATAGTTGCAGCCTATCTGATGCTCATATCGTCAACCCATTACTGTACTACTGCTGGGCACGGGTCTCCTCTCAGAATGAGGATTAGGCCATAGCCCACCGCGCTAGCAAGTGATTATTCGTAGACTTCACATACCTTTGAGTTTTTTTTTACAAATCACTAAGATATGCAGGTTTCCTCACAATGTTTTCCATATAATGCGATCACAAAAAGGTTGAATCAGTATGATTGGAATTGGTGGAGATTCGCCCACTTTTTTGAAGCAATTCTGCATTTTGATGAAGGGGTGTGGATTAGACTCCAATAATGGCGACTTCAGTTAGAACCCCTATAACGGTAGTAATTATTATACCAAATTAAATCAAACCAATACAAATTTTATTTTATTCAAAATAGTTTCTTTAGAGAACACTTTTTGAAGGTCAATACAACTACCACTTCACCAGGTTTTTCGTTATGGAGAAGAAGCCAAGAATAGATATGACCAATAATGGATATAATAATATACGTTGAGATATTAGGTTATATTTGTGTATCATCATGCGGCTTTCCGCCGACCGAGCAACTATATCGGATTATCTGGCGATTAGTTATCTGCTATTAGGGTTGCACTTGATATTATATGAATATCGATATTTGTATCGAAAGCCTAAATTATCGACATCTGGTAATATCTAAAGCTTTCTGAAGGTGGTCGAACCCTATGTGGTTCGACACCGGCGGCACAACCGCCACACCTATTTCTGCCTCATAACAACAGTGTTAAAAACTGCTGTGTTCTGGTTTGAAGGGTGTGGTAAGGGAGACATACTTTTCCGAGTCGCTCCAGCTTAGTTCTCAGGGGTAGCGGCGCATCTGTGGCCGACTTAAGGTAGGAATATCTCATTGGATACATATGTCTCCCTTACCACACTCTTCAAGCCAGAAAACAGCACCGTTTACCACAGCTGTTATGATGCAGAAGTAGGTGTGGCGAAGTAACAGTTTAATCTTTCACAATGCATTTACTTTAATGGCTGCTATAAGAACAAATATTAAAAATTAAAAAAAATGTCCTTGTGCAAGTCGACTTGTGCTTGATCAGTTATTATTTGATATGATAAAATCGTGGTGGTGGTTCGCTCTCGATAAAAATATCGATATTAAATTTTGGTATTA
The DNA here is from genome assembly GCA_014595695.2 of Epargyreus clarus clarus. Taxonomy (NCBI): domain Eukaryota; kingdom Metazoa; phylum Arthropoda; class Insecta; order Lepidoptera; family Hesperiidae; genus Epargyreus; species Epargyreus clarus. The sequence continues at coordinate 364,301 of JACTTY020000150.1, forward strand.
TCAAAGTTTCGCTATCTGCTTTCTACATCCTCGCTCGTATGCCCTCGCGTACCGTATTTGGTCATTCGTATTCAAATGTGATAATACACCCTACAGTGATATCCCTGCTTTGCATTGCATGAGCATGGCCAAATGCGATCCATATAGCACAGTCCAGGATTCGATTCCTGGGCAAATGAGCATTTGTTTAGTCTTCTCTTTTATATAGAGTTGTAGTTGAAATGCAATTATTCAAATCGAGATGCCCGAAATCCAAATCCCAGGCACAATCTCCGATTATTCGAAAAGTTATATGCGTATTTAAAATAATTATCACTTGCTTTAACAGCATAGGAAAGCATTGCGAGGAAACTTGCATACCTGAGAGATTTTAAAAAAGTTCTCATGTGAAGTCTACTAATTCGCACTTGGCCAACACGGTGTAGTCTGGCATAGATTTTCACAAAAAAATAGGCAGCTCACAAATAATCCAATTACCGCTTTGTTTATCAATATTTCCATATCAAAGAGCAACAATCAAAATCATTTGGGCGATTGTTTCTGGATTGGATCCATACCCTGCATTATTGATGAGAGAATTGTAATCCGATCGCATATTAATTGGAATCTGCTCTCTTTCAGCAATCAATCATATACGGCAATCAATGGCATATATAATATTATTATGTAGTCCGATTATTTACTATTTTTTATCCGACTGCAAAGGGAAATTTTTTTTCGAGCCCAATGGCACAAATGACTTTTTTATATATTTATACTAGAGATGCGCCGAATATTCGTTTGGTATTCGGTATTCGGCGTATTCGGCACCTTTTTTAACACGCTTTTATTAGCTTCAGACGTATGTATGTTGGTATGTTGGTATGTTGGTATGTTAGTATGTTAGTATGTAACGGAATCTTTCAACATGATTTTAACCCCCTTCAAAACGTCGGATTAACCCGAAATTTGGCATACTTATTAAGGACCGATGACAATTCAATATTTTAAACATTAATAGTTTTGTACCATTGTCCTTATCAACATCCTCTGGATTAACGATTTTCGAGGCGAGATTTTTCAAACACCTTCAGCAAAGTTCATCGCAACTTTAGATTGCAAATAATAATTATTGCTATTTAGTTTCAATAGGCGTAACTTTTATATCGTGATTTTTAGTTTAGAAAATAATAATGTTATTTCCCTATAACTCAAATGTTCTGAAACATATCTATAATGCCCTCTTGTAGAATGATTTTTAGGATTCCGTACTCAAAGGTTAAAACGAAACCCTCTGCGGTCTGTTCGTCTGTCGTTGGGCTTTATCTCTTAAATCGTAATAGATAGACACTTGATTTTTTTACAAACGATGAATAATGGTGGTCGCTATAACGAGAAATACTAAAAATTAATAAATAATTATAGTTCAAAAAACTAAAAAACACGCTTTTATGATAAAATCAACTAAAAAGTAGAAAATAATTTTCAATCTAAGAATCAATTAAGGAACAGTAAATAGTATAATTGTGGAAAAAGTGTGGGGTGCTCCATTTATCAGGTTCGAAAAGCACCCCACACTTTTTCCACAATTATACTATTTACTGTTCCTTAATTGATTCTTAGATTGAAAATTATTTTCTACTTTTTAGTTGATTTTATCATAAAAGCGTGTTTTTTAGTTTTTTGAACTATAATTATTTGCTATTTGTATTCGGCCCAATTATTCGGTTTTGGTGCCGAATATATTCGGTTCGAGTATTTTTATTTTCTTGTGTACACAACATGGTACAGGACTAAAACACAAAACTTCTTATGTAAGATTTTTCTGATGTTATATTACGAAGCAAACTCAAATCCTATGAAGAATGTGTTGAATAAAACTAATAAAATAAAGCGATTAAACTTCAAATCACTATTTCACTTCACCTTAAATCAGTATATACTTTTAAAACTCAAATCAACATTTTAAAGTGAACACACATAATTGACAAACTGACAATAAAGAAACTGAATAATTCGGCCGAATATTCGGTTCGGTTAAGGAAGGAATATTATTCGGTATGCGGTTATTCGGTGAAACCACTATTCGGCGCATCTCTAATTTATACCTAACGATAAGCCAGACAGGCTACCTGGTGGAAAGCAGTCACCGTCGTCTATGGACATTTGCAACACCAGAGGAATCGCCAATGCATCGCCGGCTTTAAGGGACACTTATTTTTGCACCCCTCTTGAAGAGCTCCGTGTCATAGCGCTCAGGAAGGTCGTACCATATTTTGCACGTACGCGCACGTAATAATGATAGATTATATCATATCACTATAGTTCTTGCTACGAAAAACATGACCTATCATTAATGCAGTCGGCAACTGAAGGTGGTAGAACCCTCTGTGGTTCGACTCCGGTGGCACCACCGCCACACCTATTTCTGCCTCATAACAGCAGTATTAAACGCTGCTGTGTTCTGGTTTGAAGGGTGTGGTAAGGGAAACATACTTTTCCGCGTTCCAGCTTAGTCCTCAGAGGTAGCAGCGCATCTGTGGCCGACCTTAGGTAGGAATGTCTAATCCTATCTGAGGTTGATTACAGATGTAAATGGACGGCAGTAGCCACTTACCATCAGTTGGAGTGCATGCTTGTCTGCTACTCCTACATAAAATAAGCGTTTTCTATACCGCGACCGAACGCAGCAACCAAAACATGACTCGATGCAATCGCTAAAACGCGAAACGCAAAGTTACATGTCTGGTAGGGCCGATACAACATTAAGATTTCACACCTATGGACCACAACGACCAATACAAACATCCACAACCATATTAAAATAAAAACTCACACAGACATTCTAACAGTAGCTTTTTATAACGTTTTGGAACGTTTTTAGATATTTTTGCAAGAAACTTTTATTTTTACAAGTTCATTATTATCCGTTAACAATTTACTTACTACTAGTATATTAATTATTAAACATTTAATAGCTATACACATCAAACACAATTACATGCCATTTATACGTACGAAGAATGTTTTAAACACCAAAAAAGATAATATTTTATAGGATAACCACAGACAAGAACATCACATTACTTTAGCAGTATAATAAAACTTAAGCGAGGGTTAAGATAAGACAAATACTTGCATGAAGCGTTTCATATTAGTCCTCACGTCTTTGAGTCTTTTAAATTCTATAGTGACTATACGCAACTCACCAAGAGATGGCACTAGTATTCTGAATCACGCTATTGAAGTTTTCTAAACATTTGCTATATATACAAGCTCCAAACTGAGACTATTACTATTACTGAGCACGGCGGTCCCCCAGGCCCTTTCTCAAAGTACCAACGTATCTGTGATAGTCTTCGAATAAGGCACATGTTATATGGACATTTTCCATGAGATGCCGTTACCACTTAACATCAAATATTCACCTTTACTCCTTAAAATTTAAATAAGAGAACTGAAATTAAAATTTGTAAAGCAAAAATGCAACAAAAAACACAAATTAAAGAGAATGGGCCACATACTAAAGATGAATATTACGGTAACAATAAAAACATGTAACGTAAAGAGATGCAATTTATTTAAAGCTCTCAATAATAAAATTCTCAGAAAGAACACCGTAGCTTTGACCAAAACAATATATAGTTAACATTCTTACAAAGTTAAATTGTGTGTCCAAAACTTAGATGACTCCTATAAGATGTTATTAGATAATAAGATGACCAACGTTTTATAGGATACCTATATATCATTATCTGTACTATCTGTTCTTAGCGGGTATTTGAAATTAAATGAAATATATTTATTTTGTATAGGCCTACGGTGGCACTTACAAATTGTCAGTTACAATATTTTTTATTAAACTACTATCGGATCGGACCGCGACTTACACTGAGAAGATCCGGTAAGAAACTCAGCGGGTTTGTCTTTTTATCCATAATTTGTGACGACAATAAATTATTACCTAATTCTTTGACTTCATGAGAACATTATAAATGTGCATCAACTAGTCTATCATCATCACTATCCTGAGATGCTACAACATAGTGACAATTGGTGACATATCCATCTTTAGTACACAACCCTGAAGAGCTAGAAGTGCGTAGCTTGCTTGCAAAGCGGTTGCGCGTGTTAGTGCTATAATAAGATAATACGATACATACATGTCGCACGTACTGATCAAATGTCCTCACCGCGGTCCTGCCGAGGAGGAGGGCGTCCATCTCGCTCTCCGGCACGGGCACCACCGCCACCGTCGGCGCCGGCCCTCCCTTCAGCGGCACGTTCATTTTTAATATCACCCACTTCCAAACCTAAATCTTTCAAACCTTTATACACTTAAATCCGTAGTTTTGGTGTCTATTGCTTTATCATCATGTTCAAAGATACAGTTCGTTCGAATGTGTCTTTCACTTTTCGCTGATTTATACTCAGTACATAAGGTTCTATGATGTAGGGTTTCAAACTTGCATTTTGTTTCAAGTCACTTATATTACATTACTCTTGATTTTATTAACTAACCGAGGTTTAATAACACTCACACGGCAAAATATACTCTAATTGTTTACCATTCTTATGTATTAGCCTACGTATCACTATCTATTTAACAATTTATCTATAAAACCAATAAAGGGCATAAAAAATACTTCGGGGTCAGATCACAAAATACTACTTCGTAAGAAAGTCTGATTGCATTAAAGTTTTAAGATACAGTTCTAGTTTCACAAACTTGAACGAAACTATATTCCACTTCCCACTCAATTGCTTTTCAAACTTCCGAAATGAATTGACGAACGTAAATTAAATTCAATTTTCAATGATATGCCTCTCTTATTATCTCGTTTAAAATTATTCTACATGTATTTTCACTACACACGCAGTTCTAAATATATGGATTGGTTTAAAAATATACGCTTCGTATTTTATTTATGAACGCTCTTCACTTGTTACGATTGAATCGATCTGGTCTTAATAGCTTAAGATGTATATCTTCAAAATAGGTGCTTGTGTCAGTTCAAATAAATCTGTCTTTCGTTCCTTATCGTGCTCCTCGCCCTCGTTGTTCCCTCTTCAGTCTTCGCTTGTCTTTCTTTTATTTTCAGTATTGATACGAAAGAAAATTGTTTGGACCTTTTATGTTTCTGATATATTCTGTAAACATTGTGATCAACGTGGAATTGTTTGAATTACGAACATTATTAGGTATATTTTTGTTTATAAATATGTGATCAAAGTCTGTCATAGCTGACATTGAGTGACAATCCAATGAATTTAATATTTTCAAAATAAAACTATTTATATTTTTTGTTTTTCTAAGTCTATTGGAGACCTTCGACTTATTTATTTTTGTACAAATAATACTCGCGTTGGTTATAATTTATTTAAAGAAACATCAATATCATTGTCAAACACAGTAAGCAACTCAGTTTTGCTAAAATTAAATTGATTGACGTTTGATAAAGTTATAATGAGTTTAGCAGTTCATTTGTGATCATTAATTTTGCTTCAAACGTTAATGACGAACGTGACTTACGTATGCCGCACTTGTCAATACCTACTGACATGATTGTCAAAATTATTACACATATGACAATTACATTCATATGAATACACCACATCACCTATTTGTGCACACCTATTTTTGCCTTTCTGCGCTGCTGTGTTTTAAAGTGGTAGAAACTATTTTGATTCGACTCCGGCGGCACCACCACCTATTTCAGCCTATTAACAGTAGTGTTAACCGCAGCTGTATTCTGGGTGTGGTAAGGGAGAGATACTTTTCCTAGGCGTTCCAGCTTAGTCCTCAGAAGTAGTGGCGTATCTGTGGCCCACCTTAGATAGGAATCTAATCTTATCTGGGGTTGATTACAGCATTATAGATATTCATCGGTAGCCGCTTACCATGTTATGCTCTAATACTGATTATCTGGACTTCGGAACCTCAGCTTCCAGTATAAGAGATTGAACAATACGTATCTATACTAATATTATAAAGAGGTAACGTTTGTAACTTTGAATGTTTGTTTGTAAGGGCTGCTTTCACAGTCAAAAAGCTACACTATTCAGGAGTGCTATAGGCTATATTTTATTATGATGGAACAAAAAGTTCAGAGCTAGATAATGGCATATGTATATCAAGTCACAATTAGGCAAAATGTGATGCTATACCGGCGTGCGTTGACTAAACGTTTCGGTATAGACGAACATAACGTTCATTAAATATTAATCCTATTGTATCGTTAAAATTGTTTACGGTATACATTTTCAGTTGTACATATGTCAAGTTAGGTTTTAAACGCGGGTAAAGCCGCGAGTGCTAGTATTTAATATGTTTAAGCGATATCTTTATCATAGATACATCCAGTCCTCTCGCCCACATTCCTACTCTTGCGAGCAATAAAACACTACTTTTTAAACTCGAGTACTTTCTGCCCACACACTATTGGAACGAATTATAAACATAAAATTTATGCTTTCCTTCAGACAAATACATTTTAACATTTAGGAATACCATTATTTCCGTAGGGTTTTATATTTTGATAGCAAACGAGCATGTAGCCCAACTAATGGTAAGTGATCACTGCCGTCCATGAACATCTGTAACTCTATGTGGAACTTGGGATCTACCTGAATCTGATCACAGACTTGCAACTTTAAAGGTGGTAGAACCCTTTGTGGTTCGACTCCGGCGGCACCACCGCCGCACCTATTTCTGCCTCATAACAGCAAAGTTAAGCGCTGCTGTGCTCTGGTTTGAAGGGTGTGGTAAGGGAGACATACTTTTCTAAGTCGTTCCAACTTAGTCCTCAGAGGTAGAGGCGCATCTGTGACCGACCTCAGGTAGGAATATCTAATCCTTTCTGGGGTTGATTACAGATTTCCATGGGCGTCAATAGCCACTTACCATCAGGTGGACTGCATGCTTTTCTGCTACTCCTAAAAAAATAAAAGGTCGAGATTCTAACCACCAGGCTAGTGATGGATTCCGACAAAGGGCGTTCAGAGGAACACCGTGGAACCCATTACTGTCCCACTGCTGGACACGGGTCTCCTCTCAGAGCTCACTCTGAGAGGAGACCCGTGTCTAGCAGTGGGACAAGGATTAGGCCATAGTCCACCGCGCTGGCCAAGTGCGAATTGGACTACACATACCTTTGAGATTTTTTTTATAAATCTCTCAGGTGTGCATATTTCCTCACGATGTTTTCCTTCATCGTTTTAGCAAGAGATAATCATTGCAATACGCACATAACTTTGAAATACCAGAGGTTCGTGTCTGAGATTTGAACCTCGGTCAAGAGGCCGAGTTTTTTAACCACTAGGCTATCACTGCTATGTATGTTATTTACGATATAAATTATATTACTTGTATTGAAGGTTTGTGAGTGTACACGGTCGGGCGGGTATTTGCAAAGCTCTCGGGAGCCGCTGCCGAAGGTCGCTCAGAAATATCGCCGCTTAACCCACTAACGAAAAGGGTTAAGATAAAAAGATGTTAGGACGCTATAATAACATTTTTGTGATGTTCAAGTAACAAATAATGTCCTCCTGATGGTAAGTTGCCGTTGCCCTTAGACAGTAACTCCAAATAGGATTGGAGGTTATTCTTAGAAATAAAGGGCCCCTACTCATTCGTAAGGCTCAACTTATTTGGTACTTTTTAAATATGACAAAGCGTTTATTTATACTCGCATTTGTATATAACAACAAATGTATTTTTTTTAAATATAAGAGTAGCAGACGAGCATGCAGTCCATCTGATGGTAAGTGGCTACTGCCACTCATGGACAGAAAGGCCGGTACCCCTGGAAATTAAGCTGGACCGCCTCGATGTATGTCTCCCTTACTACACCCTTCAAACCAGAACACAGCAGGGCTTAACACTGCTTTTATTAAGTAGAAATATGCAGTTGTGGTGTCGGAGTCGAACCACAAAGGGTTCTACCAAATATGTATGACAAAGGCCAATGATTACTCCCAGTAGTTTATTTATATTAAAAAGTATAATATAAGCTGAGCCATAGGAATGAGTGGGAGACTCTCTGTTTCAAATCTCAAAGTATCCTCCACTACACCTTTGGAACCAGAACATAATAAAATAGACACGGCACAAACCGGCAGTTTTGCTACCCGTGCAAGTTACCGCGATAATTTCTACCGCGTTTCTCAACCCCCTTTCACAGTAATATCCCACTACTGGTCTATGACTAATTGACTAATTGGCCATTACCATTACTTGTAAATGCATCCAGACATATTAAAAATATAAAACAAATCAAGTAGTATTTCTTTTGCCACAGCAATAAATTTTATACTGAATTAAAATAAGTTCCCATTTTTTCTTTTAAATAAATCTTTTAATTTTCAGAATTAAGGACTATCGGCACAATCAAAATGGTTAGAAACTTTCGCAAAGTCAACATGGAAAATATCTGAAAATTATTTACACATTGAATTGCTAAACTCATCCTACAAATCATTTAAATATCATATTATTTATAACTTTCAATCTAAATAATCATTATAATTAATAAACGACTTACGAAAGTTAAATCAAACAATTCCACGGTAGCTAAACACTACGGGTTGTATAACTATATAACTTTCATAACTTTATAACTTTATAACTATATAACTATGTATCTAAAATATGTTGTATAATTTATAAACGTTGCACAGTTCGCGTGGCTGAGCAGTACGGGCGTCCTGGCCAGCGCCGCCGCGGCACTGCCGGACGACGCCGCGCCGCGACGCCCCGTTGTATATAAACAACAAGTGTTTAACTACTGATACCTGGGATTTATGTCGTAGGTAGAAAACTTTTTACTCGACTGAATGGTTTTGAGTGCTCGTATGTACCTACTGTACAGGGTGAATATTTCAAATAGGCCTTCAGAGCCAAATCCGAAACTATAAGGATTGGCGAAAAATACTGAAAGGAGTTACGAGGCCGATTTTGATAAAAACTGCACTATTACTTTTTTAAAATATTTTTTACCCTAGCCGGGAATCGAACGAGTTCATTTTGAAAAAAAAATACACCCTCTATATTATTCCACCATCTGATAGTAGTCTTGTTATAGTCCGCGTAAAACTACTAGTTCACTCTGAATATAGAAATGAATCGCGTCGCCATAGTTGTATGACTGACTACACCAGCTCGCAACAACTTCAGGACTAGCAGTTTGGCGCAAACTATACTAAACCTTCGCTGTCAGTCTGTGTTCCCGTCTGGCTGTCTCCTCTTTAAGCCGTCTCTCTGTGAGGCCGTCTGTCCGTCAGTCTCTCAGTCACAGGCATAGATAAGTATAGATATCTCACCGCCTTGTAATTGAAGGAAGCCGAAAGAAGAAGATTAAATGGCATAAACGGTTGACAATTCTGTCAGCCATTTAATGGCTGTCATGGTGTAATTTACGCGGAACAATGCCGACATGTTCAATGCAAAAACACGAAATCGAAGAAAAAGTGCGGAGAAATATAATTTCATACGTAAATAATCTAAAAACTACATTTTTTAATATTTCTTAAACACGAAAATAGATAACAATTTCAATTGTTATAACTAACCAGTTATAACAATTGAAATTGTTATCTATTTTCGTGTTTGAAAGAGGAATCTAACCAGACCCTAACAAGAAAATCGAACAAGATTTTCTTGTTAGGAGTGAGTAATCTTTACTAATCTATGGTCACAGGGCTCTATTTCTTTAACTATTGTATATGCATGATATCTGATTTATTACAAAGTGTATTAATATACCGACATTCAGTACGTCAGTCAGTTAGTAAGGCGATGCTGTATACCCCTGATACACATACGAATATCGTTCACTTTCCTTGTCACACACAATCTGTGGAAAATGCAATAAACTGGTAACAGGCGTCTCGCGAAATGTAACTGACGTTACTTGTACAGTTGGCTTTATTACGACTCAGTTGCAATGTCACGCAGAAATGTCAAATTTTAGGCACAAAAGTAAGTAACATCTTCGAGTTTATTCCGCTCGATAACGACCCATGAAGTACTTAACCACCCACTAAATAGTAAAGTTGGTATATGTTAATGTATTTTTATTTTATTCTTATATTATAAATAATATTATGAGAAAATATTAAGAATCTCGGAGGCCACCTGAGAATTTGTAAAGACAAAGAGAGTATTTCCGAGACCCGAAAATCCCTACCCATCGCCCTTATGTTGTTATCGCCGCAACATATGTGAGATCCGGAGGGTATGACGTATCCGTAACGTAACCTGGAAACCGTAACGTACCCATCATTTTCTTAAACATATACTAAGACAAAAACTTTTGTTTGTTACATCAATACGATTTGAGAATAAGAGAGATTGCCCAGTAGTACCTAAATAATAAATATGATAGATGGGTCTATCTCTTCAGTAGTCGATGGTTCTAATCCATCGATATACTACTAATAAATAAAATGTCATTGTTCTAATCCCTGATACTTAATTGTGATTTTTAAATTTTTGCATGTTACTAATTAAAGATTACAAACTTTACCGTTGAAATAAAACATCTGAAGGAAATTTACTGAAGGAAACCTAAACTTACTGAATATGTCACGAATCCTAAAAAAATAATATCCTATAATTTTTATTGATGTTTAATTTTATAAACTGATAAACCTAGTGTTGAACTTTAAACCCTCGGTCTAAACGACCGAAGTGCGAATCACAAACTCTAACCAAAACTTAGAATTGGTTTATTATTACTAGCTGACCCGGCAAACGTTGTGTTGCCATATAAATAAAAAAAATGTTAAGGGTGAACAACCCTTATCACTTAGGGGTATGAAAAATAGATAGTAGCCGATTCTCAGATCTACTGAATATGCATTTAAAATTTGGTGAAAATCGGTATAGCCGGAGGAGTACGGTAACTAACATTTTGACACGAGAATTTTATATATAAGATGTATTATATTATATGTTTTGGGGGTTGAACATCATGATCAAACAGACACGCCCGAGTGCTCTGAAATAAATAATTCTCAAAGATGTATTAAATCACCAATTCATACTTGGTTAGCATGGTGTACTATGGCCTAAGCCTCTGACCTTGCAGCGGGGACAATAATGGGATGACATCCAATAAAATAACTCACAGAGATCATTTAGTTAGCTATTCGAATAATTATGAAATATCTGAAGAGATCATTAGAATAATATATTTTTTTATAATATATGAGTAGCAGACGAGCATGCAATCCACTTGATGGTAAGTGGCAACTGCCGGCCACAGATGCGCCGCTGCCCTTACCACAGCCTTCAAACCATAACACAGCAGCAACGCTGCTGTTATGAGACAGAAATGGGTGCGGTGGTGTTGCTGCCAGAGTCGAACCACCTTCAAATTATATTTATACAAAAAGAAACACAACAACAATGACATTTTCCGTAATTTTCATAAAACTCAATTACGTAGAAGTGAGAATAAAACTCGCTACAGATTTCGCCTCTGAAACACAATTGGCCCAGATTTTATACAATAGCGACCGGCCCTCCGCGATGCAATTCCGCTGGAGTTTACACTTACAAAAGAATTGTACGTCGCATATAATATTTGTAATATAAGTTAAACTTCTAAAGAAAGAAATGTAGCATGGGACGCCATGTCGTCATTACTGTCCCACTGCTGGGCACGGGTCTTGAAGTGAGAAGGCCATAGTCCACCGTGTTAGCCAGGTGCGGTTTGGTAGACTCCACACAACTTCGAAAACTTCTTGTAAAGGATTATCAGTTGTGTAACACACTGTTTTATTCGCTGTTTAAGCAAGTGATAATTTATATTTAATCCCCACATAACTTTGAATAATTCGCCAAGTACGAGTCGAACTCGCACATAGAGGCTTCCGTACTACCAAATGTTCATTATTTTAATTCATTTTATGATTTTCAACAATACTTAGTTATATAACACACAAATAGATGCGTTGGGGTGACGATGGGACGATTATACGTAATCAAAGTATAATAAAATTAAAATAAGTATATTAAAATATGTTTTATGGTTCTTATTTGTATTTATTATAATACCAGTTATAGTAGTAAACGTATTGTAAAAATTTCAACCGTCTTCCTAATTAACAGTTTGATCGAAAAATGCCGAAAAAATCCGGTTTGTTGTATGGAGACCCCCTTTAATATTCAACTTTATTTTATTGTTAGTATTTGTTGTTATAGCTGCCACCGTTATGCCTCCTCTGTCAAAATTTCATGTGTCTATCTATTACGGTTTAAGCGGTAGAGCCCTGTGACAGAGGGACAGACAGCGAAGTCTTAGTAATAGGGTTCCGTTTTTACCCTTTGGGTACGGAACCCTAAAAATCAGAGGTGCATGTCTGAAGTTTGAACCTTAAACTCCCGACTGACAGGCCGACCACTAGGCTTTCACTTCTTATCACCCCATAGGAATTGATAGTTATTGCAAAAATAAAATGCACAAAAATAATCATTAAATAACATTGTGAAATAAAATAAATAAAACATGGACTTTTAGTTAATAAAACCTATGACCAAAGTTTCAGTTTCAACCAAAAAACGTTTCCGAAGTAACGGTGTCGGCCGAAGTAACGGTGTCGGCCAGAACCGAACGGCCGAACGAAGGTTCATAGTCAACCGAAACACGTTTGAGAACCCACGGGTTGCTTTCGGCTATTGTCCGCCGGCAACGTAGGTGTTTCAAATTCAACAATTGTACCCTAGAAACACAAGACGTGGTCAACATGTAGTACTCGACAAACCACAACGTACGTCTTTGCTCCAGCGAAACTCTTATGGAATGTGTATTAAAATATATAATAACTTAACGGATGACATTAAGAAGAATCATCTAATATTTTCAAATGTAAATTAAGGACATATTTATTATTGAACAATTTTTATAATGTAAATTACTTTTTATGTAACTGATTCTATTGACATTTTTTTTATCATTGTATTTTCTTTGAGGACTATTTAATTTGCATGCTACCGTATTGTTAGCAGAATAAGAGGACCTAAATTTTTGTAACACCTGATTATGTACCTATTCTATGCAAATAAATTATTTTATTCTATTCTATTCTATTCACAGTACATATTTATATATACACACACACAATACATATATATTTCAAGTCCACTTGACCTTCAGTAGATACGCCGACGAGTCACTTCTGACAAATCTGTCTTTTGCTTATAATATATATATTTTTTATATAAATTTACTAATTTAATAATATACAATATTATGTTTTAATTAAATTTATTATTTTATTTCATATAATTATTTATTGAAAACATAAATCAATAACTTAGCCAAATTTTATTTTTTAATAGATTATATAAACGAGCATGAAGTCCACCTGAGGGATAGCCGCCCTCGGATATTTGTAATCAACCCCGCATAAAATTAAGCCTTGAAGTCTGCCCCAGGTATATCGGTCAGTTTATACGGAATTAAATCTAGATTCCAGATAATACACTAGCAACAAGTTGGCGGCATTATTGTTTGCGGAAAATATTACCCGGAAAATTCTACGACTGAAAAATACATTGAACATAAACATGTGGAATCTTATATCGAAATATTTTAGTGATTTTATCACAGACTACATACAATTATTATAATAAGTATGTAAGCACGAGTCTGTACATCAAATCTATTTGCAAGAAAAAAAGGAAACTAGAAAAAGATCTCTCATACAAAGCCGGCGATGCATTAGCGACTCCTCTGGTGTTGCGAATGTCCATAGGCGGCGTTGACTACTTTCCATCATTTAATACGTCTGCCTAATCGTTAGGTTAAACAATAAAAAAGTAATACAATAGCAATTTCTAGCATTTTTTTTTATCTCACTGTTTCTGTCTTGTGTTTGAAATCACATTACGCCAAAAAGACTTAATCGAATCCCGCCAATTAACAATAAAGTTTACTTTATTTAATTCAAATTGACTCTAACAAAAGTTATTACAATTTAAAATCAGAATAATTTTCTAACATTGCATGACGGCTAGCGGAGCAACGAATTTCTGTTTACCGCAGTAATCCGCGAGCTTAATAATAGATTATGTTGTACAATTGACGTTATTTTCTGAATCACGTGAACACTAAAGTTGCAGGCACAATTCATTAAAAAATAAATATTTAGACTTATTCCGTTTGAATGGGAATCGAACCCATAACCATATGCACGACAAACTGTTAGTCCACTCTTAAGCTTTACATTTTACGTCATGTTGCTATTGGGCAATAGATGGTACTAAAACGTTGTGTGCTACTTAACACTAGATGGCACTGAAAACAGTATTTAGTAGCACAAGATATTAAGTTTATACACAATGATACAACGACATCTAGCGGCTCAAGAAGAAATTAAAATAAAGTAGGAAAATGATAATATGAGACGACTTTATTATTTATTACGTAATGAACATGATTATTTAATACTTATTCCTCATTATTACCTTTTCTTCAAAACTTGGTTCGTATTTTGTTTAATAATAAACAAATTACTATTAATATTCATTTTACCATAAGAACTAATTTTAATAAATTTGAGAATGTTAAAATTGAATTAAATTACTTAAATACGTGAAATTAACATAGTTATTATGATCCGATAACACTGTTTAGTCTATGCTATGCTGTCTGCAGCTGTCACACCGGCCGGTGTTTTATCTGTTAACAATTAACATTGTAAATAACAATCGACACCATAACTTAGATTTTAACTCGTATTTTCTAGGAAAAGTAATTATTTCCACATCTTATAAAATGTATCGTTACATAAAGAAATGCAGTAGCCATGATACTAACAACAGAAATTTGTGGGACCAACTACATGTGAGGCGTAAATTTGCAAACAACTCCTGTAATAAGTGTGCAAATCTTAAGGATGCAGCCGTGCATTTGTGCGAGTGTCTACCATAACGTCCATAACTAATAACCAGTACAAACCAGCTAATACCACGGGAAGAACGCACATGGTGCATAAAATTAAACAACTTTTCTAGAACAATTATCCAAAGTTGTGATTAAACCTTAAGTTTGCATTATTGTTCGGTAAGTTTACTTGTTGTTAATATTAATAAATAAATTCTTTAACTATGAACTATGATGAATTAAATTGCGAAAGGCGCCTTTATAAAATGACTCATAATTCTAGAATATTATTATTAGTTCTCCAATACTGAGAAATATATAATTCTAAACATTCTAATATATACATACCAGTTAATTAACAAAGATTTCCCCATTTAACATTATAGTTATCATTATTTTTTCATAACTTTAAATTAAAAAGAGGGAAATACTACCACTTTATTATCAAGTGGATGTTTGTGTTTTCTTTAATATAAAACTAAACAAATTATTACTGTTACACACTAAGTTAGACAAAACCAAAAACATCTGACATGTTACAATCCGTCTAGCGGCCTAGCCTCAGAGAGTACCCAAAAATGAGACATGTACAAATAACAAAAACAATGTAACACCGTTATTAATATTCCTTATACACTGTTTTGCCTTGCAAAAATGGACATTTAATAATTTCTGCATATTAGAAATTGTCAGTAAGGTCGAAATAGATGTGATAGTTGTGCCACCTCGATCAGTGAGCTATTTCTTTACCATGAAAATAATAATTTGGATTTCTTGTTCTAACGATAATAGAGTTGCAAAATTAAAAAAAAAACAATAACAGTAAGAGGCATATAGTGTTGAATAAATAATAATTATGTTATTAATATTATTACATTACTTATTATTACATATAGTGTCAAATAGTTTAAACCTTACATATAATTTGTATCTTTAAAAGCAATGTTAACGGCTTTCTCATTCACATCTTTAAAAATAAACAGAAAATGGTATGTTTAGGCTTGCACCACCTAATAACATTTCACTTCTATTTTAATGTAATATGTTCTACCAATTAATTTAAAAAGTAATAATTATTATGAAAATAAGAGTAATAATTATTGTGGTAAAAAAGACAAACATACTGTGTTTCTTACCGGATCTTCTCAGTTGAGATACCGTTCAGATGCGGTAATGGTTTAAGAAAACAATATTGTAACTGTCAATTTGTAAGTGCCACCGTAGGCCTCTACAAAATAAATATATTTCATTTCAATTATTTCACAGTTAGGTTTCTTGTTTAAATCATAGGCACACATCTCTGATTTTTCAGAGTTATGTGTGTATTAGAAATTCATTATCACTTGCCTAAACGGTGAAGGAAAAGATTGTAAGGAAACCTGTTTACTTGAGAAATCCTTAACAATAATGTTTTGACAGGTATGTGAATTCCAATTTACACTTGGCCAGTATGGTGGACTTTGGCTCATGATTATGATTATAATATAGAAAATATATTCTGGTAGCAATATGTATGACAAGTACATTGTTGCAATTAGTATTATGATATAATTACGAAATTCTATTAATATTATAGACTAGCTGTGCCCCGCGGTTTCTCCCGCGTTAGAAAGAAACAGGGGCACTACCTGTTCTAAAATATAGCCTAAGTTACTCCTTATTTCATCCTGCCAATAAAAGTCCCGTTAAAATCGGTTCAGCCATTTCAGAGATTAGCCAGAACAAACAGACAGAGAGACAAAAATTTGTAAAAATGTTATTTTGGTACCATATGTATATGCATGTAGTAAAAATCAGTTATTTCAATATTAAAAACAAACACTCCAACTTTATTTATGCATATAGATTAATAGAAATAGAAATTTTAATTTGTATATACTGAAACGCTATGACATTCAAAGTTACACATGAACTTTTAAATTGGACATTGGTAACTTTTAAAGATAGTGAAACACTTAGAAAATTAACTAAACATCCTACCTATGTTCTACATAATCATAGACTTAATGAAAGGATTTGAATCCATCTGGATTCATCCAGTGAATACTAGAAAAATAATTAAATAATCATCACCCACAAATAACTTAATATACATGTTACTTAGAAATGTAACAAGATATTATTTCTTTACAGGTAAAAACAACGCTTTTAAAGGAACAAGATGGATGCAGCAGATGACGACCAAGAAAACATTAATAATATTCTTAATAAAATTGAGCCAACAGTAAAAAGTGGAAATTTGGGAGCATTCAAAGACTTAATCCACCGTATACATGACATCAAGAACAAAACTTTACTGAGCTCTTGTTATAACAACAGAGGTATTGATATAATCAGCTTGCTTTGTGAGTATAGCAACATTAAGCTGTTAAGATATCTCCTTCACCGATCCCACATTCTTCATTATTTGACCAATGAAGATAAAACCAAAGAACTTGAATACAAAGAGACTGCGTTCTATTTCGCGATGCGCTCAAACAATTTTGTAATACTTGAAATGCTTTATGATTATTGGTCAGGAGACCTGCATTGGCTGGGGCACAAAAAAGAATACAGTGAATTTGATGTCGATAAATTAAATCAGTTACATAACTTGCTCAAGAATGCATACATCAAATATGTAGAACTTATCGTAAAAAAGGAAAAAGTAGACGGCGGTATGATATTAAACATACAATCTCTCATGGCTTTCAACGATTTCCAAAGAGATGTTTATGAAAAATTAAACGAAGTAAAAACCACACTAATTACATGGGAGGATGAACCTAACCACATAATCAGAATACAAGAAACGCATGTTATTCGTTCTATGATTCTAGCTATAATTGATAAATATGAAAAATATTCAAAAAAAGAATTTAGTGAGGATTTGAAGAAGAATTTGACTCAAAATGATGACTTTAAAAATCTCGATGATTTTGCTGATGATAGCCCAGATGAAGTGAAGGAACAGGCCAAAATAATGAAGGAAACATATTATTATGCTACTCGTGAGGTATACTACCGCAAACTAGATTCCAATATGTGCCTTTTAATTTTGGATCACTTACATTTACTAAAGCTGCGATTATCAATGCCTCAAGATTCATATCAGAAACTAGAAAATAAGCTTTATCATTTCTATTACCATGTTACCAACAACTGGAGGTTATATCTGCCAAAAAGAAAAAAAATCGAAGCACATTATTTTTTAGGAAGGCACGAAGATACAAAAATTCGCTTTAAAGTAAATGTCGATTCTAAGAAATGGACAGGTATTATCTACATCATGTGCTACGAAAGAAGAGACTTTATGAAAACTATAAAAACTTTTAAGACTGAATTAAAAAATAGACATATTGAAGAACACATAAGAAAAGAAAAATGTAAACTACCTTACGAAGATTATAATTATCTAAAGTTGATACCAGAACTAAGAGATGATTATTCACTCAAAATTATGTCACGACTTATTGGTCAATTATATTCATTAGATATTAACACAGATCACGCTGTTTTACTGATTGAGAGAACTTTACAAGTAGTGGGTGAATTCCTTAAATATACCGATGAGTCACTTCATTTAGAACCATCCACGGAAGCTTTACTGAAAGCAGAAATATCTGTAGAAGTTATAAATGTCTTGAAAATATTGCGAAATATGCTCTGCCATGCAAAAAAAGGGATCCTACTCAAAAGAATAGAATTGGAACAGGATAACTTTAATACTTTCAAAGCAATCCGTAACGAATTGCTGGAAGTAAAAAGAAAAATTGACAAAGTTATTAAAGTTCACAAACCATTGGTGCAAAGAGCTTTATTACTGAATACAAAGGCGTTATTATTTGAAAGAAGAAATGATACACCCGCTGCTGTGGGACAAGTTTTTCTGTATATGCTGACTCTTTTAGATTACATTCCAGATGACTACAATCAATTTTTTAAAAAAATTTGGTCATCACTTAAATCCTTACAATCAATTGCCGAAGAAGTTTTTATTCTTTTAATCATCTATGTAGACCAGCAATCTAAACTAGCTGGAGTGTGTAAAACAATTCGTAATAATGTTATAAATGAATTTCCTTTCTACAGAAAGATGATCGAATGTTCTCTCAATGAAATCACTAACGACAAGCATAAATGGATAAAAATTGTTAATGCTATAAAACATAAGGATTCTTCAGTGAATTTATCAGATTATCCTAACGAGGACGACACTAACAGAATAAAATCGTATTCAAAGAAATTTGATCTAGGAGAAGAGGCTAATAAATTTATTGAAGATGATATGACGTTGTTCGCACATATTGAACATCATTGGAAATTCATTAGCAATTTACTTGAATTCGTTGTTATAAAGACTTGTATTTTTAAAGACACAGTTGAAGATTTACAAATTTGCACTGGTCTAAAAGAACTCGACGAATATGATTATAGGATGAATGATGTGAAGAAAACAGTGGCTGAATATTTAGATAAAATAGAAGAACGTCTAGACATAAAAAATAAAAACAATACAAATACTAAAGTACACCTTTGTGTACAACCTTCTGAATTCAATGGAATTAAGGAATTAACAAATAAGTTATCAAAACGCAATTTCCTTACTAAAAAAGAAAAAAACGTTTTTAATAGATATTTTACAAAGCAATGACACAATTTCTAAGAAAAAGCTTGCTACTAGAAACAAAATGATGGAAAAAATTGAAAAAGATGTCCCAATGCCAATGACAAGTTATAGGAATTTTATAGCCTCGGAAAATTTAGACGAAAAAGCACAAAAAATATTAATTAATTTAGTTATGGGCCATGAAAGAGATCCCTTGATTGTACAATGTTTAAGTAACAGAATATCTATTTTGAAAGATGTAACAGCAAACCTCACTGTAAATCAATTAGTATTACGTTATGAGTTGGATAAAACATTTCGAGTATTACTCGAAATCCTGCTCTTTGATATATTTGATATTTTAGAAAGTAATAACAAAAATACAGAAATAGTGAAAAAATCGAGTAAATTATTAATGGAAATGAATTTGAGAAATATGTTAACGCACGGTAGCCCTCTGCTCGATGTAGTTGGTATTGTCTTAGACTCCAATGACTTACCTACAGAACTGGTTACGAAGGCGATGGAATTTATTAAAGACAAAACATCAGTTGAAGCTTTGTGTGCTTTAAGACACTCTGGTTATTTCTCTTCAGAAAATAACACAATAAGCGCGGATCAGCAAGAGTGGATGATTGAATTTAAAACGTCTCCTAGATGGAAGGATTATATATGGCTCGTTCCAGAATACAAACAGGCAATGTATGAAAAATCAAAGAACAAACCTGCAATTGTTGATAAATCCACTATGCTTTTGAAGGCCGTTCAGAAGAAAGATTATTTGTCAGTGCAACAGAGTATTGATGATGGAGCCGATGTAAACTTTGTCGACACCAATAATAAGGCGGTCGTTCATTACGCCGCCATGGGGGGCGACGTACATATTATGATAATGTTGGTGAATAATAGAGCAGATATCAATATTAAAAATAAGGAAAATAATTTGACTGCATTGCATTATTCGGCTATGTATAATTTCAAAGATGCTATAGAGTTCTTGTTAGAGAACGGGGCCAATTGCCTTGCCGTGGACAGTAAAGGGCGCACTCCAGCATATTTAGCTAATCAAAGTGACTTTTTAGACATTTCTAAGATTCTATTACAAAAAATGAAGAAATGTGAGATGTTAAATGATAAATGATTTTTTTTTTAATTATTAACTGAATGTTATTTCTATTTATTAAAACTACAGTTTTAGGAAACAAGTGCCATTCTTTTATAATAAATATACAATTGTAACAGATGAAATCTGTAGATATAATAATTTATACACCAAGATTTTATTATAAATAAATGTTTAAATCACTTTGTGTTTTTTATTTAATGTTTTGAAAAACTCCAAATATGATTATATTTATTTGTTCTTATGTAACTTCAGTTATAGGCAAATGTTTAAATGGTTACGCCAACTTGACGCTCAAAAAATATTTTTTAACACTTTATGATCATGAACATAACATACTTTTTTTATAATACACATACGCATTACGCACAGTATTTTCATAAAAACTTGTAATAATAAACAACTAAAAATTTATAAAATGGCGAGGATATGTGCCAGCTGCCGATATGTAGTCATGTTTTGCTTTGTAAAATATGTCCCAAGTTATACTGTTTTTAGCGCGATTTGATGAAAGCAATGTGATTTTTTTCAACAAAACAAAAGCAGCGCCCGCAATGCCAAGCTAGGGTCAAAGTTAGCAACGTGCTTACACTATAATACGAGTTTTACACATATGACAGGAGATGGCGTTACATGTATCTTAAATATTGTCAAATGTTAACGGATAGAATTATAACTGAACTTATTATAGGGATATACATGAAACATTTTTAAACCCACAATCACATACACTGTTATGTAGGCCGGCTTCTTTTTTAATAATTAATAAGTCTAATAAGTATAATTTTCTATGTGCGCATATAAGTACACATCTTCTTATTTTTTATACTGTTTGATTTTATTTTAATCTGTAAGCAAATATTACAGATTCACGGTGTCCATGATGAGGATGAAAGTAGGCAGTTACTATTTTTACTTAGATTTGTCTAGAGGTAAGGGAGCGGTATATTTAATACGCCTTCTTCCCTTCAAAAACCATAACATTATTACACAACAGAAAGTAAAATTTTACGACACGTTTTTCGGGGATAAAATTTTTTACGCTTCCTTTTATAGCCAAAAGAATAATACCGAAGCTATAAACCCTGAGTCTCACTCGCTGTATAAAACGTACAGTCACGAGCATAAATATATGACTACGGGCAGATTAGCAAAAATATCTGACCCAAGAACGAGTTCAGTCTTGCAGGCAGATAGCAAGAACGCAGCAAAAATATCTGACATTAATAGGCAGCAAAAATATGTGATGATAACGTTGATAAAATAATTGTGACCACCTTGCGAAGCAAAAATATCTGACAATTTTAATCTATTCACTTTTGTTGTTCCGGCTCAAAATACAACTCGAACGTCAAGCCGCGTTCTTTTTCTTTTTTATGCTAAGTCATAGAATCGTATCAGCCAGTGACTTTATAAATAAGAACTTATTATTATAAAAATAACACATCATGAAAATAATACAATATAATTAATGAAAATAATACTAAAACAAAAAAAAATTAATAGGTTTACTACTAATACACTTTCGGCAGCGTTGGAATAAAAGATCTACTACCCACTTTTTAACGATAAAATATATCAAAGCGATATCAAAAAAAACATACAACCTATTTCTCCGATAATATTGCTAATTGTAGAACTGGGTATTGCTAATATAAATAATTAATGTTACATGTATCAATTAACTGTTGCGATAACTTCTTTTTTATATTTTTGTCTTAGCAGAATATTCGTGACCATTTTAGTTTAATATATAATCTATAGAATATTGTAAAAGTCGTTAGGACATATTTTTTTAGTTGTAAACAGGGTGCAATTGAAGTTTTTCCTATAATTTGTCATTTAATCCTAGAATATAATCCGTATAAGGGACACTATTGAAATCAAAGTCATCTTGAAGGTCTTGAAGTCATGTAATAATATAGTCACATAAACGGTACAGAGTAACGATATAACAATTATACGTAAGTAAGTTCACACTAGTGATTAGAAGTATTATAACTACACAAGTATCTCCGTTATTCGACTGCTCTTGCTGAAGTCTCCGACCAGAATGTAGCTCTCTGTTAATTCGAGCGCCGCCAAGGTGTCGTCCCCACTTCACCTACCCGCATCTGTTTTTAAACTGTAGTATCAAATGAGTCACTTATTACTTTAATGTAACGTTATAAAAATGTGATATCGTTAATATCCAAGCTTCTTATTAACGACGATAACATTCGGCCGTCCTGCTCACACGTTCGTCCTCGATCGTGTATGGTCTGATGCAAGAGCTGCAAAAGAAAACCAGTTGTTTAATGCCTAAGTCCAGAAGAGTTACACATTTTCTTGTAATACTGACTCGCACGTAAGAGGCCCGAACTGTTTATCAAAAACATGGCTTAAACTATACGCATTTTCTTGCAATACCGACTCGCATGTAAAAGGCCCGAACTGTTGATCCGAACCAAGGCTTAAACTAGGTGATGTTCATATAGAATCACACTAGTTGTGTATTACCTAGGTTATAAATCTGCCCCGTCCCTGTAGTTCCGGGACCAGAATAGGGCTACGGTATCCCCTGCCTGTCGTAAGAGGCGACTAAAAGGGGGCTTCCGGGGTTGCGGACGGCAAGAGTGGGAGCTCGAACCGCCCGGCCAGCAACCCCGGGATGGACGGCGGTACGTGTGGTCGCATACCGTCGTGAACACCAGATGGTGTGGTGAGTTTCAAGCTCACCTGGGCGGAGCCCGACGGGGCAACGCGCCAAGTGGACTCCGGTTGCGTTCCGTTGGAGATCCCGGAGTCCTCTACGCAGCGCCGAGGACGGCCACCGGGGGGGTTTTAGTGCGGTAAGAATCCCACATAACCCCGTGTCGCTCCCACGGCATAGGGTACCTTTTGAAGTAAATCTGCCCCAACAGTGTTCACCACGGATTTCTGTTGCAGGCATAGTTCATAAGGACTCTTTACATAAATGTCATATGCGCGACAGGTATTGAAGCGAATGCATTAGACCATTGTTTTAATAATAAAAAACACGGTTATAACTAGGTGATGTTCATATAGGATCACTCTAGTCATGTATCACCGCAGTTTTTGTACCTTGTTTACGATAACATTCGGCCAGTGCTCAACTCAAATTTACTCCAAAAATGCAATATTCACTTAATGTCTTCCAGGTACTCGATGCCTTGGGTCAACCCAACCATATGCATCACCAAGAGACACCCGTAAACATCACATTGCTAGAGGCATCTGCACTAATCCATCTTAACTCCAGATAAATAAAAATCAAACCACAAAGTTTCCTACACCTACAGTAATGACAACATCTAACTGCCCACTTTACTTATGCCTGGATTCTAAGTCCAATAGTTAAATTTCCAACAACTATTGATTCGATAAAGTTACGCATCAGAATAACGACGTTTATCTTATTAGTCCATTTCGGAATGCTCAACAACCTGTTCAATAACTGTTATACCTACTGATAGATAGATAGATCTATAGTTGGCCACTAAATGAATCTGTGCGACTCAAAATACTATTATAACATTATTTTATTACTACTTAGTACTTCTTTTAATTATTACAATGTTATTTTATACAAATATAGTTGCCTTTCCAACGTACGTCTTTTATCAACTGATGAAGCAGTATCAAAATAATAATATATCGTTTATATTTGAAATGAATTATATCAAAGTTAAAGACTAAATAATGGTAAACAAACTATGAATTTCACACAATATAACACGTAATAAGTTGTATGAACCCAAATTTTTACGTTATTTATCACAAATTCAAATTATTACTTTCAAAGTAGGGCCACATAACCCACTTTTGAAAGTCAGAAAGAAATTTCATTACATTAAATTGAATTTATATTCAGTTATAATAATACATACTATTACATGAATTTCAAAATGAATTAACAAAGCAACGCATGGGGCGTTCACGTCAGCGACATACTTGTCAATTGTGTAATAAGCTTAACTACTTAACTTTTTTTTTATTTCACCAAAAGTTTAAAATTAAGATTCCCATAAGGAAGTTATAGTTTGGGCTATTTTATTGTAAAAGTTATGCATTATACTAAGGAAGATTTGCTAGACTTTACGTAAAACGTCGTTTTTAAAAAAAAATCAAATAATGTTATGGAAAGAATAAACACATTAAAATGGTCCGTTAATCTAAACGGAGTTTAAACAGACCTTGTCTTACATTGAGTTCCTCGGAAGCGGATTTTTTTTCGTAGTTATCAAATGGATAGTGTTATTGAATACATACTCGTTAACTACCTACCAAGAAAAATGACTTCAGAAACCGGCCATTATTTAACTATACTTATTTGTGTCTACAACTGATAAAAGTTTTTTTTTAAAACACGCTTTTATTTTTGCCACGCTTTTATTAACTTGACCTGTATGTATGTAACGGAATATTTGAATTCGATTTTTACCTACTTTGAACGGTCAGATTTATTTAAAAATTTTGAAATACTTATGACATGACATGATTTTAATAATCTTGTCCAATTCTAATTTTGTCTCATCAGGATCGTCAGATTTAAAACTATAACTGTTTTACATAACATGTGGCTCCTTATCAATCACAACCTAAAATTTCTATGACCTGAAAAAGGTCTTTTAAAGTTGATCATGATTTTATACCAGCCAGCCAAACAAACAGTTAGTCAAACTATCTTACGATACACCTTATTACCAAACAATTCATATTTATTATATATATTTCAAACGCCTCGGCTTCACCTGACTTTTATATAGTTTGTAATAAAAAATATATTAGTGCGTAATATCTGTATAGATTATGTTAATATAATATGTATCATTTACAACCAACACTCTCAAGGAGACGCTCGATGTTTCTATAGAGAAAACCTAGACATGACGCAATTGTGAACCGTATGAAATTTATATGAAAAGTAAATTATTGTATAAGAAAATGCCATCGAAATGTACCTATGTTTTATTTGATTATATTATTAAACAACATTATTATTCATTTGGATCTGATATACATATAATAAGAATGAAATCTTCACGTGTTTACATCGAATATATTTGAAAAAGAAAAAAAAATTGTCTGTCGGTTTGTATGTTTGAAAATGCATTAAAACCAAAACTACGAAGTTAATATCAAAAGTATACATTTTTTTTTAAACATTACATGACCAGGTAATGGGAATTCCAAATTACCAACGTACTCCGTGATCTTGACAGAGGGCATGGTATAATTCAAATTATATTTTGAATCCACATGAACAAAGTCGCAGGCAAGACTCGTTTTAAAAATGCAATTCAAATTATATTCTGAATCCACATGAACAAAGTCGCAGGCAAGACTCATTTTAAATATGGTATACAAAAGACTATATAAATGTATGTAGGCTTCAGTGACCGTTTCTCACTTAATACGTATAATAACTTAATTGCTGTAACTTGTAAATAGAACTAAGCTCTAGTTATAAAAGCATCAATTTATTATTATTATTATTATTATTTTACTTAAAATTATTTATTCTGAATCCCATACAAAGTGGATCCCGTTTATCATTTCGTAAGTGGCTCACATAATTGATAATATCGATAGTCTAAGCGTCTCAACGTTTAAGGTACAAACTTCATTTACCAGTATTTGATAGTGCCCAATTTTCAAACCAAAAGGACGTGTAATGTGTCAAATTCAAATTCAAATTTAAAGGTTTAAAATTACGAGATGTAAAGAAATATTAATACAAAACGAAACGTTGCATACTAAATTTAAAACAGACATTTAATATTCTGTATAAGTGAGTCAGTCAGAAGTAAAATGGGAGATTGTTTTTTTATATATAATATTCCAAAGACCGCTGCGCATAAGTTTCTCAGTTTTCTTATAGATCATTAACTAATGTGCATTTATACTTTATGGCAGTCAAAACACAGTAGTACACAGTACTGCGTGAGTTCGCCTAGAATTGATGGAAAGCTAAATTTGGCAACGTACGTATGCTCCTTTCATAACAATTACGTATCAAGTATATGAAATCAAAAGGAAAATTTCATTGATTTATAAAATGAAAATGTGAACAATGTAGATGTGAATGCAAGTTTATTTTTAAATATAGTCAATTAATATCCGAAAAAAACAATAAACCTTAAACTCATTTACCATTTCCCTCGTGGGTACTCTCAGCCACTCAATACGGTGGTCGTGATACTTATTTGCAGTCAGTTAAATATGTACCACGTAGATATTATACATTTCTGTACAATTATGAATACTCAAAATTCTGCAACTTAATAAACGTGTCACTTATATCTAGTAGGTATACTGTACTCTGTAACTGCGTTTGTTGCTACCGCATAGTCCCTTCCATACAATAATAACAAACGCATATACGTAAACCCAGTTTGAAACATTAAAAGTTATCAAAAATAAATTCAAATCTAACCTGTATGCAATTTCTGGCGTACATTAGCCTATATTAACAACCATTAGGTTCCCATATCTATAAAGCCTAACATTTAAGATTAAAGATCCTTAAAATATTTTCATAAGTACGTGTATTTCTATATATTTCAAAGTAGGTGTAACTTTAGAACAATTAGGATTTACTTTTTACACCACAGACTTTAACCAAATGGACAGATTTACCACAAGAACTGCCTTGCAAAATTACTTTTAGACACTTCTTCACAGAAAATGCACTTATTTTGAAGTAAACACCTCAGTTTACAATGTTAACAAGTAATTTGATAAGAGTAAAGTTTGTTCACAAAATTTAAGTATATCATTTTCAGAGGGTATTAACATCTCATTGAATTACTAGTCTCTATCTATCCATGTTCTTAATTCAAATGAGCTTGCCCTTACATCAACGACATTTATCTACCCCCATTTTTACTTATTCTACCAAGATGAATTCACATATGACAAAATAATGTTTTAACTTACGGTTTTTATTCCTGTGTCAAGTATGTTCGTACTTACGAATCGCCGTCCATGATTGTGAGCGGGTTCTTCTGTTCTGTACACTTCTGATGAAATCAAAGTCATCTTGAAGGTCTTGAAGTCATGTAATAATATAGTCACATAAACGGTACAGAGTAACGATATAACAATTATACGTAAGTAAGTTCACACTAGTGATTAGAAGTATTATAACTACACAAGTATCTCCGTTATTCGACTGCTCTTGCTGAAGTCTCCGACCAGAATGTCGCTCTCTGTTAATTCGAGCGCCGCCAAGGTGTCGTCCCCACTTCACCTACCCGCATCTGTTTTTAAACTGTAGTATCAAATGAGTCACTTATTACTTTAATGTAACGTTATAAAAATGTGATATCGTTAATATCCAAGCTTCTTATTAACGACGATAACACTATCATATAGTGGAATAATATAAGGTGTAATTTTTTTTTTTTCAAAATGAACTCGTTCGATTCCTGTATATATAGGGATATTTTAAATAATTCGCCAAGTACGAGTCAAACTCGCACATGGAGGCATCCGTACCACCAAATGTTTACTATTTTATAAAAATAAGTAAAATACCGGTTCCCTTTTTACCCTTTGGGTACGGACCCCTAAAAACTAATGATGCAGTATAAGTTTTTTATTAAAATCGGCCTCGTAACTCCTTTTAGCATTTTTCGGTTATCCTTATAGATTCGGATTTGGAAAATTCACCCTGTTAAAATACATTAATTATCCTGTCTTTGTCTCTAACCCTGTTTTTATCTTACTTAAATAAAAAAATATGAGAAAATATTTTTACGTGTTTTTTTGCTCATATCCTTTCTCCGGCAAAATACATTGGCCCCTTTGACTGGTACGTTGACATATTTACATCAAAGATATTTATAAATTATGTCAGATATTATTGCACCTTAGTTGACGTCACATGTCATAACACATGTCACAATTATTTGATCAACGTTATCATCACATATTTTTGCTGCCTATATATGTCAGATATTTTTGCTGCGTTCGTGCAGGCATATATTATTGAACTCGTTATCGGGTCACATATTTTTGCTGATCTACCCATAGTCATATATTTATGCTCGTGACTGTATATACGACGTTATTTTGAGACAAAAACGGTAATGATTCAAATATTTTTACTAAAGTGATTCTTAGAGGAAAAGATTTTGGGTAATTTTCAGATATTGTGTAATCGAGTCCGTCATGATGTGGCAACTATTTTAATTATGTAAATGAGAAAACGGTTAACTAGCAGGGTTTAATTTCAAAAATAATACTTTAAAAAAACTAAAAAGAACACGCTTTATTGCTAATCGAACTAAAAAAATAGAAAATAATTTAAGTTATTGAAATAATAATTCAATTCAGAGTAAAAAGCGTGGGGTGCTTGATATTTTAAATGTTACAATCATTCTATTGGCAATTATCCTTGAGAGAAAAGTTATGAACCGCAGTGAAATGCACCGCATAAAAGCCTTTTTTTTTAGTTTTTTAAACTATTATTTTTAATTTTTTTGTCTGTGACAAACTCATAAATTGGGGAATTCATTAATCTAATAAGGTTAATTTGAAATTGTTATCAAATTATTGCAATATCATCGGTCCTTGATACGTGTGAAAAGTTTCAAATTAATCAGACTTGTGGAAATCAGTGAACATTGAGCTCAAAGATTCCGTTACATACATAGATACAACCCAAGCTAATAAAAGCGTGTTAAAAAGGAAAGGAGACTTATCAGACGCGTTCCAATTTAGTCCCCAAGAGTAGCAAGTAGCAACGCATGTTGCCTCAGGTAGGAAGCCTATGTTATTTGGGATTGATTACATATTTCCATTTGTAGACGTTGAAAATCGTTTGTAACTTCAATATTATAAAAAGCGCATTAAACACCACATTATGGCGACCCGCGTAGCGGAGCGGTCTCACTATCCATCTGACACGCACGGTTCCTGGTTCGATCCCCGGGTAGATCCATATCTAAAAAGTACATTTAGATTTCTGCTGCGAGTCTGTGTGTGTAGCATGCAGTCCACCTGATGGTAAGGAGCTACTGTCGTCCATGGACATCTATTAATCAGCCCAGGATAGATTTATATTTCAAGGTTAGGTCTGAATACTGAGCTGGAACATCTCGGAAAAGCATGTCTCACTTACCACACCCTTCAAATCAGAACACATCAGGGCTTAACACTGCTGCTGTTCGAGTGTCGGAATCGAATGACAAGGTTCCACCACCTTCAAACGTGTGTGTGTATGTTGTGTTTGTGTGTCATGTCATCTTATGGTAATTAAAAAGCGTTACTGTTTTTTAGATTCATCATCATCATCAACCCATTACTGTCCCACTGCTGGGCACGGGTCTCCTCTCATAATGAGAACGATTAGGCCATAGTCCACCGCGCTGGTCCACTGGTAGACTTCCCATACCTTTGACATTTTTTTTTATAAATCTCTCAGGTATGCAGGTTTCCTCATTATGTTTTTCTTCACCGTTTAGCATGTGATAATTAATTTCTAAGTCGCACATAACTTTAAAAAAACCAGAGGCGTGCCTGGGATTTGAACCTCGGGCCCCTGGATCGCGAGGCCGAGTTTCTTATCCACTAGGCTATCACTGCATTATTTAGATTAGAACTACAATTAGCTACTTACCTCAGCGGTGACCCGGTACGCGCCCTTGGCTTTCCCGTGCTCGGGCGAGTGCCGGAGCGTCTTGGCGTCTATCTGCACGTTCGTCTGCATCTTGCCTCACACACACACCGTACACAAACACATAATATTGCACACTCGCCTATACGACGCCACTGGTCACTATATGCTGTTCACATGCTAAACTTGTCTCCCATAGAGCTACAGTTCGCAATTACATAAGTTCACGGTGACTTAAATTTTACAGTTAGGTACACTGTAACGCATTATATACTTTTGAGTTTTATTCCTTTCTATAACATGGTTTTAAAATTTTAGATGATTTTAGATATGCAGTGTTATAATATAAAAAGTTAGTACCTACAACATTATTCAATATTTCATTAGATTATTGGATAAATTAAAGTCACGTTCAGTTAATGATAAAGATAAAATTATACCAATAAAATACGATAGATTAACAAATAATTTACACGATAAACTCGCAATATTGGAAATACATTTAATCAGTTATTTTTTAATCCTCAATTATTTTGATACTTTTGGCAGTTATTGTTTTCAACTTGCTATATATATATAGCTATATATGTCTAGCTAGGCCTATTAAAATGTATTAGTGTTTACTGCGTCGGCACAATAAATTAATAAATAACTATGACACTAACCGCTGGCCGGTCGCCGGAAATTATCTGTAACAAAGAAAAAAATATTAATAATACGAATTACCTTAGATTTTTTCAATATATTCTATATAATAAATACTGAAGAACAGCTAACAAAGCAATATCACAGAAGAAATAGTACCGCTACTCGACAAGAGATGGCGCTGTACGTATTTTAAGATATAGAATTATTTATAATTCGACCTTAACTATCGTCAACCCATTTCATTTCCACTGCTGGGCACGGGTATCCTCTCGAAGTAAGCGAGGTTTAGGTCTTAGTCCACCGCGCTGATCAAGTGCGAATTGGCAGATTTCACACATTCTTGAGATTTTGTTCCGAACTCTCAGGCCTGCAGGTTTCCTCACGATGTTTGCCTTCACTGTTTAACCAAGTGATATCTAATTAATTTCTAATACGCACATAACTGCGTGGCGCCAAAACGCATAAAACCTAAACATTTTTGACCGAAAATCACAATAAAATACGTAAAAACCATTGAAAACCAATTGGCGAGTGCAAACAGCGATTTTTCTCAGTCGTTAAACAATGCTCGAGTGAAATTGACGGAGGTTCATTGTTCGAGCTGATTTATTGACGCCAATAGCCGCCCATTGAGATGACAATAGGCAGAGTCACCGCAATATGTCAGAGATGATTGTTAAATATCATAGAGTTGTTATTACCTTCCCAGCTTTTATATATTACAATGCTACGAGTAGGTTCGAAGATATTGTCCCTTAAGTCCAGGGACTAGTATAGACTCTTTAATATGAAATGATCCATGAAAGAGATAGCCACCTTGCAAATCTATGTTTAGGTATTGCTACTTTATTTCTATTTCTAATATTAAAGTTATGGTGGTTACTATTTTTTTTCAAACATATCAGTGTGTTCTCTTACACATTATACACACAATACATAAATCTGCTTTCGTTTATGAAATTCTCAATGTGTATTAGAAGATCGTCAAGACCACAGCTGTTTACGATCTTGTTTACCGCGCTAGGGATTTTGTGAAAGCTATGAAATGAAGTGTCGACTCGCATGATACAACCTACAGTCGATATGCTACTCTTTCTTTATCCCACTGCAGAAGGTAAAATTTTTCGAACGTATGTACATATTTAGTCTCCAGTACCCTTAGTAGGAGTTTTTACATTTTTACAAAATGTCTGTTTTGGTATTTGTTTACGTATTTGCCCATACATTTGCAATCAGCGCTCCTAGCGGATTGTATCAGAACTGATTGAAATATATGGGAAATACGGAAACAAAAACAAAAACAGTCGTTTTTGTCAAAACGTAAAAACTCATGCTAGGCCGTTTGTCCACCGCCACTGTCACCGAGTCCATACCGAGAACGAGATGACGGCGCCGAAGTAGCGGTACATACATTTGCTATAGCCGCTACAGGCAACGCAGTTTGGTTATTGTCAATATGTAAATATGGGAATATTCAAATAAAATATTATTATACATTTCTTTAATATTTTTATTTGATGGTATGTACATACCTACTTAGTATGTCTAATTTTTAGCACCCTCTGTGTTCCAAACGGCTTGATGGATTTTAACATGTGCGGTGTCGTTGGATTCGTCCTAATTGTAAGAATAACATAGGTTATATTTTTCATAGAAATAAAGAAAAAAAAAAACATAGTATACAAGTAGTTGTTTAGTAGTAGTTTTTGAGCAGTCGGATATTTTGTTTTCATAGTATTTCTCTATTATGCAACACTACTTTGAACTACATCTGAATGCCCATTAATAAAGCTATAATTACTCCCATAATCTGAATGTTAGTATAAATGTCCTCATGTGCCAATCCGCTTTTCATTTCTCACTTGTACCGAACGTTGTTCCACTGGTAAACAAGATCATAAAACTTTTCGCTCCCCGGGTTTGTGTCACATCAGCTATCTGGAATGTACATTTAAAGAACTAATTCGACTTTGCTTAAACTAGACTCTTAAAATAGTACAAAACTATCTACAGACTGAATAAGTATATAATATAATAGTAAGTAATATTTTTACGGTAATAGAAAACAAACAATGCACTATCAACACAAACTGAAATGTTTACAGACAAGCAAAGTATAAACCTTCTACGTAAACCATAAATAAAGGAAATTGTCTTAACCATAAACACAACATTTAAAAACTACAGACTACATAATAAATAAAACGCTTGAAATAACGGTAATTTTTTAAATTCTAATTTTACGAATACCGTCCTGTGATATAATACGTTATATAGGTACGGGTAAAAAAGAAGTCTTTCTATTTAATTGATCTTATCTACGTTTTGATTTGATTTGATTTTCATGGTAAGTGGCTACTGCCGCTCATGGATATCTGTAATCAACTCCAAATAGATTCCTACCCGAGGTCGGCCACAGATGCGTCGCTCTATCCCTGAGGACTAAGCTGGAACGCCTCGGATAAGTATGCGTCACTTACCTCTTCCTTCACCTCCTTCCTTCACTTCAATAAGAACACAGCAGCGCTTAGCACTGCGTTTATTAGGTCGAAATAGGTGTGACGATGGTGCCGCCGGAGTCGAACCACAAAGAGTTCTACCACCTTTAACTTAACTTAATCACTTTGCAATATAAGTCTGAACTTTTATAAAAAGATGCTTAACGCCTAACAAAATATATAAATGGTGTGGAGCGGAAATATTAAGTGGCGTAAAGAATGGTGCATGCAAGCATATCGTTAATTTATTTGCAAACAGGGCTGGCGATGCCATCGTCGAAATTAATTTCTAAACTATGATGGGCATATGCGAAAACATAAAGAGTACTATGCCCTTAACTATTTTCACTCTTAGAGGAGGCCCGTGCCCAGCAGTGGAATGAACAAAGGTCTATGAAATGTCATATTTCACTGTACAAACCAAAATTTCTACTCTATATACATAAAATACGAAGGTTTGTGCATACTACAGTACACGTACAGGTTTAATCCGTTTGATAAACGCAGAAGTTACAGGACCGCAGTTTTGTGCGGAAAACGAACGCCAGTCGGACGTAAAAAGATCAATTAAAGTTGCCCTTGCAACGGAAATCGCCGCCACAACCATAGATATATTATACTAACGTCAGTAGGATAATATATCTATGGCCACAACACATCACCGGCTGCGGCTATAAACCGCGCCATAAAATATCTTTTACCTACATTATCATGTTCTCCGCGCGGATTAAGGGAGGGCGCAAGAGACGGTCCGCCCCGGGATCTCTATCCTAGAGGGTCATTAAACACAGTTGTTAAAAAAGCTCGTCAGAACTATAGATTAGTAAAGATACTTCGCCGCCTTGAAATTGAATGAAGCCACAAACGGCTTATTAGAATCTTTTTTTGAATTCTTGACAAATAAAAACATTTTTAGAGATTTTTACGAATAAATAACTAATACTGATCTTGAGGTCTATCGGTCGGATATCTAATCCTATCTAGGGTTGATTACAGATGTCCATGGGCGGCTGTAATCACTTATCATCAGGTAGTCCACCTGATGCATGCTCGTTCTACTGCTTTCTTCTCCGGTTCTTCTATTCGTATATTATAAACTAAATATAACTTCTATGAATTGCAGCCCTAATTGTTACAAAGGTCTGAAGGTCTCGATAGAATCTCGCGTGACTTTAAGTTCAGAGTTTAATTTGTTAGAACACATCGCTTTAACGACTCCACTTCCTTCACGTTCACATAAAGAAATTAGGGTTAAGAATAAATTAGTTTGTAAGTATGAAATTGTCCTATACTTATTTTACTGATATACCTATGTACAATTGTACATATCAGTAGCAGTGATAGCCTAGTGGTTAGAACACTGCTTCTCAATCGATGCGTCCTTTTCAAATCCCAGACCACTGATTTAAAAAAAGTTATGGGCGTATTAAAAATTAACCATCACTTGCTTGAGATATCTAAAAAAAGTTCTTAAAATTATACGAAGTCTTCCAATACGCACTTGGCCAGCGCCGTAGACTGT
Source organism: Epargyreus clarus clarus (assembly GCA_014595695.2). NCBI lineage: Eukaryota > Metazoa > Arthropoda > Insecta > Lepidoptera > Hesperiidae > Epargyreus > Epargyreus clarus. Next base: position 399,175 of record JACTTY020000150.1, read on the forward strand.
GGCCTTATCCTTTTTATTTTGAAAGGAATTTCAAATCCCAATTTTTAAACGCTCCATGATTTTGTTTACTTCATCCATTACTCATTACAACTCAATTCAAACACAAGTTGTGGCAAGACAACCGCAATACTCAACAGCTCCGCTAAATTAAAGCCCAAAGTTTGAAGACCACTTGAAGCGAAACTACAGGAACTAACACTTAACACACTAACACATTACACTTGTATAATGTAAATGTACGTAACTTTGTTGGACTGTTTCATCTTAGCAAATATTTGGTTATGCGTTTTACTCTAATATGAAAACGCTCAGAAGGGATTCCTGAAATACTATATATTGTTTCATAATCATCAACATTTACAATAATAAATCTTTATCCACTAATTTATCACTTCCAGTATAAAATACTGCAAACATCAGTTGACAATTCATAACTCAAACCAAGACTGAATATTCTAAAAACATAAAATAGAAAAGTATATAAAAGTGACAAGATATTAACAACTAGCAATAATGTGATATATAAATGCATCACGTGACGTGTCTGTAGCACTAATTTGTGGTAATCATAAGTCGGGTTCCCTTCCTACGGAGTGGACTGTATTGGGATGTAAATTTAAGGGTAGAGCCCTCTGTGGTTCAACTCTTATCTTATCTTATGGATTACAAATATCCATGGGCGACAAGGGGCACTTACCTTGAGGTGGACTGTATTCTATTTCTCATAGGTTTTCCTTAAAAACAAAAGTAAAGACATATTTTTCCTTAGAATTATAGTCACAGTAGTTTTATGATATTTATGTTACATCTTCGTCTTTGGGTCACGGAAAAGCATGTGAGTACATGTGTGAGTGAGAGTGAGGAAGTTATTAGCTGTGACAGACGGACGTACGAGTGTTGCTAAAAGGATACTATTTATGTTATTTTATGTTTTTTCATACGGATCCCTAAAAAACATAATTTATATCTTCGTCTTTATCGAATTCGCAAAATATATTTTTCTATCACGAATGTTCCGTACAACGCACCAAATTAAATTTTGTCGTCAGGATCCAGACAAGGCGGTACAAAAACCTGATTAAACCAGCTCACGTCGTGTATTAACGACGTATTCGGGACCCCGCTAGCCTCACTAAACCACTTTTCGAGTAAATACAAATAAATATTTAACATATTAATGAAAGTCATTTTTTTATATACTATAGGATTAGCAGACGCGCATGCAGCCGCCCATGGACATCTGTAATCAACCCCAGATAGGATTAAATATTCCTACCTGAGTTCGGCCACAGATGCGTCTCTGCCCCTGAGGACTAAGCTGGAACGCCTCGGAAAAGTTGTCTTCCTTACCCTGTCTACCTTCCCTACCCAGACCAGAACACAGTAGCGTTTAACACTGCTGTTATGAGGCAGAAATAGGTGTGGCGGTTGTGCCGCCGGAATCGAACGAACATGGGGTTCAACCACCTTAAAAATATATCATCCTTCATCGTCAAAAAGTATACCTTCCAAAATTACGCATATGTGTAATACATACCTTTTGATGTTTGTCTACTTATTACGGTTCAAGACATTGAGCATAGACGGACAGATTGTGGAGGCTTAGTAATAGGCTTCTGTTTTTATTCCCTAAGTACGGAACTCTAACAAAACGGCGTAGAAAGGTAGGCCTCGTCGCCTGAAACCGTAAAATGTCGTAACGATTCGTTAGGCTCACTGGCTGTGTTTTGGCATTCGTAAGCAATAGGCCATTTGGTACCTTTATTTTTAGAGTTCCGTATCCTAAGAAAGCCAATGAAAGTACTAATTCTTTACTATACGTAAGTTGTAGGTGGTGGTGGTGGTGGTGGTAGCAAAGATGGTAAGTGGCACATAGACAAATACACAAACACCCAGAAACAGAAACCTCATCATTCAAATATCTGTCTGGCCGGGGATCGAACCCGGGACCCTCTGCGTGTCAGACCGGTATAGTGATCGCTCCGACACGCTGGTCGTCATTTCGCTCGAATTGTCTTTTACACCGTATTAGATAGACACTTGAAACTCAGAGGAAAATTTAAATGAAAAGTAAAGAGAGGGACCAACAACTATGTTTTCCGGCGTCTTAACCTTATCTAAATAATGGCAATAGGTAGGTACATGCTAATACCTACAGTGGTACGGAACCATTCGTATGCGAGCCCGACTTACCCTTGAGTGTTCTTACCGCAATTCCCTAGGTGTCGCCAACGTCTCACTATAAGAATTTAGATGTCTATTTTCCTTGTAGGTAACTGTTTCTTTGTAGATGTACGAGTACGTGTCTGAGAAGCCGTTTTTAACCAACTGTGGAGGGTAATGTTTTTATTTATTTATTCATTAGTTGCACCAACAAAAGTGTACACCGTCTCCTCCAATACATAAGCTCGACTGAGTAAGTTACAAACTAAGTGTCACCTCAATTATAGGCACAATCGGCATGCATTAATACCAACATAATTACATTAACATAAACTTTTAACAATATTTCTTGTATTAATTAACAATGTTTTACGAGTATTTACTATGTAGGTACATATGTTGTCCAGTTCCGGGACCGAAATAGGGCTACGGTATCCCCTGCTTGTAGTAAGAGGCGACTAAAAGGGTGCTTCCGGGGTTGCGGGCGGCAAGAGTGGGAGCTCGAACCGCCCAGCGAGCAACCCCGGGAACCCGGGAACCCGGGAACCCGGGAACCGCACATTCGTGTACACCAGATGGTGTGGCGAGCGTCAAGCTCACATGAGCGGGGCCCGACGGGGCAGCGCACTAAGAGAACTCAGGTTGTGTTCCCTTGCAGATCCCGCAGTCCTTTATGCAGCGACGAGGACGGCCACCACGGGGAGGTTTTGTGCGATAAGATTCTCATATAAGTCTGTGTCGCTTCGCTGTTCGCTGAGGACTAAGCTGGAACGCCTCGGAAAACTATGTCTCCCTTACCACACTCTTCAAATCAGAATACAGCACCGCTTAACACTGCTGTTAGTAGGTAAAGATAGGTGTGGCGGTTATGCCGCCGGAGCCGAACCACAAAGGATTCTACCACTTTAAATCTTCAGTCTTCATTACTACTAAAGCTATAAGCTTATTTACCTCCGAGCACTAAATTCCAGTATTGAAAAACTTTAAAAAACTATAAAGAGAAAACTTCTCAGTGGTGTTTACTTACTCTCATTGTGACGTCATAAAATGAATTATCTCGGCAGCTGGAACCATTAATAACTTTTGAAAACTTAGTTTTGAAATATTACTTTTCGTTCTTCTATAGTTCCAGTTTTTAATTTTATTGTTTTTCGTATTTTGTCACAATAAATCAACCTACTATAAAATATTGCTTATGTTAAATAACAGGATTTTCTAGTTCTGAATAGTATTTAACAAAATCTATGTGGTTTGACTCCGGAGGCATCACCGTCACACCTATTTCTACCTAATAACAGCAGTGTTAAGCGCTGCTGTTATTAACAGCAGTGTTGAGCGCTGCTGTTATATAAATGTTATGAGTCTAATCTTATCTGGAACTACATATTATAATAAAATATAGGCTGTACAACAAATAAAATAATTATACTCTAGCGAAATTATATATTTCATTTATAGGTAGAAAAAATAGTGACGTCACGTATATCCATTAATATTATTTTGACACCCAATATGTCTACAATATTACTGTTGAAGTTCACTAGAATTGTGAAGGCGGCTCCTACTCCTGCCATCCATCATCGGCAGCTACGGAGACCATCGATTTGTCAGGACAAATCCCGGATAATGCTGCGTTGTAAATGTCCCAGATTACGCGGCTAATGGAGCCCCTCATATTTTAATATTCGGAACGTAAAAAATGGATATTTGACAAGACAAAAGGGTTTCGACGTGGGAATGATATTAAGGCGTAATTGCATTTAATTCTTATTCTCGTTGGGAATCAATAATTTATAGAGATAAATATTGAAGTAGTGGTACATTTGTCATTTCAAAACAAAAGCTAATTTTTAGTAGAGATTTTTAAAAAATATGAATACTTACAAAAAAGAAAAAGCTTTTGTCTTTCTGTCTGTTTAAATCGCGCCAATCTCCGAAAATGCTGAACCGATTTAAACGGGTGTTTCATTGTCAGCTGATATTATACAAAGTAACTTAGGCTATTTTTATTTTAGAAAAAAAGATTAGGGTTCCGCGCAAAATAAAGCCCATGAGGTCCTGAGTATTAACACCTTTAAATAACCTACATCGGTATTTGTTACCGTGACTTACTAAGTCATAATAATTTAAAATAGGTACCAAGTCTCTTAACATATTGTAACTAATTATGTAAGTCTCTAACAGTAGCAACAAAGTTTTCGTTGAAATTAATTAGTAGAACTGAAATCAGGTGTGTTCACCGCAAAATTTTATTTTAGGAATATATTCTCTTTCTGTGACCCTTTACTACTCCTTCATTTATTAGTGTCATAAATATGTATAATGACTTCAACTGGTCTCCCTTTTGTATTGAACTTTTCTTCATTTTTAGTAATGGTTGTTATAGCGGCCACCATTATGCATACTCTGTGCAAATTTCATATGTTTCTATTACGGTCCAAGAGATAGAGCCCTGTGACAGACGGAACGACAGCGGCTTAGTAATAGGGGTTCCGTTTTTACCTTTTGGGTATGGAACCCTAATAAAAACCAACTTTTTTACGAACAATGTCAAGTATAGTTAAATTTAGAGATGTCATGATTGATACTGCCAGTTTTATCAATAGGCGAAATCGGGCAGGAACATAAAAAGCCACATTTGAATATCAAAGTTCATTGTACTGTGTATTCGCTGGTTTAGGCGCAGAACACACGGAGCGTTTTTCTTCCAACAAACCGCGCACGCGGATTATATGAAAATGCAAGTAAAAATTACTTTTCTTTTTCAATTGTGTTCAGAAGTAAATACATAGATATAATTATAGATTAGTGGTTGAAATGCAAATACCAAGCAAGCTCAATGTAGAGTCCGCGCCAAACTTTTGGTCCGCTCTGAATATAGAAACAAGTCGCGTCGCAACAGTAAATTGTCGCGGTACCACCCCGGCACCCGTCCGCTGCCCGCTCTCGCCCACGGGTACATAGTGCAGTTAGTGTGCCCTTACCGTTACTACGGAGTATATGCTTGTAGTTGTGTTCTTCAGAGCGGACTAGAAGTTTTGCACGGACTATACCACACGCGGCAAAGCAAAAAATAATGAAGAAAAATCTGCGCCTGAAAATTTATAAATATATAAATAAGAAAAGTTCTCAATGATGTGTCAATTTCATTTCTAATCCAGCGTGATGGACTATTGCCTAACCCTTCGCAGAGAGACCCGTGCCCAGCAGTGGGTCACTACGACTACTAGGCGTAAAGAGATGTAACTCATATTCTTGAAAAATAAGAATAATTTCTTAAGTTACTCTTAAATACTTAAGTACTCTTACTCTTAAATTCTCAAGCTTAGATGAGTAAAATACATCGTACTCGTAAATCACTCCTAATATGAAAGTGTTACTAGTTTTGAGAATTGAAATTGTTGCGTAGTTTTGCCACGTCTTCGTACTAAAATGTCCTTATTTGTTTGAAATACTAATTTATTTATTACGTAACTAATACAGTTATTTATACGTACATTTTCTCTAAAAATGTTATTATTTGTCAAGTATTAAAAAAATAACTCACAAATCAGCATTTTGTGGTTTCATCCAATTTCAAGGCGAAGGCGAAGGTGAAGTATCTTTCTATTTTACTTATCAAAGTTCTCAAATAATTAGTGATGAGAATAAACTTCGTATTTTTTCGAAGGTAGCATGTACCGTAGCAAGTCTCGAAGGGCATGCCGACCCTACGAAACAGAGCGTGTGGTTTATAAACATTTTATTATCCAGTTCGTTACGGGAGAACCGGAGTCGCATTACAAATTAGATCTATCGACCTTAGAGCCCTTAGCTTCACTATCTGTGGTTAGATTTAAAGAATAAAGGTTTATGTGGAATCCTTTGTTTTCGTCTCCGTAATCTTATCTGAACATAGCAGTGATTGCCTAGGTGTTGATTCGTGGCCTTTCAATCAAGGGATCCAAGGTTCGAATCCCAGGCAAGCACCACTAATTTCCAAATGTTATGTGCATATCACAAATTAATTATCAGTTGCTTTAACGTTGACGGGAAACATCGTGAGAAGAGACCCGTGCCCAGCAGTGGGACAGTAAAGGGCTGACGACGACTGCATAGAGAAAAATTTTTGATAGCGTGTTTTTCTCATCATCCCATCCTCGTCGGATATGTTATATTTTAGACTTGTAATTAAATAATACAATATCTATGTTAAGAAAAACGCGTTTTTTATTTCAAACCATTTTATTATATTCAAATTATTACTGACAGTAATGACACTTTCCAGAGAGTGCGACCAGTACCTTATTTATCATCATCATTAACCCATTACTGTCCCACTGCTGGGCACGGGTCTCCTCTCAGAATGAAAAGAATTAGGCCATCCACCGCGCCGGCCAAGTGCGTATTGCTAGACATCACATACCTTTGATCTTTTTTATAAATCTCTTAGATTTGCAGGTTTCCTCACGATGTTTTCCTTCACCGTTTAAACAAGTGATAATTAATTTTCAATACGCACATAACTGTGAAAAATCAGAGATGCGTGCCTGGGATTTGAACCTCGGACCCCTCGATCAAGAGGCCGAGTTTCTTAACCACTAGGCTATCACCTAATTTATATAACATCCTTAATCGTCAAATCTTACACGTTGTGTATCTTTATCACAAAAGATAGCGTTAATATTTTCCGGGGGCAGTCGTAAAACAATACGACATTGCCAATCAATAAAGAGAATCGCATCAGATTTCTTTTATGATATAACTATTATTACGTCGTTCAATCCGAGGAGGATAATGATCTGTTTTAGTGAATCACATTTCCTAAAACAGCCATAAGGAAGAGATGGTGTGATAATAACAGAAAGAGATGTTTTTGTTGAAATAACCCCCAATTGTCTTTTATAAGATATACTATACAGATTTTAATAATTTTGCCCCATTGTCCTCTTCAAGATTGTCAGGATTAATAATTTTCCTTATGCGATTTTAGCGTAGTTATTAGTTTAAAAAAAAATAGGATTTTTGCATAGCACTTTTTGAATGGCACCCCGCCTTGTCACAAGTGTTTCGTTATCGGAGAAGAAGTGGCGAAAGAAACTCCATACAATGGTAAACTTAACTTAATGGTACATGTGGAGCTGAAGCTACTTCAGACCATATTCTAAAGACTATCTCTTAATCTATTTCTCTATAAAATCTGAAAGGGTATCCCGACGAGAAATTATGCTAATGTGGCACGAGGTCTGCGCCGCGGGATTTGTGGGTCCCGGCGGCTCCGCTGCGGGATCTAAACAAAATTTACTGGATATTCTCAAATCTTCTACAAGCTGTTGTGAACTCTATGAAGGTTGCGCGTTATGATATCCATAACATTGGCGAAGTGCTATTTAAAACATTTAACATTAATTTTATTTACTTCATAAGGCGTGTTACATTAGCAAGTTAAAAGAATGACCTGAAGATATCACCGGTAACCGAACAGGTTACTTTAGGTTCTAACCACTGGATTGAATTACATAAACCTCAGGTGATCTCCACACAGTGTCATTACTTTCTTCGACTAGTAAGAGAAGCAAAAGAGATCAAGAAACATCCAAGGAATTTCAACAGAAAAGATGATTTTAAGTTAGCCCAAACGTGGAATTGTATGGTATTGTGGCACACCCTAGGGGAGGCCTATGTCCAGCAGCGGAATGATAAAGGCTGACGTGATGATGATGATGATGAAACGTGGAATCAAGTGGTTAGTTTATGCAATCACAAATATCACAAATAGTACGGTGCGTAAGGATATTGTTAGTATTTTGTGTCGTGATATGGAACCTAGAAAAGAAAAACGAACTAGACGTAGTGTAGATAGATTAATCTACCACTAGTACTTGTCAGTTAGTTTCCCCCCCGCCACCGCCGTTTCGCCGTGACCATTATCCATGCAACTGGATTGAAATATCGACATTAAAGAAATTATAAATCGCATATCGTGAGTACCCGTTACATAATAAAATGATAATAACGTAAGTATGTATTCTTGCCTAGTATTGCGTGTGTATATGTGTGTGTGAAGTGTAAACACATTGGGAGTTCCATATCAACAATTTTTCTCATAGCAGCTATAAAAGTACCTACATGACCTTTTTTTTTTCGTGGGGAAACCCATCATGGGTTCCTCTCAGCCACGGGGGTAGCGGAGAGGATATGCCGGACTCCTACCGGCTAAAACCCCACGGTGTTCCTCTGCACGTTATGGGGGTAGGAGATGGGCGTGGGGAGCCCTTCTCCTACGCCCGGTTTTCCGGCTGCGGATGGGGAGATCTGAGGACTTCTCTCTCTCCCTCTCCGCAGCCTCCTTCTGCGAGATGACTCCCTCGCAGAAGGATTTCACTACTCTCCAAGACCTCTCGCTCCCTACCATAGATTTTACCACGGCGGGGAGCGAGTCTGGACCTACATGAGCTAGGTTAACCCATGTTTACCTATTACATTTACAGTACCCAAAATATGTATAACGTAATCGATGTACAAAGTTAAGCAACGTCGAACGCGATCAGCAGTTGAATGGGTATCCATTGGTCCCTAAGCAAGTTTCAATCGTTATCAATCGATCTCAGTCGTCAAATCTAATCGGAGATTGGAAATTATCTGACAAGTAAAGGTTACAACCAGTAGCTTTATCGTTGAATCCAAATTAGAACACCATGATGAAGTACATGATGCTCTAGCAAGCTGCAATACCAAACAAACCCAAACATGGAGCCATAATGAATGGATATAAAATACTCGTAATTAGGGACCATAATGTCGAAACACATAATTCTTTGATTTTTAATTGTATGAATTTGAATATGAACGGAGGCGGCTCGTTGTGTAATAATTTGAGTATGTAGATTACACACATTACGGTAACGTTATGCCAGTTACACATTCTCACCAACACACCCGAACACGTGCGCGACGGTGTGCACGCGAACGCTTGGCTTTTCTTTACATTTTTCGCCGTTACTCGTTCGTCTTCCTAGTAACTTGTCCATTTTATGTTCGTTTTTGAGTCCAGAAATTACAGTTATTAATAACACTATACTGGTTCAGTTAGTACAAATATAATACAAATCGTTTCACTATATGTCCAACCCGGCACGGCGTGCAGAATAAGAGTGACGTATCAGATCAACTGACAGCTAACTAGATGTCCCAAGCTGCGCACCACTACCGCACGCCACACCAGTACTTGTGTCTATGTTTAATGTCTAATTATTCATACGAGCTTTTGCCCGCGGCTTCGCTCGCGTTACGAAGTAATATTTTCATCCCTTATTTTATACTCTTGGGGGTAGAATTGATCAAAATCATTTCTTAGTGAATGCCTACGTCATAACATCTACCTTCATGCCAAATTTCAGCCCGGATCGTCCAGTGGTTTGGGCTGTGCGTCGATAGAACACTATGTCAGGCAGGCAACTTTGAGTTATATATATTTAGATTTACTAATACACTCGAACAGTATTTTAAGTTATGGTTTTTTCGTTATGTGCTTGTCGATATACTATGTATCCAATGTTACTTTTTAGGGCTCCACTGTATGCCCGTCTGTCCATTTGTCCGTCTTGTCACAGGGCTCTATCTCTTAAGCCGTAATGGAATGACACTCAAAAATGTAACAGAGTATGTACCTACAATGGTGGCCGTTATAAGAATAAACCATAAAAATAGCTTAAAAATAAATGGCTGTCGCCATACAAGAAACCTCTACTTTTCGGCCTCTTTCGTATTTTCTAGTGAACCGTAATAAATAGTTCAAATTTTCACAATGTATTTATTTCTATGGCTGTTAATATGTAAATTCTTATGAGAAAGTCTTAAAGAGTATTCAAATAGCCACGCGAGAAATAGGATGAGGTTTGTAACATAAGTAGACAATATCAATGTTAGTGTCAATTACACGCATCTCGCTCGAGGATGACGCGGCAACGAGTGCTCGGGCGGAAATGTACAGCCGCCATAAGGGCTTGTATATATAAAGACGTCAGAACCACCGCGTCCGTAATCGTAGGACTCTGATTAAAACATATTAAAGTGACGTTTCTTGCAAATGAGCGAGCGCGTCTTAATCTGAACTCGAGATAAATTTCACAGAGTGTGTGAATTACAACTTAGCTACAAGACCAAATGCTTCTTAAGCTGTAAAACAAAGAATAATTTATTTTTAACCAGCACATAACTTTGAAAAATCAATGACAAGTGCGTGGTATTCATATCTTTGAACCATATGAGGCTACCAAATTACAATCCGCTAGGCTACTACTGTATTTTTCACGCAGTCGCTCTACCGAAGCTTATTATAATGATACGAGTACGTTTAGAAATTTTGATAAAACTTTTGCGCTTATAAATTCTTTACCGGTAATACTCTTCAAAATAAATGTATGTATCGAAGGATTCGAAATGTAAATAATGATTAAATTTGCGTATTTCAGAATTTTGTATGATTTTTTTTACTTTTTTTTTATCATAAGGCCATCACGGTTATGGTTGAAACTAATCGGACTGTAATCTCGTGCAAAAATAATGATTTTTGACTGACAAAGCTACTTTTTGCCTGAAATAATCGAGCAAAAGAAGAAACACGATAAAACTGGGCTAAAACTCCGCGATAAATCACTTCTGGAAGGTTCTCGGTGGGATTTTTAAAGCAATTTATTTGTTTCCGATGCAAACGAGTCGAAAACAAGTTGATTTGGAAAGTTTTTGGATTATTAGCGATTCCGTCCGAAGTAGCGTTCGAAAGCATTTGTTTTAAACATCATTTGAAAGTACAAAACTTTGCTTTGCTTTGGTTCGGAGAGGTTTCTCTATTTTTTATGTCTTTAAAGTACATAAAAGCAAATAACGTTTTCAGACATTAAAACGAAGTCCATGGAAGAAAGCTGATAATCTTCAAACGGCTTAACAGATTTTCTTTAATCATGGCTAATACCACTTTCGAGCGAATTACATTTGAAACAAAAAAACGATATCAAAATAGGATTACTCGTTTAGAAGCTAGATATCTTAAGGCAACACACAAGCAATTCCTAAACACAGTCTTACTATGTAAATCACGATCGTAAAACATTAGTCGTAGACATTGTGTTTTGTCATTGGTCGCGGATGAAAGACGACGACAGCCGACAACCGTCACCGGCGACTACAATCGTCGACGACGGTTGTCAGTTGCCAACGACTGTCGTTTATTGTCGCTCCTATGGGGGGAAATCATCGTCATCATAATCATATCATCAACCTATTTCTGTCCCACTGCTGGGCACGGGTCTCCATTCATAATGAGAAGGATAAGGCCTTAGTCCACCACGCTGTCCAAGTGCGTATTGGTAGACTTCACATACCTTTGAAACTTTTTTTAAGATTTTTCAGGTATTCAGGTTTCCTCACGATGTTTTCCTTCACCGTTTAAGCAAATAATTGATATCTAATACGCACATAACTTTCAAAAATCAGAGATGCCTGGGATTTGAACCTCGGACCCCTCGATCAAGAGGCCGAGTTTCTTAACCACTAGGCAATCACTGCTGAATACTTTAAATAGTTACACGTACGATTTATCGCTCGTCTGCTCGCAGTGAGACCTGCGAGGTTCCGTTGAGCGAGCAGCGAGCACGCTCCATTGAGCACGCCTGCGAGTAATGTCCGCTCGCCTGCTGTTTTACTGTTCTACCAGAACTACTTTTAGTCTGCATTTAACCTAGATGCCTGTAGCTGGTGTTAATAGTAGGAGAACGATTTTCACTTTAATATTTTTTTATTTTCCTTCCATTGCTGAATGATTTTTATTTTTATTGGAGCAGTCCGGTTAGTAGTTATTCGAGTTAGATAGATAGTCCATAAAATTCCTAACTGAGGTCGGTCACAAATGCATTACTCACGAGTACTCAGTTAGAACGCTTCTCATAAATATGTTTGCCTTACCACACCCTTCAAACCACAACACAGCAGCGCTTAACACTAACGTTATAAAGCTAAAATCGGTGTGGCGGTGGTGCCTACGGTGTCAAACGAAAAGGATTCTTATAATTCTAGAAAATTCCTTAAAGGACAATGCCCATGAAAGTATGGACCGCCGTCCAGAGTTGCATCAAATTGAAACTTGTTGTGGACGATATATCATTAACCAAATACTATCACCAATAATTATTTTTTAGATCAGCACCCGGGTTCTGAAGTTATTTACCGAAATGTTACATAACCTCAAAATCTAAAATATCCGACGATAGATTGATGGTCGGTTTTAACTGATAGTAGGTACCTATAATGTAGTTCGATTAACATATTCCATTTACTTTTAAAGGTAGTAGGTAAAAAAACCTAAATTAATCCTAAAAACTTAAAAAAATGAATTCCGAGTATAAAATACCGCCATTTTAATTTTTAAGAACAACAATCAACATTTCGTCTTATTTTATCTTAAATGGAACCCCCTGTCCAAAGAAACTATTCTGATCGACAAATTATGTAAAAAAATCAAAAAATAATTTTAATATTAATTTCATTTTGACGCATGAGAAAAATCGGTACCAAGAATGGGCATTCTCCTTTATATAATTAGTTAAGAGTTGAACTAATTGATCATTTATATACAGTTCAATGATTTACGAAGAGTTCTTCGTTAGCGAGTGTTGTCGCGTCTCGACTTCTGATTAAGGAACTTCGAAGCACAACTTCGCAGCTGGAACAATGGACTAGTTACTCTCTTCTCACTAACTGTCGCTAACGAGCTCATGAAAGTAATATCTACGTTTGTTTATTTAATAAAATCGGAAGTTTTCTTGAAGTGTTCAAGGCGATAGAACCCTCTGTGGTTGGACTCCGGCGGCATCACCGCCTCACCTATTTCTGCCTAGTAACAGCAGTGTTAAGCGCTGCTATGTTATGATTTGAAGAGTGTGGTAAGAGAAAAATATTTATCTGAGGCGTTCCAAGTCTTAGTCCTCAGGAGTAGCGGCGCATCTGTGGTCGATCTGAGCTAGGAAACTAATCCTATCTGGGGTTGATTACAGATTTTCAGGGGCGGCAGTAGCCACTTACCAACAGGTGGACTACATGCTCGTCTACTTCAAAAAAATAATATGCTATAAAAACTACTTATGCTATAAAAAAAAGAATAATTTCTTTTTTCATTAATTGGCACAACAATAATTAGAGGAAACTTATATATATTTACTACCACCTTTGAATGCTATGAACTATGAATTCTACTTATAATTGATTCAATTTAATCACGTCTCACTGATAATGAGATTGGAATTGGAACGAAGAGCGCGGTTCTGGAATTTTCCGATGTTGGAATGGCGCGCAGTTATGAGGTCATATCAGTATGGAGTTTTAAAAGAATGTTTTTGAGAAAATGAGAATTTTACGTCAAGTAAGATGCGAGCAATCTCTGCTCTTGTTGTATTCGTGAAGTTTGAAACAAAAAGTTCCAGATTCGATCCCTGGTCAAGCTTTAAAATGATGAGATTCCTACTCCGTACAGATGATCATGGCCTATGACACAGGGGATCCTAATATGCAGATGAAAGTGTAAGTGTGAAAAGCAGTAATAGCGTAGTGGTTAAAAACTTAACCACTTAATCGGGAGGTCCGACATTCGAATCCCTAACAGCTATGATTTTTCAAAGCTATATGTACATTCGAAGTTAATAATCACTTGTTTTCCTTCACCGTTAAACGTGAGGGAAAACATCGTGAGGGAAATGTTCAAAGTTAAAGTGGAATGGCCTGTAGCCTAAGCCCCTCTCATTCTGAGAGCAGACCCGTTCCCATCAGTAGGACAGTACTTTACAACGATACAATAATTGTTTGAGAGAGATAAGAATAGATCTTATGTCAAAAATTAAATCAATTTAACCTTTAAGTATCCGATTACAATGAAACATTGCCTCATACTGCCGTCGGATGGTCGATTAATCCTTCTGTCTAATTAATGGATACTAGGATAGGCCTATCCTTCAGGCGTCCTCGATTATAATCGACTCCTGCCCATAAACATCAATAACCCGAAATAGTTTAGCCACAAACTTGGCTACGGGTCTTGTTCTGAATATTTGTGTATTCGTCTCTATGTGTGTCCTTAGTATTCAAAGGAAAATTCCTAGTGTGGGGTATGAACTCCCACGCGCTTACTACACCGTTATTAGTATTTAATAACGGTAACTTACTATTTAATTATATTTTATTTATATAACTCTATAAAATTTTATCTCATGGTTCCGTTTTTACACTCTGGGTACAGAACCCTAACACAAACATAATAATTATATTTTAAAAACTAAAAACCACGCTAAAATCGCACAACGAAAATCGTTAATCCTGATTCCTGACGACCCTGGTGAGGAGAATAGGATAAAATTATTAAAATCGTGTTTTGTTATCGGTCTTTGATAATTGTTCTATATTTTAAATTAATCGGACCGTGCAAAGTTGGTAAAAATCAAGTTCAAAGAATCCATTACATACATACATACAGACGGAACAAGCTAATAAAAGCGTGGTAAAAAGTAAATCATTGTACAAATCACTTTTACTGCGGAAGTGAGGTGAATTCATGTACTACAGTCATGGTTAATTTAACACCTCCCTTATCGCCCCCGCCCCCGCTCAGTCTCAGGGCTACCCTTATCGGCAACTGGAGACGACTGCTTAATTGGAAAACGATCACTATCCCAGATGCGTCCTTTACAATTGCTTATTAACTGTATAAGACTACCTATCTCAATTACCGCGCTTGGCTTTGATTTAGCAATTCTAGGAAGCTTTAGCAGTGATAGCCTAGTGGTTAAGAAACTCGGCCTCTCGATCGAGGTGTCCGTGGTTCAAATGCCATACACGCACCTCTGAAGTTATGTGCGTATTAGAAATTAATTATCAATTACCTAAACGGTGAAGAAACCTGGACACCTGACCTGGACCTGGACCTGAGAGATTTCTGATTCTGAAGTCTACACACACGCACAATATGTAGGTGGGTAGGTAGTTGGCTGTAGCAGGGAGGTTCGATTTACTAGATGTTTTGCCTTTTGACGTACATAATACGATCAACCATCTGCGCTTCTCAGGAGCGGTAATGAATCTGTAATCAGCTTCACTTCTTTATGGACTCAGTTAATTTTTTTTTATAATATAAGAGTAGCGGACGAGCATGCAGTCCACCTGATGGTAAGTAGCTACTACAGCTCATGGACCTCCGTGCCATTATCCCAGAGGACTAAGTTGAAATGCCTCGAAAAAGTATGTCTCCCTTAACAGACAACGCAACAACGCCTAATACTGCTATAATTAGGAAGAAATAGGTGTGGCGGTGGTGCCGCCGGAGTTGAAACACAGAGGGTTCTACCACCTTCATTGTGCATAAGTGTTAAACACTTGCGGCCTGCAGTGGAAATGGGAATTTCGCGTGCTTTATGTTACGAATACTCTGATTACTAAAAGTTTATGTATATTATTATCAGAAAAAACAATATGTTACATACGATCACGTAATGATTTAATCAGTGTTCTCCCGGATAAAAGTTAAGGCAACTTCTTAGAAGTGAAACCCCATGAAACAGGATATATACACTGGATTCAATTTCAATTTAGTTGCGCACGGCTCAGTGAAGCGGGTTATCGCCAGGGGGCGCTGCAGACGTGTCGTAACCACACATACTATAAAGTTAGGTAAATAAAAAGTACTTCGTAACAATACCCTATAACATGTATGTTTTATATTTCAAACCATGCAGGATGTAATACCCAGGATACGAACGGTGAACCCTTTGTGGTTCGACTCCGGCGGCACCACTGCCACACCTGTTTCTGCCTCATAATAGCAGCGTTAAGCGTTGTTGTGTTCTGGTTTGAAAAGTGTTGTAAGGGAAACATACTTTTCCGTCGCGTTCTAGCTCAGTCCTCAGGGGTAGCTGCGCATCTGTGGCCGTCCTCAGGTAGGAATATCTAATCCTATTCGGAATTGATTACAAATATCTATGGGCGGCAGTAGCCACTTACCATCAGGTGGACTGCATGCTCGTCTGCTATTCCTATATTATATAAAAAAGTGCATGGTCTAAAAACAGAACTTCAAAGTAACATAATATATACCGTACAAGGTGCTGGTATGTGTGATTGTGTATATTTTGTACACGCACGTATCCTGTGCCGGCGGGAGGGTGGTGCTTAAGTACTGCATGGTTTGTGTACGGTATTAGCCCATACATGTTACATGCTAAATACCATCTTACATGCTGGAAGTAGTTTTATCCTAACTTTACGGATTGGATTTCCGCAAAGAAAATTCTGTTACTATTTAATCGTTGTTAACTAAATACTTCGATAATTAAAGACTGAATACATGTAATACTTAGTATATTTTGTAAAATTGAAGTGGAAACATACAGTGTGCAAACGAGCATGCAGTCCACACTGCTGGTATATAGTCATGTCCATGGAATGTGAATACATAACCAGCTAAATGGCGAACTAAACATCGAACTATGATGGTCGCCTCACCTCAGTCGTCATCTCGCTAGAAATAGATGTAGCGTTGGTAAAGTCCGCACCAAACTTCTAGGGGAGCGGGCAGCGGAAGAGTGCTGAATGGGTCACGCGCTGTCTTCGTCCCGCTGATATCTACAATTTGCTGTTGCGACGCGACTCGTTCCTATATTCAGAGCGAACTAGATGTTAGGCACGGAACGACCAACCCAATCGAGCCTTACTGGTTTCCGCTTTAAAATTGTACCTTCGAATGAAAATATCACTCATAGGTCAATACATAAAACAATATACCAAATTGACCCAAATGTTCCAATGTTCTAATTCTACAGCAAAATTGCAATGCGAATGATATCTTCGAGAAGAGATCCAGTTGGCGCTAATGGCGTCCGAACGCTATATTGCCTCAATTCCACTAAACGGACCCCGGTCTGAGAATATTGTCCACGATACAAAAAATATACAGTTTAGTGTTCACACGACGATATTGTATATTTCTTTCTGTAGCTTTGTTAACATTTTTATAAACCCTCCTAATATTTTTATGTTTGGAGTTTTTAAATGACATAAACTAGTAATAATTATAAAAAACTCACTGCCTAAATCCATCTAACCGCTTGGGCTGTAAGGTATGCCAAATAATTCGATATATACGTAAATGCGCTCAAAAGACATTAACCGAAATCGGGTAAAAAAGCACAAAATCTGTAATAATATTATTAATAGGGACATGCATTAAATACAGGTAATAATTATCTTTATAATTATTGTTAAACTTTGGGATTTATTACAACAGTCACCGTGTGGATTGTATAGATTGTCCCAGGTTAGATCCTGATGTTGTCCCTCTAGTCCCGGGACCAGAATAGGTATCCGCTGCATGTCATAGAACGCGACGGGCTTCCGGGGTTGCAGGCGGCAAGAGTAGGAGCTCAAACCGTCCAGCAAGCGACCCCGGGAAGAACAGCGGTTTGTGTGATCGCATATCGCTGTAATCACCAGGGAATGTGAGAGCGTAAATTACTTTGCTCTCCCCAGGGCAGAGCCCGATAGGCGCATCGCGTTTGGAGTACTCCTTTCGTGTTCCGTTGGAGATCCCGAGTTCTCCACTAAATGCCGAAGACGGCCACCGGGGGGGTTTTAGTGAGGTAAAAGTTCAACATAACCCGGCGTCGCTCCCACGGCCTCGGGTACCTTTTGAAGGTTTCCCCCACGTCAAAAAAAAACCTTTCGTTATAAAAGAAACTGTAATAAATTGCCCAAAATTTGTTCACACGCAACATTTATTAAAACATTAATATACAATTAATCTTAAAAACAATTTCAGAAACATGTTTACATAAATCATACTGCGAGCGTTTTCCAAAATGCTTAAAATTTCACCACTTTCAGTAAACATGACAAACTCAGGGTTAATACTCAGGGTTGAAGAAATCCCGTTTTGTTAGCTTTTGTTTTAAATTCCAAAATTTGATATAACATTATCGGGGCTATAATTAGAAGTAACTTATGAAGGTGAGGAATTAAGGAGGAATATATCATTATGCACTTGTATGGAATTAAGTATGGCTCAATCTTTAACAAAGCGTTTGGTACAAGTGGTCTGACAGACCTCAACATGAGTCATTTGGATTCGTCTAAATTGTTTATAATTTCAGCAGTCTGATTTTTGTTTGTATAATAATTTCTTGTTTCCATAGCATTATTTTTTCTTTGTTCCTTTTCAAAATTATAATGATATTATTTTTTATAATGACTTCATTTTTAAACGTGGTTATGTTACGTTAACTTATATTTATGTCTTTAAGTATTTCAAAGTATCCACGTCATTTTAAACACAAAATTCATAAAATTCAAACGCTTGTCTGTCTCTCCACATAGATTTTCTGCTTTTATCCATCTAAAATAAACCACAGATTTACGTCAAACGTTTTACTTAATTCGTTGTTCTCAATTTAGACGACACCTCGCAGATTATGTATTATTGTCAATTAAGCGAACATCTGATAAAACACCATTTCAGTTGTTCGACGTAATTGAAAACCGAATGGAAACGAATGGTTATATATTTTTGTTATTACTTATCCATTAAATCCGTTGTCAGCGAATTTCAGTATTTTCAGTATAATGGAGGCTGACACCCAATTTTATTTTTAGGGTTCCGTACCCTAAGGGTGTCTACCGAACCTTATTAATTAATCTCCGCTCTCTGTCTCTGTCTCTCACGGGACTGTATGTTTTAAGCTCGATATCTCTTGTAATTACTTTTTATTAGCTTAACCTATGTGTACGTATGTAACGGAATATGAGAACTCGTTTTTACCCACGATCGGTCCGATTAATTTAAAATTTTGAATAATTATCAAAAACCGAGAACAATACACGATTTTAATAATTTTATCCCATTCTCCTCACCAGGATCGTCAGGAATCAGGATTAACGATTTTTCTTGTGCGATTTTAGCGTGGTTTTTAGTTTTTAAAGTAAAATTATATTATTTAAGCGTGAATTAATATAGCCACTATAACGACTAATACTGAAAATAAATAAACTTTTAAAGTAAATTGCTTCCCCATAAAATAATCGTATTTATTTTGGCAGGTTTCGCTGTTTATGCTCTATCTTATAAACTTTGGTACAGAACCTTTCGTTTGCGCGTCCGATTCGCTCTTGGCCGGTTTTTGTACAACTTTTTATTTCACACTGAAATGGATTTTGCGGATTTATTTTTGTTTGCTGAACGATTTATTTAACAGCGTTTTGGTCTCAAGCGAGGATTAAATGTTTTTAAATTGCTCCAAAGGCGTAGAGGATTATCTTTGAAGTTATTTTGGGAATTTCCTTTTATCCGTTTACCTTAGTCACTGTAAATGCTCAAAAAGCTAATCTTTGATTTTGTCTAAAAGTCTTATTTTTTTAATACGCTTTTATTAGCTTCAGATGTTCAGGGTGCTTTTTAAGATATTATCAAAATGATAATCCTTCTACTCAATATCTATCAATAAAATATTTATAACTATTGACACCATGCACCCCACGCTTTTTTTACAATAAAAAATATTTTTATCTTATTTACACTATTCTTAATTCAAATAAAAAAAAAATATTTTCTATTTTTTAGTTGGATTTTCTATAAAAAGTGTATTTTTTTAGTTTTTTTAAACTATTATTTATTTTTCATTTTTTGGTCGAATTTTTTATAAAAGCGCATTTTTTAGTTTTTTTTAACTATTATTTATTTACAATATAGAAGTAGTAACAGTACTTGCAGTCAACCTGATGATCTGTGGCTATTGCCGTTCAGAAATATCTGTAATCATCCCCAAATAAGATAAAGGTCCTACCCGGGGTTGGTCACAAATGTTTTGCTACCCCTATGGACTAAGTTTGAACGCCTCGGTAAGCATGTGTTAGTAACCATGCTGCTATTTAAATAACAAAAAATATAGTTTAAAAACTAAAAAACACACTATAATCACACAAGGAATCGTTAAATCAGGTTTTCAATATTATTAAAATCGTGTATTGTCATCGGTTCTTTATAAGGGTTCAAAATTATAAATTATTCGGACCGTTCAAAGTGGGTAAAAAGCGAGTTCAAAGATTTCGTTACATACATACGTACCCTTAGTATGAGTTTTTACGTTTTGACAAAAGTTTTAGTTTTTGATTACGTATTTCCCATATATTTCCAATCAATTCTGATACAGTCCGCTAGGGGCGCTGATTGGAAATGTATGAGTAAATACGTAAACAAATACCAAAACAGACATTTTTGTAAAAACATTTTGTAAAAGCGTGGTAAGTAAAAATATCCTTTATAACCAACAACAATTTATAACAAGTGAGTAACCTTCAACAGTGCTTTATTAAAACAAATGAAATCTGCGACAAAAAATACTTGAACGTCAGTAATTCTAGGCGTCGCGACGGCGGAGTGTAGCGCCCATTGATCACGGCAGCGACGTGACGTCACGACACATTCATAGCCTGATCGTGGGATATTTCACTATTTATATACAGGATGAATTTTTAAAACGGGCCTTCAGGGCCAAATCCGAAACTATAAGGATTAGCGAAAAATGCTGAAAGTAGTTACGAGGCCGATTTTGATAAAAACTAAAACTGAATCATTACTTTTTTAAAATATCTTTTTCCCTAGCCGGGAATCGAACGAGTTCATTTTTAAAAAAATTACACCCTCTATATTATTCCACCATCTGATAGTGTCGCTTATAAGGATCAAATTCTGGGAAGTAATTTTATGTGACAAATTAAAGGAAAAGGAAAATTTTGAAGAAAATACATATTTTTCCATACATTGCCATACTAATCCTTAAGGATTATAATTATACATAACAAATGATTTATGTGTAATTCTTTAGAAACATACGTAAGTCATACCATTGAAAAATTTGTTGGTTAATCAACTAATTATTCGATGTTATATTCGTGACATACGGCTTAGTATGAGAAAGTAATAGTTTGGCAAGTAAATTACCGCCGATTTTAGGATTTATTTTTTAATAAAAATAGATAAGTGATTAAATAGTAAATTGTTATTGTTTGTTGTTTATAACTACGTTTCAACAGTAAATATAATTTTCTATATCTCTTTGTTTAGATATCACTCGGATTTGACTCGAAAAAGACATTCTCGCAAATTGTCAATTTTACATCTATATTAAACGAAACTCCGCCCATAGCAAGTTAAATCTATTATAATGGTCCTAAGAGTAACCTTAACTAAGTCGGACATAAAAATATAAATTCTTGAAGAACAAAACGTTCATTTCGAATGATTTGAAACATTGAGCCAAAAAATTGTTAATACGCGAAATGTTTAAATTGATGAATGGCGGGAACTTAACTGCCAAATTAATATAAAAAAATATGTATTTTCTTAAAATTGAGGCTTTTACTTTAGTTTGTCATTTATCATTACTTCTCAGATTTTGATCCTTATAAGCAACACTATCAGATAGTGGAATAATATACAGGGTGTATTTTTTTTCAAAATGAACTCGTTCGATTCCCGGCTAGGGAAAAAGTTATTTTAAAAAAGTAATGATGCAGTTTTCGTTTTTATGAAAATCCGCCTCGTAACTCCTTTCAGCATTTTTCGCTAATCCTTATAGTTTCGGATTTGGCCCTGAAGGCCCGTTTTAAAAATTCACCCTGTATATAGGAATAGTAAGCGACAATACATTCTACCTGATGCAACGTGGCTACTGCCGCCCTTGGATATCTGTAATCAACCCCAGATTAGTTTACTACCTGACGTCGGCCACAGATGCTCCGCCTCCTTTGAAGAGTTAGCTTAAATGCCTTAGAAAAGATAACAGTTCAAGATTTTAAATTAATCAGGCCGTTCAAAGCGGGTTCATTCAAAAATAAACAACTTCTTGATACAACTACTGTGCCCTATTATTTATACAAAGGGGTTTATAAATGTATAAATTGTAAACGGATGTCAATTCATGAAGTAGCATTTCATTTAGAGTTGAAAGTCAATAACGTAACTAATTAGGGTTCATCCTCACTGCAGAGCCAGTATAAACGCATAACATAACGTTTAACGAAGAAACTCCTGTTTAGTGGAATACAATCTATATGTACTAACGCGATGAAAACTATTATTATTTACTTATTTATTAGAAAAACCGAAAAATAATTAGCATAATTTTTTGACAATTATTTTGTTGATTAGCATGTGAGATTTCGTTGACTATTAATTACTGATAAATAAGTATTTTACCTGTAAACAAAATTTTGATTACTTTTCGGTTTTCCTAATAATTTGGCGGGTTTTCTTACTAATCTGCAATTCGCTCTCTTCTCCACACATACGTAGAGACCTATACTCAAGACGAAATCTAGAAAACATAACAGTTAATGTAGTTGCGTATTGATATAAGTATTTTTAAATATTGCGGAAACCTTTTTATAAGAGGGACAAAGATTCCTTTTTTATTTTTAAGCAAAACTGCGGAGGGCAATGTTTGCGAGCAGTACGTGTGTCTCTTTCTTTGGCACCCTAAGGCCAAAATGGACTCACGGATTTTAACATATGTGTCTTTGGTCTTTTTGCTATATTTTTAAGCTGACTGTTTTTTTTTCTTTTTAGAATAATTCTGTTTGCTGTTCTACATTATAATATTAAAGTTTTTTTTAATAATTATGTTATTTATCATATAAAAGACACACATTAGTTCTTAAGAAAAGAAGCAAATAATATAAATTATCAGTCGCGCTATGAGCACGCTAGTGTGTACAGCCCCTCATCCCGTATTACAATGTGATCAGGCGATATTTCACTTGTTCTTTGTTTGATATTGGCAGAGATATTCATATCGACGGGAGAAATATGGCCGCTGTCGGCGGAAACCATTTGTTTCCTCTTGTTTTATTGATATTTATATTATCATAAAGTTCTACATTGCGTTTTAGTTCAAAAAAGGTGGTAAAGATTATAAGTTATTTTATAATACAAAAGTAACAAAGGACCATGCAGTCCACCTGATAATAATTGGGTACTGCCGCTCATAGACATTTGTAATCAATCCCAGATAACATTAGAGTCCTACCTGAGGACGGCCACAAATACTCTACCACTGAGGTCTAAGCTGGAATGCCTCGGTTATGTATGTCTTCCTTACCACACCATTTAAACCAGAACACAGCAGCGTTTAACACTGCTGCTATGAGGAAGAAAGAGGCGTTGGCGGTGGTGCCTTTTGAGTTAAACCACAAATTATTCGACCATTTTAAAACTTATAGTTGTACCCATTTAACAGCACCTGGAAACTCACTAAGACGTCAGTTGTTTAAGAAACCGCAGATTCTACTCAATCTTAATGTATCTAAGTACTCCAATTACACAATTGTCACATTTTTGTTCTGTTAACGTTGAATAATTACATTATTAGCGAAGACAGGAGGGAAATAATTTATTTGTAAACAAACGCTTCAAGCTTGGTCCCTTTGGGTGGCGTTATATAATGTGTAATGTGTATAACAATATATGTAACATAAATAACATGACGAAGGTGCCGTTACAGAATCCAGGTTTGGGATTGGATTCCCAAAAAATAATTGAAATTATAAAAAAAACACCATTTTAGAATTTTATATGGTTTCATAATCATCACGTCAAACCGAAATACAAAACTTAGTTTGTCAATATTTTATTAAATATATTTTTGGAACAAACTTAGAAGTTAATGTTACTTTTCTTATCCTCTATAAGCTGTATGGAAGTATCGTCCAATTGTACCTATTTATTATTATGCAAGATGAATCCTAATACACAGACAAATTTAACAACCGGAGTAGCAAACGACCGTGTATTCCGCCTGACGGTCAGTTGCTACTGCCGTCCATACACATCTGGAAGTGATCCCAGATAAGATTCGAAACCCACCTGAGGTTAGCCATAAATATGTTCTAATCTCGAGGAATAAAATGGAATATCAAGGATAAGTATGTGTCTCCTTTACCTTTAAAGCGGACCACAGCAGCGCTTAACACTGCTGTTACACAAATGAAACGGTGGTGCCTCCGGAGTCGAATATCAATAGGTACAAACTTTATTTTTTTTTTGTAATATAATTTATTTATAAATAGAAGTCAATCTAATCTGACTATACTTTAATTAGTTGTATAATTAACACTATACAAATAGGTCGGGGAAAATCTCGTATTATGTTTACTAATTGAAATCGGTTTCAGAAAATCAGAAACAAACATATCGGGACAAATCGAAATACTCACAAATATATTTGTATTGACTGATTATATTGGTTTCTGGAATTGAACCATGTCAATAGAATTAATTACGCGCTCAGTAAATGTTAGACGCTTTTCAAATTTCCCCTCGCTCCCGTATAACTCCCTTTAGACGAAAGACCCGTGCCCAGTAGTGGGACCATGGAAGAGTTTGCTGCAACCCATTTTACGTTTCACTGCTGGGCAAAGCCCTAAATAGGTAGCTACGCTGTGAAGTCCTGAAGTGTCCTGAAGGAACCTTTACACTTTCTACTTCAATGATGCCCGCACCACCAATACTGGTGGACTTAGTTACTCTAAAAAAGTTGCCTTTTACAAAATGAACAGTTTTGTAAAAGGCAACCCTTTTAGAGTACCTATTATCATATTTGGTTCCTTACAAAGAAGTCAATGGATAGTCAAAGACCCATATAACTTACAATTAGAAATGGTTCAACATGTTCCATCAGCTATATAAACGTGCAAGATGTGGAATGAACTTCCTCCTGAGGTATTCCCAGAGCGCTATGACATGGGGCTCTTCAAAAAAGGTGCAAAAAGAGCTCTCCTTCAAAGCCGGCGATGCATTGGCGACTCCTCTGGTGTTGCAAATGTTCATAGGCGACGTTGACTACTTTCCATCAGGTAGCACGTCTGCTTTATCGTTAGGCTCAAACATATAAAAAAAAAAAAAAAAACGCTCCGATGGTTTCACCACACTCTTCGATAGGTAAAGTACCCTGTATACACCTTTACCTATTAACCCCGTGTTCTTGCAACGATATTGACGACTCCTCTAACGTTTCAAATGTATAGACGACTGTTACAAGGTCTGACCAGGTAAACCTGTCCATGGTAGCTCCAGAGTCGAAATACAAATGGCTCCACCACCTTCAGTATGTTACGTTTAAGCTACGTTTAAATAAGAAAAACAACAGAAATAGGGTAATCTGCTGAATTTTTCACATCACGTATAACTGCCAGGGTTGATTGTATGAAGAGTGAGTCCTCCATGTATCAGCGGAACAGCGCAGGGCTCGGCAAGGCTGAGGGCAACTCGCAATCTCCTCATATAAATTATGTATGAAATTCCAGGGGTCCCTTTTGAATTTATTACAAGAATATCGTACAATTCACTAATAGGACAGAAAACTTTACTTTTGTTTAGGACTACGTCAAAAAAGGTTATGCTACCAATCATTCACGCGAAGGTATTTCTTAAAATTTCGAGTTAGATATTTTTCAAATTACTCTAACTAATACCCTTACTTAACCTTTACTTTTGTTTTTTTTTTTTTTTGTTGACGAGTGGGAAATCTTCAAAAGGTACCTTATGCCGTGGGAGCGGCACGGGGTTATGTGGGATTCTTACCGCACTAAAACCCCTCGGTGGCCGTCATCGGCGCTGCGTAGAGGACTCCGGGATCTCCAACGGAACGTAACCGGAGTCCACTTGGCGCGTTGCTCCGTCGGGCTCCGCCCAGGTGAGCTTGAAACTCACCACACCACCTGGTGTTCACGACGGTATGCGACCACACGTACCGCCGTCCATCCCGGGGTTGCTGGCCGTGCGGTTCGAGCTCCCACTCTTGCCGTCCGCAACCCCGGAAGCACCCTTTTAGTCGCCTCTTACGACAGGCAGGGGATACCGTAGCCCTATTCTGGTCCCGGAGCTACAGGGACATCGCGCCGGTGGGCGTTACCTACGCCTGCGGCGACTCCTTCTTCGGGCGGGTTCAGCGCGCTCCCTTGCTCGCTCGGCGTCTTCCTTCGCGTGCCATGCCGTGCCATGACTATGTCGCAGAAGGTGATCATGCCATGCCCAGGCTTTGCTGCGCTGAACCATCGCCCCAACGATGGCCGATGGAGAGAGATCCGGTCCCACTTTTTCGACGAGGGTCCGCCGCTGCGAGTCCCACGCGGGGCAGTACTGCAGCGTGTGCTGTGCGGAATCCTCGTCATGCCCACATTGATGACATTGGGCCGTCTCTTCCCTCCCTATTCTATTCAGATACTCACCGAAACAGCCATGTCCGGAAGCGCTACGACCGTCTCTTCGCTGAAGGGTTCAGCCCTCTGACGGAGGTCGCGGATCTTATGGAAGATGCGTCCATATCCGCCAGAATGTCCAGGGGCGGAAGCCTTCCCAGGACTGTCGCCGCCTCATACGATATGGTACGATAACCACAGAGGGTTCCTTAACTTTCAACTACCGATTTTTAATAAGACTTATTAACTCGTCATAATTCGGACGAGGTTTCGATAAGCGTTATCATCATAATGTTGTTGTATTCTACCCCATTTCCATCGAAATAAAGGAAAGCCACATGACCATCGCCGAAATTTGTTGCCTGATATGTTATTCATCAATAATTATTGACGCGTGATGATGGATTACAAGATCCAGATATTTTGTTAATATAATTTATACTAATATTGACGGAATGATGAGTATCACAATACTTATTGACCGTGTAACCCTTGCCGTACGCCGGCGTGCGCTCGTCACGCACTCATTTAAAATTCAGATCATTTTTCGCGAGTTCTGCTACGTGGCATCAAGAAGTACAATTGAATACAGTACATTAAGTCTACTCATTTTTTCATTTCGGTTACGAAAGGGTTAAAACCAGATTAAACCACACCCGGTGATATGGTAGCGATATGGTTATATGGGATTTTACCCTTGTGGGGATACTACCTTGGCTCACAAAGGTCCCTTTTATTCTGATTTTTAGTCTTATATATGTATATACTCGTATTAATATAAGATTTTAGGAATAAATTGGCTTGGATCACCTGTAATTTCTTACAATTTATTAATTCTTAGCATCGATTACAAATAAAAAAAATAGTTCAATGTACTTAATACTATATTTATTTTTTAATATTGTTTTTATTTATTGTTGTTATTTATTGTTTTTATTTATTATTGTTATTGTCTCCGTGTAGTGTGTACATAAATTTACAAAATATTTTTTAAGTATAGTATTTACGATAGACCTCGGTTAAGTCAAAAAGGAATGTATGGTCACCGCACAGGCGAGCGTCGCGGCGCCGACCCGCGGCCTCATCCCTTTGATGTTCGCCCCTTGAGTATTTTCTTTACGTGTTTATATGAGCCTTTTAAATAGCTCAATGAAATAAAGAGCTTAAACTAAGCTATGCTTTGAACTTGTGGTTTTCATGTACACACACTAAAAAGGTTTAAAGGGTGAGGTAAGGGAGACATACATCCGAGACGTTCCAACTTAGCCCTCGAACATCTGCTCCTCCTCTGAAGGGTTGATTACAGTTTTCCATGAACGGCAGTAGCCACTCAGCTATGAGGAAGCCATAAGGTGGGCTGCACGCTGGTTTGCCACTCCAATATTATAACAATAATCTTACGATTTCTTCGCGGTAAAACAATGGGTTATTAATTTCTAATACGCACTTAACTTGAAAAAGCAGAGGTGTCATTAATAATGAAAGTCATTGAACGTTTACCGTTCGTCGCTCTACATCAAACAAATCATGTATTGAGTATGTGATGGCAGTTACAAACTAGAACTTTTATTTCTTATACTTAGTTTATCTTAGAAGTCTCTCGGCGCCGTGAGTTCTGATGTTGAATGTTGGTAAGCTCTAGAGAAAATAAAACTCCCTGATCTAAGACAGAATATAAATACTTGAAGACTATAAAGATGGGCGAAGATGATACTGGAGCATTATAGGTTTTAAGATTATAAAGTATAGACAACGTGCGGTCTATCTGATTGGCAAAAATATATGTTAAAGATAACTGCTTTGTCCAAATAAATTGTTTCAATCACTTTTTTAGGGTGTATAACTCAGACCAATTAAAAAATCAAAAAACCCGACTGCACTATAAAGCTAAAGTCGAATTTCCAAAAACTGTGAAATAGGCGTTTTATTATTTTTATCCAGAAAGCCAAATACATAGTTTTATAGAAGGTATCTGCTTAAAAATAAAAAGATCTTCAAACAATATTATCCTATTTTATCCTCGTAGAGCTCATTTACGCTATATAAATACCCTATGACTAAATTTCGAGCACTCTAAAGTACAGCGGTTTTCCTTTGCGTTTATCTTTATCACAGCAGCACTACTCGTTTAGTCAGACAGTCATCTTAATATGTTTTATATATGTATATATTATATAATGTATGTGTAATATCTTTTAAGTTCCTTTATTTTGATACCCTACTCGATAGGTTTGGAATTTTTTTTTAAAACGTGTTACTATTTCGCAAAAAAATACCCACCATTTACGATCTATAAAAGATCTATCCGGTGGTTATATTACCTCGTTGGGGTAGAATTTCATTATTTTTATCGAACAAGCCTGATACAACATTTTATAGTGTTTGCTTCAAAATTGACGGTTGTTCAAATGAACTTTTAACCCTTATTTTACCCTCTACGGGGTTGATTTTTCGGGAGGGGATGGGGAGGTGTGTTCTTGTTCCTACCCAGAAAGCCAAATACTAAATTTTATAGTAGTTGCTTCAAAATTAAAGGATTTCAAAAAAACTGTTTTTCCCTATTTTACCCTCTTAGGGGCGGAATTTCCAAAAAGCTTTTCTTAGTATTTATTTACGCTATATAGCAAACTCATGTGCAAAATTTCAGAACTCTAAGTTGAGCGATTTTGGCTGTACGTTGATTTCTGAAAAATGAAAAAGTCATTTAATTAGTCAGTCAGTCAGCCATCTTGCTGTTTTATATATATACAAATATATTTTTATAATCTACGTTTAATTTACTTTCATTTCATATCCCACTCGATAGGTTCGGTTAAGTTTTTTTTTTTAAATTTGTTACTATTTCGCGCCAAAAATTCACCATTTTGATTTTTTTTTCTAACACCTATCTAAGGACACTCGGGTCATTAAGACGAATGTAATGACACATTAACTGTCGAAATTTATCCAGCCGTTTGTAAGATCTGATCAAATAAAGAAAGACAAACATACAAGATACGCGCGAAAAACATAACCCTTCCTTGGCAGTCGGGTAATTAGCATCGTGAAAAATCTTCAAATTGAGAAAATAAAATCAAGTATTTTCTAAAGACTTAAATTAAAGACGTCCACTGCTGGGCACGGGTTTCCTTTCAGAATGAAAAGGATTAGGCCATAGGCCACCGCGCTGGCCAAGTGAGAACTTGTAGACTTCATATACCTTTGATATTTCTTTCTTTTTTTAATTAATCTCAGGTATTCAGGTTTTCTGGCGATGTATTCCTTCATCGTTTTAGCAAGTGATAATTAATTTCTAGTTTTCTAATACACCCGTAAATTCGAAGATTCAGAAGTGCGTACCTGGTATTTTAACCTCGGACCCCTCGATCGAGAGACCGAGTTTCTTAACCCCTAGGCTATCGCTGCCTGTACTTTATTAGTAGATACTATTATATAGATTCTTGTCATTTGATGGCAAGCTTTAGCAAGATAGGTACGCCAATAGGTAAATGAATAGTAAATTAATAATGGAAGGGCAAAGGGCGAGTTAATTGGGGGATTGTCAACTGTCGCCGAGGTTCCGACTTCAAAGCCGACAATCACCTTATCTTACAGGGCTAGGGACATGCCCTTCGCACGGGAAATTGGCCCTTACGTCTAGGTATAAAGACCTATTGTTGCACGAATTGCTTAGTAAGGAGAATTTGAAGCCGTATTTAAGGCATCTCCGTATCGACGACTTTAGATAATTTAGTATTTAGGGTACAAGAACCGTCTGTTTGTTGGTAAGCAAAGCTGATTGGAAAACTCGTTTAATTGTTCATATCTTAATATTTTGCTTCTCATATTGTGGCGAATTAAGAGTTTTTAATATATAATTTCGATTTACAAGCAGTACATTGATATTTTACAAATTTTGGTCCTAATCGTGCAAACGTCAAATCCTAACTTGTGGGATAGCAACTCTTGTCCCTCCATCGCCATCTTGTCAAAGAGTATTCACGCTGTATCAGACAAACTATTCATCCCACAGAAAAAAATGCAAAAACAACTACCGTCTCCAATTGAATTATCTACAACTTTGGTTCTCTAACTTTTTGTCGTAAAACCTTTAGCGTTGCACTAACCGCCCTTAACACCCAAAAAATAGAATTGCGTCTAACAATTGCAACTCAAATGTAACATTTCCATGGACTAAAGAGAGATTACATTCAGTTTAATTTAGATTACTTACTGACATGGCTTTAAGGTTTAATCGAATCGACCGAATAAATTACGCTTTTCAGAGCAGAAAATGTCTTCTCAATCATTGTGTTTATAAAAAGACACTTCCTACAGACACAGCCTCACACTAGGCTTCCCTATATCGTGAATCGACACATACAGAGATAAATACACAAACACCCAGACCCAGAAACAGAAACCTAAATTCGGCATTTAGAAATCTGTCTGGCCGGGGATCGAACCAGGGACCCTCTGCGCGTCAGACCGGTATAGTGTCCGCTCCGCCACACGGGTCGTCGCGGGTTTATTATACTAATATTAAATGTAACATTACTTAGCTTCTAATTTAACTCCAACACCAATTAATAATACATCTTACACATCAACTAATGCGGCGGAAGTAACATAACGGGTTAGTGTGTGCGTGTGGGTATGCAAATAACCCTTTATCGCACGTGCGGAAATCATGTACCCGGAAGCCGTACCGCTTATCTCAAAGTGTGTGTTTACCATATTATGTAACCATCTTAAATACTTCTATACTAGATAAGAATTTGGAAAAAAATGAATGCAAAAATATCAAATTGGCGACGTTGCCAAAACATCCTAAGGAAAAATATCTGTCATAAATTTCAATAATTATTTTATTTATAATAGGTTCTGAATTAGGGACAGACTGGTTGCCATGGCGTCATTGCCATGGCGGTCAGAAAAGAACCCTACAAAATAATCCTTCACCTAACGGTAAGTGGCCAATTCCGCTTATAGAGTATATAGACATCTGTACCGATCTCAATTTCTGAATAAGTCCCTAGGGGTAGCACCGCGCCTGTGGCGGACCTCAGGAAGGAATCTAATCTTATTTAGGATAGATTGCAGGTGTTCATGGGTGACAGTAACCACTTACCGTCAGGTGGCATACTCGTCTGCTACTCCTATATTACAAAAAAGGTGTGGCGATCATACCTCGCTGATTGAATGACAACGGTTCTACAACCTATAACATACTAGTCGATAGTAAATAGCCGTAGCCAATGGAACCTATAATACCCAATGATATCCTAGCTTTTAGAGCTTATTTTGCACCCTTTCGAAGAACCCACACATAACACTTGATTTGAGACATTTACCATAAATTGTCATAGTCACGCATATCATAACCTTTTGTGCCCTGAGGCTCAAGAGACCCCAAATTGGACCGTCCATCTGATAATCCCTTCGCCGAGGGCTACAGGTGGTTGCTACCCCACACCTCTAGATTCTACAATTAATAATCAACCTTATTACAACGTTCTTAGTTATAGAATTGCTAAACATACTTGGATTACAAGTATCAGAATTGTTCGATTGTTAAGATTTTCGAATTAATGAAATCGCAATTACAAAATTGTGTTGATAGAATTGATACAAAGTAAGCTATTTCGTATTATTGAAATGACAGATGCAATTCGTTGACCACCCTCAATTCTTCTCAGTCGAAGACAAGATGGCTATAAACGTACTTTTTATGCGTACCTAATAGAAAAACCTACCTTTTTATAATATGAAAACAGCAAACGAACGTTCCTTAATGTGATGGTATGCAGCTAATGCCATGGATATCTGTAGCGAACTTCAGAGAAGATAAGACTCCGACTTGTGGTCAGCCACAGATGCGTTGCTCCTCTTCAACGAAGATTCAATATCATAGTTCTAGCTTCAGTAGTTTACGATCGGTGACGATACGAATGAATTAGTGAGTATAAAAGTAACAAGTTTTAAGCTATACAGAATAATACCCACCAGCATACGTACCACCGCACAAACGAACGGAAACATGTTCAGAACTAATACGCGGACATGCGCCAATTACGAAACTAACAGCTTCCATCAGGAACACTAGCGGTCGGAAATAGAACTTAACGCCCATCCGGCTCCGCGCTATCCACGCGACGCGGCGCATACAAAGCACATAAGCCAATTAGTGATCGGAAAGTGCCATTAAATAAATATCCTATCAGTAGTGTGTGTGGAGTAATATGAATTTTCTGTCATCTCACGTGTAAAGTTCGCGTCAAACTGCTAGTCCGCTCTGCAGTTGTTACGCCCAACTACAAGCATAATATATTCCGTAGCAATGTAAGGGCATACTAACGCAGCTATGTACTCGAGGACGACAGCGGACAGCGAACGGGTGCCGGGAGGGGTCCCGCACTGTCTTCGTCCTGCTAATATCTACAATTTGCTATTCGACGCGACTCGTTTCTATATTCATAGCGGACTAGCAGTTTGGCGCGGACTATACACGCTGCGGACAGCGAAATGGTGGGAGCGGGACATGGTCGCCACCTCAATCTGCTGGAATCTGTGGAGTGAAACAGATGTGGGTGCGATGTGTACACCAGTAAGCCGATACTTTGGCATAATCCTGACGATCCTGATAAGGAGAATGGGACAAAATTATTAAAATCGTGTATTGTCATTGGCTCGCGATAACTGTTCAAAATTTAAAATTGATCTGGTCAATAAAAGTGGGGTTCAAAAATTAGATTTCATACCCAGATGACATAGAGGGCAAGCTAATGAAAGCGTGGTAAAACAGCTGAATGTACGAAAAAAAATTACTACTAGATTTTTCGAACTCTGCGTAAGTACAAAAACCATAAGCTCATTACATAACATCAACAATAAACTAATATTTTTATAGAAATATTCATGAAAAATCTGAAAGATCAAACATGAAGATAAGACGTGAGGGGCTTTCAGAGCGCTTTCATCTGCCGCAAGGGCCGCGAATAGGGATTTCACGGTACATCGAACGGTCGATAATCGTTATATTACCCATCACCGATATGATATTACCATTCCAAAAAAAATAATATAAATATACAAAACTTATAACATAATCTTAGAACTTCTCTCATCGAAAAATACTAATTTGAATATTTTATGAATTATCTATACATCTTTAATATTGCAGTAAATTTTCAAAGTAAGTTTATCGAAAAATTTTATGAATTATCAATATATCGAGAATGTCACGTGAAATTTTCGCAATTGTCAGTATATGGATATTGTAGATATGTAAATGCCGATTTATATCGATAAGTTCAGAAACTAACAACCTTAGCGTTGGATTTCAACCACCCGCCGTATCAAATGGGCTAAAAATACACGGGCTCATATCGTCAGCACGATGAGAAGATTGGGCTTGGATGGAAGAGGTGTGACCTTTAATTTTTAGTTAAATTGGTAAAAAGCGCGATTTCTTTAGATTATTATTAAGGTTAGCGGAATATTTAATGGAGCCATCGTAAAACGGTTGATACATTTATTAAAACCTAAAGATAAAGCAAACTTGGGAAGTAGTCACCGGCGCCTATGGAGTTTTGCAATACCAGAGAAGTAGACATTGCATCACAATCAAAGCAGATGAGGAGTCATCATTTTGCACTTTTTTAAGAGCCCCATATCATAGCGCTCCGGGAGTACCTCACGCGGAGATTGATTCCATAATTTGCAGGTCTATGTAAACTGAACCACACCCCTATTGAAGACGACAATGATTTTCACCTTAGGCCACAGTATTAGGAGATTTTGTCTCCACACCTATTGCGTTAGCACTGAAATGTTCGTAAACAAACTGCAATCACAGAGGAATCGGTCGGTCGATTGAATCGTAGCGCTGAAGCCGCCAACGCCTTTGACAATTTCTGTGAAGTGCCGCCACCTCGCTCTCTGACGGTAAGGAAAGCGGTGCACAAAGGTTTTATAACACCAAAGCTTCCATTTGAAAGGAAATGTCTCAGTATATTTGTTTATGTAACAACCTTAACAATTGTACGTTATTAATTAAAGGAATATGTTTGTTAATGTATAATATAGTGATTTATAACTAACTATGTTGATTAAAGTTAACACCTGAATATTCCAAAAATATTATATACACGTGCATTATTTAAAAAGTTGTTGTTGTTAATATAAAGTTCATCTTATTTCATCTAAGCCTATGTTGCACATTTATCACTCAGAAATATTTATAAAACTAGTAATTTTATAAACATTAAGGGAAAAGTGAAGTATGTTTACGGCCCTTTCTATTAATTAAGAATCTTCTTTAGCAATTAAAAAACTTATAGCCATCGTATTACGTAATTAACGTTCTTTGAATTACTTGGATGAACCTAAAGATAAGTGGGACACATTAATTATATATATGGTAGTGTCTAAGCTTGATCCGTTCACTGAGCGAGAGTTTTTTTTTTATAATATAAGAGTTGCAGACAAGCATGTAGTGCAAATGATGGTAAATGGCTACTGTCGCTCATGGACATTTATAATCAATCCCAGATAGGATTACATTCCTACCTGAAGTCGGCCCTAGATGCGTCGTTACCTCTATGGACTAAGCTGAAACATCTCGGAAAAGTATGTCTCCCTTACCACACTTCAAATCAGAACACAACAGCGCTTAAAACTGCTGTTATTAGATGAAAATAGATGTGGCGGTGGTGCCGCCGTAGTCGAACCACAAGAAGTTCCACAAGGTGGAAAATTCATTATTCTCTTTTTAACCATCATTAAGAGAAATAATAAACTTTGGAAGACTTATCTATTTTTGTATAACCCATTTGGGGATTGTACTAAAGAATGAGACATACGATTACATACATGCGTACGAAAAACAATCGGGAAATGCAGTCGCGTAAAAAAACAATAAGTAGGTACTTATGAATACATTTCATTCATGTAAGATCTTTTACACCCACTCTAACAGTGGAAATGGTTGTACATAAATAAACAACAATTCACTGCCACATTACACTTTTACGGTCAAGACAACTCCCTGACAAGAGGGGAATAAATTTCCCGGATTTCAGGGAAGACGCGAGCCGCCTGTATTCCTGGTTAATATTTACGAGGGTAATGGACATTTGTATGTATGTATTGCTTTTGTTTATATTTAGGGGTGGTTGAACTTTACATACTTTACGGAAGCACAACTTTTTTATAACAAAAATAGAAAGATACACTTCATTTTAAATCAGCACTACGTATGCATTACTAAACGGCAGATAAGAAAAAATAATTTAAGTAATATAAGCTTTTTAGCAAAGTTATTTCCTTCTTCTAAGAAATATATCATACCTATATCACGGGAGACTGAGGTCCTGCCATATTGTGGCCTTCGCCATATTAGATTTAGAATAACATCACTCAGCCAATCGGCTGGGCTTTAAAATTCCCGCTAATGCGCCGCTATCCCTGAGGACTAAGCTGAAACCCTTCGTAAAAGTATGTCTCTCTTACCACACTACCCTTACATACATGCGTACTAATGAACGAGAAAGGAAAGATAAATAAATGTTAATAAATTAATTATTTGGTAACGTCCTATCGCAATTAAGCATTTTAATAATAATGATTTCATAATCTTTTTAACAAGATTTTGATGAAAATGTTGTGTATAAAAAGTACGGTTATATGAAATTGTGTCTCGTGAGTGTAAGTAACGTAGATCGGTTTCTTCTCGCCACGTTAAGCATTTAAATTTTCCCGTACACTATGTACACGGGTGCCATTTTCAGTTGTTTTTTTTTAATATTCAACTTAACTATAAAGCAGGCGGGCTACCAGGTGGAAAGCAGACACCGTCGCCTAAGGACATTTGCAACACCAACAACTTTGTTTTTTTGAAGTGAAAATTTCTTTAGCGGCGTTGTGCACTTTTTGTGATGGGTAAAAAACGTTAAACTCGCGTCAGGACGTGGCCTGATCGAAAATACGTAAAATGGCAAAGCAAACTAAAGTCAAGATATCATTCGATGTCAACATAGAAAAAATATGTAAACGTGTGTCAGTTTCAATTTTTATTTATTATATGTATTATTCAGGTTAGGTTTAGAGAGTTTTACTTCTGCCAGCACTCTCCAAGTGCAACACATTGATTTTTTTAACAGTTAATTTATAATTTATTTGATAAAACCTGAGTGGCCACCGTCACCCATAGACATTTGTATTCAACCCCGGTAGGATTAGACCCCTACTTGAGGTTGGCCACAAATGCATTGTGGCCAACCTCAAGTAAGGGCTCTTAAGTAATACGTAAGATCGTGTGGTAGGTATAAGTATCTCTCCCTTACGACACACCTTCAAATCCGAACACAGCAGCGCTTAACGCTGCTATATAGTAAAAAAAAGATATCATCATCATCGTCATCATCAACAACCCATTACAGTCCCACTGCTGGACACGGGTCTCCTCTCAGAATGAGAAGGCCAAGTGCGTATTAGTAGACTTCACATATCTTTGAGATTTTTTTATATAACTCTCTCAGGTATGCAGGTTTCCTCGATGTTTTCCTTCACCGTTTAGCAAGTGATAATTAATTTCTAATACGCACATAACTTTGAAAAGTCAGAGGCCTGGGATTTGAACCTCGGACCTCTCGATCGAGAGGCCGAGTTTCTTAACCACTAGGCTATCACTGTCGAAAATATATAGTGTTATATAATACCATGAAGGGTTCTACCACCATAAATCAATATGGAAATAATAAATGACACCTAGACGATTTATTCAAATGATATGATAGATATTCGAAATGATTCAATTTCCCTCCGTCCGTACTGCAGTCTTCGCGCTAGTGCGATACAATTTCTTTCTGGAAGGTGGTCGCAGTCACGGAATTTACATAAGTTATATAAATGTAAATCGTATTGCTGATGGCCTCGACGGAATCGGGACGCGTTTTACCAATCTGCACTTCTAATATTTCCAGCTGTGTTAAGGCAATCATTCTATAATAATATAGGTACATTTAAAACCGCGCACATAACAGCAATCAGGCCGTGTACGATGTTTCGTAGTTACGTGCGTATAATACATTATTATTTGTTGTAAGTAAAAGAAAGAAAAGAAAAGTATGATATTTATAGTATTTAAAGAACTCTATGAACTGTTAGCAACCTAAGAATCCTCAGTTGGTAAGCGTTATAGGGTTTTAAATCCTTCTCAATTTGAATTGAAACACGTTCTCCATGAAAGAAATTGATGGATCTATTTTAATTAGAAAAGGGTTCAAACTTTTCATTTTAAATAAAATATCTCTCTCGCATTTAAAAAAAAATGGAAGTGAAAAACATCTTCCAATTTTTAAATACAATTAGAACGCCTCGCCCGCGGCTGTTTAGAAAGCTTCGTTTTAATTGAGACATGGCCGCTAGATGTTTGGACGGAAATAAATACACAACTAGAATAAAACTTGACTAGAATATTCTGTAAAAGGTCAAGGGAGCATATTCCAAACACGATTTCATACAGATCAAAGGGTTATGTGACTAATAAAAATATTTCGCGCGTTTTACTTCCCTATCTCCAATATTTCAGAAGTGACAAAGTGCTGATAAGGCTCTACTGTTCTTTACTGTTCTCTATTTTGTATATATTTACCCTGTCTAAATTTGAATTACTTGATATGTAGTGGCTAGAAACTCGGCCTTACAATCCATAGATCTAAAGTTTGAATCGTGCTCAAGTTTTACAAAGTTATGTATTAAAAATTAGCTGTGTAAAATATCGTGTCAAGTCTGTGAGTTCATTAGGAAAATGGTTCAAGGTTGTGTAAAATTTACCAATCTACGTTTGATCTGCGCGGTGGACTGTGGCTTATTCGTCACACTGCAGGAGGATACCCTTGTCCATTGGGACAGTAATGGGTTGATAGCAACATTTCCTGAATCACTAAAACACTAACAGTACGACGTAAACCTCAGCGGCAATGTTATCCTAACTTACGTCGACGTATTTCAATGAATTAAGCCTTATTTTATTGTTAATAAAATTATTTCGTTATAACGTGTCCGTAACCTTAAGTTATATAAACAAAAATATCAAGAAAGGAGGCCGTATTCAAACAAGATCATATTTGAAACGCAATATAAAGGGATCAAAGTCTTCCCCAAGTCAGTGACAATAACAACACATCGTAAACCGGCTTCTACACTATCCGGGAATGGGTAACGATATTTCACGAGTCGAATCGAAATTGGTTATAAAGTTTGGGAACCAATGTCATATATTCCGCGCTAAGCCACTGCTGTGTCAGCTGAATGCAAGTTTGAAACTTAATTTGCCGAATGAATAGCGAATTCTAGTTTAACCACATCAATAAATAGTTGAGCATTCAATATTTGTCACATAAGATTCTTAAAAGAATTTATTACATTTATTGCTGTAGAAATAAAGGATATTTGCGTTTTAAAATTATCTAATAATTATACAATATTGGACAAACATTTAGAAAATGTATAAAATTCATTTTTTTTTATCGCATAAAGACAATTTCAATTTTAAATCTAAAGTAGTCTCAATAAAATTATCTAAAGTAATCAAAATTTAACTCATCATATGTTTTGTTGTATAACTTTGTGATATTCGAGAGTTCGCACACAACAAAGTTTGTACGTAATGCCATAACTTCTGAATTCTTAATTTCCCGCAAAAATTAAGCATGAAATTTGAATACATAGCTCTGCATACAGTTGTTAATTTAAAACCTCTTATAGCCCCGTATATGATACAGTTTCGCACAAAACCTGGTAACACTGGGTGTTGCGGTGGTCCATTCTTCCGTAAATAATGCATCCACGTTGAATACGAGTAAAACAATACAACCATGTAATTAAAATGTGTTCTTGGAAATTCTAATAAAGATATTATAAATAACAACTATTTTACTAACAACTCCTCCTTAACCTGACGCCGGTAGAACCCTTTGTGGTTCGACTCTGAGGACCTAATAACTAATAACAGCAGTGTCACTAATAACTGTTATAAGGGTGACATATCCGAGGAGTTCCAACTTAATCCTCAAGGGTAGCTATGCATCTGTGGCGATCTTCAGACAGGACTTATATCTTACTGAGGTTCATATAAATGTCCAAAGAAGGCAGAGGCCACTTATCATCACGTGGACTGTATCTCATTTCCTACTTCAATATTGTAAAAACTCTTTTTGCACTACTACTAAACTCCTCATTACATGAACAATCCTCTCATTGTTATTAACTTCATTCTCGGTACTCAGGACGTATTTTTTATGCAAACGAGGCTCCTCTCAATTGTTTCCTCTGGAAATTCTTTACGGAAATATTTTTTGTCGAACGGGATTTAGAAAACAAGAACAATTCGTTTTACAGCGTCATTTTAAGAGCTTGTTTTTAGAGCTTTGCTTTTGAATTTGCGATTTTAACATTATGAAAGTAAATTGTATCTTTGATATTTTTATATTCAGAAATCAACGTACCACCGTACCTACAGAAACCACAATCTTCGAGTTCTGAAATTTTGCACATAGGTTCTCTATGTAGCGTAAACAAGTATTAAGAAAGGATAAATTAATTATTTAGATTAAAAAACTTTTTTTTATAATGTTGGAGAAGCAGACAAGCATGCAGTCCACCTGATGGTAAGTGGCGACCGCCACCCGTGGACATCTGTAATCAACCCCAGGTAGGATTAGACATGCCTACCTGAGGTCGGCCATAGCTTCGCCGCTACTCCTGAGGACTAAGCTGGAACGCCTCGAAAAAGTATGTCTCCCTTACCACACCCTTCAAACCAAAATACAACAGCGTTTAAAGCTGCTGTTATCAGGCAGAAATAGGTGTGGCTTTTATCAAAGTTACATAATTTTGTGATTTTTCACATCAAATTGATAAACTGAGACTCACATAAAATGTCTTATGATACTGTAGTATAGAACGTTTTTGGGCCATGTGATGTTTTCCTGTTTTATTTTTACTTGCCTGAAATGTCTTATTGTATTAAATATTTTTCCACAATACTCATTCAGCGATATGGATAAAATCGAGAAAAACACGAAGTAATCCGATCAATGCGTTCCGGTCATCCCATTCCGTTGAATGGAACCATTCGTCGGAATCGTTCCGCTCACCAATAATTACATTAGACATTAGATCAAAGACGAAACTTCCACAAAAAACCGTTCGAACTTACGATAACTTCTGAACATGAAAATTCAAAGCTTAATACTTCGTTCACGAAGTTTCAATAATTACTTACTCGGAAAATAACATTTTTGTACAAAAAATAACAACTTTAATTGGGAAAGGTCGATTTTTTCGAACAATATTTCGACGATGTTATCTAGTACAAAGTATAAAGCTGCTGTGTGTATTCTATAGACTTTATCTGACATCTTCTGGTCCACTTACCTCGGTCAGAGATATTTAGGACAAACAAAGCTACTAGTATCTGGTATCTTGCTAAAATCCCGCGTCGTCTCATAAAATTCACTGTAGACTGCGAGCTAAACAAACATTTTCATAAAATAGAATTAGGGTCCTCGCTACCGTACACATTCTGCCATGAGCTAAACAAAGTAGTCTGCATATTAATGAGTTGGACTTACTGGTGACTGCACACAGCAATACGCACACTGGAAATAAATCTAATAACACCATGTACCACTAACAGTTACACAGCAACATATAGATGTTGATATTATAGGTATATAACCATTGAAAATAATTACAATAGATATGATTTTATACAAAATAATTTGCAATCAGCTCTTGAAGTTCAACCCTCCCAAATTCCAAATAATAAAAATAACTAGCAATTGCTAGAAAAACAAAAGACCGACTGATTAAAAATATAGACTATGGTCTCCTACAATTTTTCACGAATCCAACGACACCTTTTATGTTAAAATCGGTCGAGACATTTGGGCTGTAGGGCGTGTCAAAGAATAAGACATACGTTCGAAAAACATAACATGAAACATAAAAAAAATATTATCAATTAACATACCTTTGTCTTTAAACTAACAAATGCTAAATAATTCCTTGTAATCAAAATACTCAAATTCATTAATTATTACTTGAACTTAGTTTATAATGATAAAGCGTCTCCTGAACAAGTCGCTTTCGTAACTCGATGACGCGGCGCCGACAGCCGAGCAGCTTGGAAAACTTGTAACAGTCTATTTACTTTTAAGAGTCAGTGATAGCTCAGTAGTATAGATTTTGTTAGTCCACTTTGGAGGTTGCCACGTGGTAATGTGCGTAGAATTTAATGATCAATTGCTTCAATGATGGAAAAAACATCGTGAGGAAACCTGCATACCTTAGACATTTTAAAGTAATGGATTGATGATGATATAAAATTGTAATGGCGTAGTTGATAAGTAACACGGCGTTATTAGACTTGAAACAAAAACATATACGAGTACGTACAAACGATTGCTTTGCGTATGAATGCAAATCAACATTATATTTAATCCATTTCATAACTCATAACTTATTTTACTTACCCGGTCTTCGTGTGCTTGGCAGAGAAACTCGGCGCCCTAACTTTAAACTCGACCAAATCAATGGACGTCAAACCCATCGAAAACCAAGTTCTCTGAAATTATGGTTTTCGACTGGCAACACTCGCGTCAGCTGATCGTCCCGGTCCTTAATTAACATTAATTTAATATTTTAACTGATTAAAACAGTTTATTTATAATAATAAGTCGCAGTATATTTGTAAATAAGGTCAAGTAAATGTTAATTTTGTAAAATAACTAGAAATACAATTAAATTTCGTGTAAACATATCTGACGTATAACTGTGAGGATACGTTAGGTTATGTGTTTTTAAAATTACAGTGAAGTTAACAGTTAAAACGGATTGTCATTATAATAACTGGGTAAGTGTTCATTAACCATTAGTCATTTATCTGTTTTGTAACGAAACAGACATAATTTGACGAGTTTGTAGATTGATTACTTGCCCGGCATAACCTCTCTCGCTGTCAGACTTACCGGAGCAATCTTTCATACTAAATATCGATACTAGCCTGGGTTTCACCTGTAAACCGAGTTAATTAGTTCATATAACGCAACGATGACGACCCGCAAGGCGTTCGCTAACCAGAAGGAGTCCCAGCTCCAGGTCGCGTTGCAGGAATTAAAGATTGCTAGGGACAGGTGTGATCAGCTGAATAACGAGAGAGATGATAACGAGCGGGAACTGTTGGAAATTCTAGATAAAAATAAATTGTTAAGAAGTGAATTAACCGATATTCACTTACAGTATAGTACTGTATGTGAAGAGCGGGATAAACTTGTAGGTATTGTTGAAGGGTTTAATAAATGTTGTGAGGACTATGAGGTAGCATTGAAAACCATAACCTCGTTAGAAAAACAATTGCATGAAGCCCACCAACAAATTATGAGGCTTGAATCAGTTACCCATAAGTCCGAGGAACAAAAAACCCAAAGCTTGTTCGATGAATTAATAAATTGTGACCATGTTTCTGTTACTGCTGCTTCTAGTAATCCCAACAACATAAGTGTCATAGATTTAACAGGCAATGATACAATATATTCTGCCTCTACGAAGGGGATTACTCGATGCAGCAAAAACAAGTTAAAAAAATATGTAAAAATCAATAGATATATACATAAAACCCAAACTTTGTTAAATACTCAAAAGAAATTCCTTAAAACTGTGCCAACCACAAAGAAGAGGTTGCACTTACTACAAGAGCTTAATACATGTACAATTGAATTAGAAAACAATAGATTAAAATATGAAGCTGAAACACAGACACTAAATTCCGAAATAACAAATTTAGAATCCTCACTGCAGATGATGACCTGCATGTATGAGAAAGCTCAGGCTTTGGTCGAGAGGCACTCTCAGGCTCTGACCGACCTCTTAGAATTAAATAAGTTTAATGCTGCCCGTTTGCAACTGTTGGAAAGTGATTTTTTGTCATGTGGTTGCAAATGTGCCAGCGAGTCACAGCCGGGGTGTGGGCTTTCACCTCCATCTTCTACAAAAATAAAACCTCAGTCATCACTGTGTGTCAGCTCGAGTTCATTAAATGTAAACAACAGTTCCCTCAAATACAGTAATGATAATGTAATGATATACTGCGATGAAATTGGTAAGGACATGGGAAGTTTACTAAGTTCTCTCTCGGGACGATCAGTATTAAATAATTGTATGCCTAATGCATCTTTCCATGAGATTATGCATAATGTATGTAATACTGAATTAAAGAATAATACAAGCTTAGTTATCTTTATAGGAAATAGGGGAAATGTGAACAAAAAGCATTTATTACATTACTTGGATACTTTGTTAAAACTTAATTTAAAGGAAATTGTAATGTTTACATTCCCCTATAGTAAAAGTTTGCCAGTCGAAGAGAATGATATTAGATATAAGTTAAATATGACTTTGCACACTGCAATGTGCAATAATAATAAATTTCATTTGATTGATACTAACTCGTTTAGTATGAATTTTTATTTGACAGGGGATAATTACTATCTCCCTAGATTTTATAAAAGACGGATAGCTGTTGTGCTAGAATTTTATTTTGACATTTCTGCCAAAAACTTGGCAACCAAACCTGCTTCTATTGAGCAGAATAATAATTTAAAATTATTGACATCCAATAATTTAAATTTGACATTGGAAAATTTAAATTAAATGATAGGACAACAGAGTGCACCTCTGGCAAATTATTTAATTTACAACCATTGTCAAATAGTAATTCATTTAATAACATTGACATATCAATAAATAATTATGTAAGTAATTCATATGAATATAATAATAATAAGCAAATTAAGAGACATATTTCAAATAAATGTCTTCATATGGGTAAATTTAGTAATAATAAAACTAGCAATAAAAAGTTTTCATCTCTAAAAATATTGCACCAGAATATCCAGGGTTTTTCAAGTAAGGAACTGGAACTGGAGTTATTTTTAGAGAGTAACAATTATGATATAATTTGTTTAACAGAGCACTGGTTAAAACAAGGTGAAACACAAATAAACTATATAAATCACTTTATTGCTAGTTCGTTCAGCCGTGAGTCAGCTATCCATGGTGGCTCATTAATAATAACTCGTAAAGGTTTAAAATCAAGAGAACGCTTGGATATAGTGGGGCTCTCGGTTGAACGTGTTATTGAATTATCATGTGTCGAGCTGGATAGCCTTATTGTGGTTAGCGTGTATAGGCCCCCTAACATAGAAACATTTTCT
Organism: Epargyreus clarus clarus; assembly: GCA_014595695.2. Classification (NCBI taxonomy): domain Eukaryota; kingdom Metazoa; phylum Arthropoda; class Insecta; order Lepidoptera; family Hesperiidae; genus Epargyreus; species Epargyreus clarus. Next base: position 443,859 of record JACTTY020000150.1, read on the forward strand.
AGATTTGAAGGTGTAATGGAAAATGTTTTGGATATTATTTGCAAATGTAAGAAATATGTTGTTGTTTGTGGTGATTTTAATGTGAATATTTTAGAAAACACCACATTGAAAGTAAAATTACTTTCCTTATTTAGATCATATAACTTAGAATATAGTTTTTTTGAGCCAACCAGGGTGACTTCATCCTCTGCTACTTGCATCGATAACATTTTCTGTAACTGCTCTGTAGTTGAAAAATCTATAATAAATCAGATTAAATCTGATCACAAGGGGCAGTCTGTCCATATCCAATATAACATATCCAAGGAAGGGAACATAAAGTTTCTTCATAGACCAATTACAAGTCACCGTTTATTAAAATATAATAAAGTGCTACTAAATAAGTTGTCAGTTCTGAACCATAGCACTTGTGTTAATAATTTATATTCTGCATTTTTCTCCACAGTGCACACAGAGTTTAAAAAAATATTTTCTGAAGTTAGGTATGAAAAGAGTACTAGACTTAGTTTTTGTGAATGGGCTACTAAAGGTATTCGTCTAAGTAGAAGTAAACTTTTCGAGCTTTATAGTGAAAGAGAGAATAACTGTAGCCCTCACTTCAATGAATATGTTCGTAAATATTCTAAAATATTTAAATCAGTTTGTATGACAGCTAAATCTAAGTTCATACATAATAAAATAAAAAATTCTGATAATAAAATTAAAACAATCTGGAAAATAATTAATGCCGAAACACGAACTTGCAGATTAAGTATCAGTAAAGTATCTCTTACTACTGAACGTGGTCAGATTACCTCAGATAAAGAAATTGCACAAGAATTTGAAACTTTTTTCTCGAATATACCATTTAATACTACTAAATTTTTAAAATCATCCCCAATTAAAGCAGTGACCATCCTTAAAGAGAATTTAAGTCAGTGTCACATTAAATTTAAATTTAGACATATTTTAATTAATGACATATTAAAAGCTTTTAAAGAATTAACTGTTAAAAATACAGAGGACATTTGGGGAATGTCAGTAAAAGTTTGTATATCAATCATTAAAACTTTAGCTCCCTACTTAGTCACTATTTTTAATATGTGTGTTGATCAGGGCTGTTTCCCTGATTTAATGAAACATAGCAAAATAATTCCATTGTTTAAGGCAGGTGATACTAAAGATCCCAACAATTATAGACCCATCTCAGTACTGCCTGTTCTAAGTAAAATTTTTGAAAAGATCCTCTTACAGCAAATGTTGCTTCATTTTAAACTGAATAATCTTTTACATCAAAAGCAATTTGGCTTTACTAAAGGCCGTTCTACCACAGATGCTGGTGTTCAATTGCTGCGACATATTTTTGATTGTTGGGAACAAGCACATGATGCTATAGGTATTTTTTGTGACTTGTCTAAAGCTTTTGATTGTGTTGATCATAAAACCTTATTGTTAAAATTACAATATTATGGTATTCAGGGAAATTCTCTAAAGTTGATAAATTCTTATTTAAACAATAGAGTCCAACGAGTGCAAGTAAATGGAGCATTATCAGCAGGTTCTAATATTAAAATAGGTGTACCTCAGGGCTCCATCCTAGGTCCGTTTCTATTTTTAGTTTATATAAATGATTTGCCAAATGTAGTAAAGGATTTATCTGAGGTTGTTTTATTTGCTGATGACACTTCCTTGGTGTTTAGAGTAAAACGACAAACACAGGATACGAACGATATTAATGAAACTCTTTGCTTGATTCAGAACTGGTTTGATGCAAACAACCTACTCTTAAATTCTAATAAAACTAAATGTATTAAATTTATGCTACCAAATGTAAGGAGTATGGGGATGAATGTCGCTCTAAATGGTGAGACTTTGCAATTCGTCAACGAAACTGTTTTCTTGGGGATTACCATTGATTCTAAACTCCAGTGGGGTCCCCACATCTCTGCTTTGTCCAGCAGACTTAGTACTGCAGCTTTTGCAGTCAGAAGAATTAGACAGTTAACAGACATACCCACTGCCAGACTTGTCTATTTCAGTTACTTTCACAGCATTATGTCTTATGGCATTCTACTGTGGGGCAGTGCTGCTGACATAGACTCTATATTTACTATTCAAAAAAGAGCAATAAGGTCAATATATAGTCTGCGGCGTGGTGAGTCCCTAAGAGAACTGTTTCCCACTATTAATATATTGACGGTGCATAGTCAATACATTTATGAAAATATTATGTATGTAAGAAACACACTGATATGTTTGAAAGAAATAGTAACCACCATAACTTTAATACCAGAAATAGAAATAAATTAGTAATTCCTAAACGTAGATTATGTAAGGTGGCTAGATCTTTCGTGGGCAACTGTATTCGCTACTACAATAAAATACCCGACCACATTTTGAATCTCACAGAAAAAAAGTTTAAACATGTCGTTAAACTAACGCTATGTAAAAAAGCGTACTATAAAGTAAGTGATTATTTGACTGACAAAACGGTGTGGTCTGAATTAGCTCCAGCTCCACATGTACCATTACGTTAAGTGAACATTGTCAAAAACATTTTTTTTTAAAAGATGTGTGTTATGGAGTTTCTTTCGCCGCTTCTTCTCCATAACGAAACACCTTGTGAAGTGGTGGTAGTTGCTTTGACATTCAAAAAGTGATCTGTAAAGAACCTATTTTGAATAAAAAATTTTGATTTGATTTGATTTGATATATTCCGTCGATATCTTGAGACCACTTATTTCTAACTTGACAACTGAAGGAGGCTTCAATAATCCGTAAGGTCCTTGGGGCCCTTCATTAACCTTTATCGGGCTCTGTAAAAACTGAAATCGAGTGATTCCAGCCCTCGGAACAAATGTCTGATTAAAACATCGCCCGCGTAATTCTATGTAAATTCCCGCCCACTCCCTTTTGGTCTCTCGGGGTTGCGTGCAGGGCGGGGGCGGCCTCAAGTTTGTTTGTTAAGACGCTGCATTACTTCTTAATGATGTCTTTGTTGCCTATTTATTTACGTGCAAATTTGATTGTGTAATTATTGACAATCATCAGATTTATACCCAGAATGACTATTTTAGATCACAAGCTTAACTGCATACTCATTTCCGTATGTTAACTGACGTAAGGTTACTGACATTATTTGAGGTTCGTCACCATCAATTAATTAGAATATAAATATAAGCTTAAGAAAATAATAAAAAATAATTTAATTAATTAAAATTCATAGACTTAAATTAACCTTTACTGTTACTTAAGACAACTTAAAACGGTTGTTAGAACGTCAATTACAAATCTTTAAAATCAACCACATACATAATATTCGTATATACTCGTAGTGTAGCAGTGACATGTGTAATGTATGCCATTTGCCTTTACGTCCAGTGTGTGTTGCGAATTTTCGATTTTTTGACAGGATTAATTAAAGGGAACGCAGCCAAAACCTTTTTAGCCCATTTGCCGCGCGACACTAGCTAATGAAAATCCGATAGACATGACAGAAAATACATATATTCATAGGATAGCAAAATTATAGTTTTCAGTGTTGCCGTTCGTGGCACCACCGCAATACCTATTGCTGCGTTATAACAGCTGTGTAGCGCTGCTGCGTTTTGTGTTGAAGAGTGTGATAAGGGAGAGACGTTACCAAGTGTTACAACTTATTTATTTATTTATTTTATTTATTTATTAAAGATTGCCAACATTCATTACACCTTTACATTTTAAATTAAACAATACACAAAAGTACAAGGTAAGTGCTAGAATAATTATAGGCAAAGACAGCATGAAAACAAGACATCAGCTTACACAAAAATAAGGTTAAATTAAATTATATTAACATTAAATTAAATGACAAATATAGATTGTATATGACAGTCGAACAGAGATTAAAATAATCCATACATTACAACTTAGTCCTGAAGGGTTAGCAAAGTATTTGGGGCCTCAGACAGAACTATTATCCTATCTTAGGTTGATGGGTCTATGGGTGATCGTCTGCTTGCTTGTTTTACTACTTCTACATTATAAAAACAAAAATATTTTCCAAATTCTATAATCGTATAATCAAGATAAAACTATAAAAACTAGTATTTTAATTATTATAGAAAATTGACTGCTGCATCGAAGCATATGGAGGCTACTAAAGGTTCTTAATAAAGGTAACCTGATATAGTGTGAAAAACAACAAATCACTGTGCAAATGTTTATCAATTTATCTTCAAAGGTTTACTTCAATCAGCAGGATGGGTTCTCCAAACAAACACAGATGCAAGTGTGTGGTGCGTACACACGCTGGGTGCTGAGTGGTGCTGAGAGTGTGTGTTCAGCGCTGGGGAAAATGGACATAGTGATAAACAGTTTCTTATAAAGTAAAATATTTTCAATTTGAGTGAAGTGGCATCTTTAGTAGGTATGCATCTTTTTAGTTAGGTTAGGTTAGGTAGGTAGGCATCTTTTTAACACGCTTTTTTAGTTTTTAGTTAGGTAGGTTAGGCATCTTTAGTAGGTAGGTAGGTAGGTATGATGTTAAATGAATTGGTGTGTCCATAATCAGAGGTTCTTTTTCCGCTTCTAAACGAAACACCTTCCAAAGTTGTATTAAATTAGATTATATTGATTATCAAAAACAATGAGTAAAATATTTTGATTCCTGAAAGTCAGCTCAGAGACCAATAGATAGAAGATAGAAAGAGTTTAACATTTCTTTTACACTTCAAACTATAACACAATGGTAGAGTGATAGTATAACGCAAAAATCACTGTAGTTCCTCAGTTCCGCTTCAAAAATAAGAAGAGTATCTTATTTGCCAAGTATTCTGGTACTCCTTTAGTTATTTCCCTGCAGCGAAAATAGCTTTCCTAACGGGATCTTGATCCAGCAACATCGTGGAAGGAATCTCCGCGACACCTCGCTCTCTATGCTAATGTCCCAGCTCTGCTGTACAAAATGCTTATTTACCTTGTTTACTTTGCCTTATAAAAGCCTGGTGGTTGAAACGCCTCTCAATCGAGGGGTCTGAGGTTCAAATCCCTGGCACGTATCTCTAATTATTACTTTCTTTAACGGTGAAGGAAAACATCGTGAGGAAACCAGCATACCTGGAAGATCTCAGAAAAAAGTGCTCAAAAGTATGTGAAGTCTACCAATTCGCACTTGGCCAGTGCGGCGGACTATTTTTAATTTAAAGAGACCCGTAATCAGCACTGAAACAGTAATTGTTCGACGATTGCTTTGCTTTGCCTTAGACATTTTCCTGTATATTTAAATGTGTAAAACTACTCAACCTCTGGCTAGAATCGGTCTCAAAGCCGTTAATGCTAAAGTGTGGTACTTTACATTTTGCAGAACTCAAAGGGCCCGAATCTACATAAGTAATGTTGTCCCTCTCCGAAAAAGTAACCATAAACAAAAACAATCACCTGTGATTTCTTCCTACATAATTATCAGTGATATCGAATTCGAAGATTGAAGCTTATTTGAGAAGTTAAAACATAATATGATAATTTTGATGATATCGAACAATAATAGCGAGACCTAACCTTTGAATTGACTAATAAGTTTTAATATAATATTATTTTAATTGTTTTAAAATTTTAATATAGGATTCGCACAGATTTACAATTTTTTCAGTACGCCCTTATATGACTTGGAATGTCAGATATAATATAGAAAAAAGACAAACTCACTGAGTTATTTACCGGATTTACCGGATCTTTTCAGTAGATCTCGTACTCATCCGGTAGTAGTTTAAGAAAAAAGATTGTAACTGACAATTTGTAAGTGTATTTCATTTCATTTCAGAAGTTTTTTTCGTAAACTATTTAACTGTTATATTTCAATTGTAACAACAGGACATATCTATATACATTCATTGTGATTTTTCATACGTTTTCATACAACCATGACACTGCAATAAAAATAACAAATCTAAATCTGGCAGAGCAGATACAACAGGACGGTTCGATCTATTGTTTGTCTATTTCATTTGAGGCGTCGTCCGATCCCATAGAATTTCATTACGCACGTTTTGCATTTTGTCACGTTCCACATTTCACTGGAATCTAAGCCTTATTCCACATACTTAACGTTCCAAGTGAATTATTAATGAGGATATGGTACTACAATTTGACCTCTATTGCCAGTAGACAAAGTTATAAATAGGTGTGATGGTAATTCAATTTCCATATAAACGCAATCTGATAGAAATTTATACGGTGTGTTCCAACACGCGAAACTTATGTCTGTAGCTTCACACGTAGGCTCTATTTGTACCAGTGTATTGTTACACAACCTTCATCACTTAAAACGAAGGTATTGTATATATATTTAGTTATCGATATCATTCCGTACCTCTTACTCCGAATTTAATAAACTTGAAAAACAAGACATTATTGTAAACAAACTTAGGCTTCTGTCCTCGCTAGATTTACTGATTATCCTTCTTAATAATACAGCCTTTATTGAATTACTAAGATCTTAATACGAGGATATCCAAGCCCAGTAGTGGGACTGTAATGGATGACGATATATGTGCGTAACACATCACATAATAGTGTCATAAGATTTTTTTTTTTTTTTTTTTATATCAGTGTTGTTAAATTACGACATAATAATAACCTACGAAAAATTGAAAAAGATTGATTGACGTTGTCAAACGTATAAACTAATTGTTCTTCAATTTTGTTAAAATTGTGGAATTATGGACTGAAATTTTGCCCAAAAGAGAAAATACGAGTGCATAAATAGTGCGGAAAAACGCTATATGGTTTTGAGAATCTCATATTTTGAAAAAAAAAAAAATAGAAAACATACCAGTGCAAACATACAAACATACAAGAACAGTGAGAGCAGTGCAGATGGCTTTAAAAAGCCACATCAATGCCAATACACTACCAATGATGTACTCTTACCAAAAGTTCCTCCATATTTTGACCTGGAAGTGCATTTCGGTTCAGTCTCTGTGATAAAGACATTTAGTGTTGTTGTGTACATACATGCTAATTATTGTCTATTTTAATATGAGGTACCAACTAATTTAAGTCTTATTTTTTATAAATAAACATAGTTTAATTTTTCTATTCATAGTTTTATTATAATTGTATCATTTTATTAATTAATTTTAATAATGTTATTTTAAAATTAGGTAGTATAATTATTTTAGATTTTATATAATTTGAATTCATGTCGCAGGTACCTGGGCCAAGCAATGCATCGGCGTTTTGTAACCATTCTGGCGACACGTCATTTGATTTCCTTCAATGCCCCCCACTGCTCTCAAATTAAATACTTCAAAGGTCGTAGAGGCCTTAATATTCATATTAGCAAGTGTCATAAAGCTTCCCAATCCATTAATACAATTTTAAGTAATTCTTTAGTTGACCCACCTACTCAATCTCTTTCTGATCAAAATTACAATGAAGAGCCTTTTTGGAAATATTTGTATAAATTAAAAACCTCTACTCCGATTGTGAAACGCATTCCAAAAGGTGCTCGTATATCCGTTGCAACAAAATTGTCACATTTAATTAATATTATAAAGGAAAATTCTACATATTATTGGGAGCAGTATTTGACATTTTCTTTTAACATTTTACATGCCGCTACCGATCCTTTAACAAAAAAAACCTCTATCACACAAAAAATTAAAAATAATTGCTTGAGATCTAATTTTAATAATGTGCTTGAAAAAAAACAGCCACTTCGTTCATCATCCATTTTTCACACCGTTGAAAGGAAAATTAGCGACGGAGATATTAAAGGCGCTTCCACTCTCCTTTTCTCAAATGATGTTGTCGCCCCCGATTCTTCAGAAACACTTTCAGCCCTTCGGAGCAAACACCCATCACCAACTTCTCCTTTACTTCTTGGATGTTCTTCACCTTTAAATGTTCCTTCCCTGACCGTTTCGCATAAAGATGTTTATGGGGCGATTATGTCATTCAAAAATGGCTCTGCTGGTGGTTTGGATGCCTTAACGCCACAACACTTTAAAGATCTTGTGTGCGGCGCGACCGGCGACTCCGGTAGAGTCTTACTAAACGACATAACTAACCTCATAAATTTTATGCTTTCGGGAAAGGTGAATCCAGAAGTAACAAACCTCCTTTATGGTGCAAATTTATGCGCCCTAAAAAAGAAAGACGGGAGTATTCGTCCAATTGCCGTTGGTAATACTTTAAGGAGAATAGCTTCTAAGGTATGTTGTAGGCATGTCCTCCCCACACTGGAAAAAAAGTTTCAACCTTTACAATTAGGTTTCGGTTCGAAGGGAGGTTGCGAGGCAGCTGTTCACAGCCTTAGAAGCTTTCTAACTAACGGTGGTGGTGATGTTGTTCTGAAGGTTGATGTCAAAAATGCGTTCAACTCTGTCGACCGTAGCATTTTGTTGGAAGAAACAAAAACAGTTATTCCGGAAGTTTACCCATATTTATTTCAATGCTACGGTGCTCCATCACACCTATTATACAGAAATAATTTAATTGAGTCTGCGGTCGGCTGTCAACAGGGGGATCCACTTGGGCCGGCCATTTTTAGTTTAGCCATTCATCCTATCATTTCGAAACTAAATTCCAAATTAAACATGTGGTATCTTGATGACGGGACTTTAGGAGGCGATGCTACTGGCGTTTTTGAGGATTTTAATTACCTTTTAAATGCTTTAAAATCAATTGGATTGGAATTAAATTTTTCAAAATGCGAACTCTTTATTTCGGAATTGTTACCTGCTACTGAAAGAGAAATAGTTTTAAACAAATTTTATTCATTGTCCCCCGATTTAAAAATTGTAGATAAAAAATCGCTTCGTCTCCTGGGCTCTCCCGTATTAGAAGATTCTATTCCACCTTTTTTCGATGAACTATTATCAAAATTTGATATTGTTTCTGAACGTTTAGGAAAAATCAAAATTCACATGGCATATCAAATTATTCGATTCTGTATTTTCGTTCCGAAATTTACATATTTTTTAAGATGTTGTCCGGCTTGGAAATTTTTAAATTTACTGTCATTTTTGGATTCTCAAATTTTGGGTACTTATCAAATATTTTAAATTGCAACTTAGATGATCGATCCTGGTCCCAGGCCTCCTTACCTATACGTTTTGGAGGTCTCGGGATCAGGAAAGCTTCATCGGTTGCTTTACCTGCTTTCCTGTCTTCTGTTCACAGTACGAGTTCTCTTTTTCAAAAAATTACAGATGCATCTTTAGGCCGTACAGAAATCTCGTACTGTGCGGAGGCTAGGGACGCGTGGTCCCAAGCTTGCCCTGGCATATCCCCCCCTTTAGACTTGACAGTTCAAAGACTCTGGGACGAGCCGCTCTGCAGAAAGACTCATACTAGTTTATTAGACTCAAGTACATGTTCTGCTGAGCGTGCTCGTCTGCTGGCTGTTTCTGTCAAAGAGTCGGGGTTTTGGTTACATGCAATTCCGTCGAGTAATCTTGGTACGGTTTTGGATAACACGTCGTTTTCCATTGCTGTCAGCCTGCGACTGGGTTTAACTTTAAATCATCCACATTGTTGTCCTTGTGGAGTTCAGGTAGACCACTTGGGACACCACGGTCTCTCTTGTCGGCGCAGCGCCGGTCGCCAATCGCGCCACGCTTCCTTGAATGATGTCATCCGCAGGGCTCTTGCTACCGTCAACGTACCGGCTCAATTAGAGCCGAACGGTGTTGTGCGTGACGATGGCAGGAGGCCTGACGGTTTGACATTGATACCGTGGAAGAATGGGAGGTGTCTTGTGTGGGATGCTACGTGCGTTGACACACTGGCACCGTCCCATCTTACGTTATCATCAAGGGCAGCTGGTGTTGTGGCTACCGACGCTGAGATACGCAAACTGCAGAAGTATGCAAGTCTCAGTAGAGACTACATATTTTTGCCGTTTGGCGTGGAGACAATGGGACCGTGGGGTTCTGACGCTCGATCTTTCTATAAACATCTTTCCAAGCGATTGATCGAGTGCACCAATGACCAAAGGGCTGGCGCTTACCTCGGACAGAGAATTAGCTTAGCTATTCAGCGGGGTAATGTCGCCAGTGTTTTGGGAACTCTTCCGAAGGACAACAATTTGGATGAAGCCTATTATATTTAATTATAGTTAGTATTTTTATAAAGTTTTTTATTTAGGTGTATAATATATATAGTTTAGTTTAGAATGTTGTTTATATACATATCTATAGTTTTACAAAATGTAAATATTTATGTTATCTCAATAAATAAATAAATTATATAATACCTACGAAATGTAGGTATTTCGTAGCTAATTTGCAGTCTTTTATATAATAGAGTTCACAGACATTTAAGTGAAAATAAAATATCTGGAAAAGATGTAGGGCATCGTCCGCAAAGCGTAGCCCATTACTTCTGCTACGGAGCGCTACGACGTAGCTCGCTCTACGCAGAACATAAATGCATTCAAGTAATACAAAATAAGTTATGTAATATGGAATGATGTAAACTATTAAAGCAAATTTAATATTAAGTATAGAATGATTGATATACACGTTAATTTATATAACTTATTCTTACTAAAAATATTTATCGGGTCACGTACAAAATAATAATAACATAGAAGAATGTAAAACATATTTTTTCTCTGTTTGAATGCTCGTTATTTATTAAATGTACTGAAAATATAATTATTACAATTATTCCATCACACTGTTATGAGATATCTATAATTATATACATTTACCTTGAACTACTTTTCTACATAAAATGAGGTTAAAATCCTTTATGTGGTTGACATATCCGGCAAAAGTGGACAGAATCTTGATAGACATTATACAAAGCAGTTAAAAATAATGACGACGCTTAAAACACTTAGCCTTATTTTCGTTTTACCTCACAAACAACAATAACTTTTTAATTACTTAGTCTCACATAAAATCAGGTTTTATTTTTATGACCATAATAATAAAATTTTCTCAGCCAGTGTTACGAATCATTGTATCGTACCTTAAAGAATTAGCGCGTCACATGTGACCATAAAGCAAAAGGCTATAAAGGTCCTACTAGGTCTTACTAAGTCTTACTTTGAAGCACATTTATATTTCCAGTGCACGAACGTTTGCATTTAAGAAACACGCAAGGTTTTTATAACTCACATCATTATACCTTATTATGCGCCGCACAATGCAGCAGTTTCAAACAATTACAGTGATTACTCAATCGATATTAATATTATAAGTAGGAACTCACATATTACGTAAAATACTATATAAATGCTTTGTCTGAAAGAGTGTGATAAACGCTTTCTACAATCACGCTACATCCACACTAGGTTACGTATCGTGGGTGCTATGGACACAAAGACGATTACACAAACATCCAGATGTCTAAATTCATTATTAAGATATTTGTCTGACCGGGGATCGAACCCGGAACCCTTTGCACGTCAGACCGGTACGGTGACCGTTCCTTCACGCAGGTTAAGGTAATACTTGCAAAAGAAGAAGTACTACTTGCAAAGGAAGAAAGTACTACTTGCAAAAGAAGACAGTTATACTTTCAAAAGAAGAAAGTAATACTTGCAAAGAAGAAAGTAATACTTGCAAAAGAAGACAGTAATACTTTCAAAAGAAGAAAGTAATACTTGCAACAGAAGAAAGTAATACTTGCAAAAGAATATTGTAATACTTGCAAAAGCAGTTCCAACTTACTCCTGAGGGGCAACACGTCAGTAATTGACTATAAGCCGAACTTCAACCATATTTAAAATTGATTACTGGTCTATATGATGACAATGACAGAGGTCACTACTTCCGTGATGTCCACACACTTTAGATCATAAAGATGGTGTAGAGGAAGTGCATCAGATGAACTGCATACAAGTTTGTAAGTTAGTTTCATAAAACATCTCTTGCTTTTAATTTATTCTCCGAGAACACGCGAAAGTTCTTCGTAAGTCCATTATCACTTATCAGGAAGACAACATTACGATTGGCGCATGCCACGATCTTTTCGTAAAAGCACAACTATCCGTGTGCAGCACAATCAGCAGGCAGTCCTAAAAAGTCTAAAACACCCTTATAATGCTACCCTATCTAGTTGTTTTTTATAACATAGGAGTAGCAGACGAGCATGCAGTCCACCTGATGGTAAGTGGCTACTGCCGCCCATGGACATCTGTAATCAACCCCAGATAGGATTAGATATTCCTACCTGAGATGGGCCGCTACCCCTGAGAACTAATCTGGAACGCCTCGGAAAAATCTCCCTTACCACACCCTTCAAAACGGAACACAGCAGCGCCTAACACTGCTGTTATTAGGTAGAAATAGGTGTGGCGGTGGTGCCGCCCGAGTCGAACCACAAAGGGTTCTACCACCTTCAGAAGTGTCTTATTATGACAAAATCATACTTATATAAAGCTTTATAATAAACCAGGTCCATAGTAAGTAATGTCCGCACGCGCGCAGGAAAAATATTTAACATTCTTATAGAACGTTTTATTTTTGCTTTGCGGTGAAAGCGAATTAACCTACAAAAGATTTCGGAAACGTATCCCCATAATATATTCTCCACGCCCCATTTGCCGTTCGAACGTCGTACATTGCTTGTTAAATGGGACACGGGCGCTTAATGTGCGTACATACAGCGTAATGTACATATAAATGAATAAAGACCAGGAATACCTATAGGATTCACCACTACACTGTGAATTAAAAATAGTGATATTGGGGGACATGGTAATGTTTTGACAAAATCAACATCGTTTAAAAGGAAGTATATGGACGCACTCTTCCATCTCCTATCGTACAGAATAAATCCTACGGCTTTTTACGAGATATTGGATGCAAATTATTTTATGTAAAATTTTCGCACACATAATGTACGGTACACTACAAAAAAGGTTTCTGTTGTTAAAGGTGGAGTTAATTGCACGTTAACATGTGAGTATTTAGTACTATTACACAAGCTATAATAATTACATCTTCACAAACTCAGCACAACAATTTTTCTGGTATCAGTACTGAAGGAGGAAAATATAAAATATGAATTTCTCAGGATTTCCCCGGAGAGACCGCCCCTGACCACATTTAATTAAAGGAGTTTTAAAACAACAGAATCATGATTGAAAAACGTTTTTCTTTAATTTAAATTTAAAAAACAGTAAATGAACAAGCAGTCTACCTGATGGTAAATATCTGTCATTATTCCTAGATAAGAGTCCTACTTAAGGACTTTGCTAGAACGTCTTGGATAAGTATGTCTCCCTTACCACATCTTATAGACCGAAACCCAGCAGCGCTGAGCGGTTTTTGTCAGTAAAAGGTGTGACGGTGATGGGTCATACTAAAAAGTGCTCTGACACCTTCAGAAAATATAATAACTGTAAGAAAAACATGTGAAAATGCATTGGAAGCAAATGGGCAGGTGCATTTTTTTCCTAAACGTGTGTTCAAATTTTATATAAACATAATATGTATGTATCATCTCTATCTACTTCGGGAGAAGTTAATTAAACTTTTTATTGAAAAATAAATCCGTTAAAAAAGAATACATTATTTCCACATAAAAATATACAACATACTGTAAACTACTCTCGTTGAACGAAAAGACAAAAAAGTTGGGGCTAGTGCGGGGATTATAAAGGCACGCATTAAATAGTGTAAAAAACATATTTATAATTTTATCATTTTAAACACTAAGACCTATAAAATCCTTTGTAAAATGACTTCTAAACAATTGTGGGGTCCATTTGCTGCTCAAACACTCGTAAACAGGCCTTGTATAGACGCAGTGCACAGAAGCAAACGACGCGCACAGAACATTACTGCACGACCGTAGATGAAGTAATTAAATAAACTCATTATAGGGAGTCATTTTGTCACATTTTTTTATAATATACGAGTAGCAGACGAGCACGCAGTTTATCTGATGGTAAGTGGATAGTCCAGCCCATGGACATTTATAATGAACCTCAGATTAGTTTTCTTCCTGAGGTCGGCCAGAGGAGCGCCGGTACCCCCGAGGACTAAGCTGGAAATGTATATCCCTTGCCACACCCTTTAGACCAGAACTCAACAGCGCTTAACACTTCTGTTGTAAGGCAGTGGTACCACCTGAGTCGAACTACAAAGTGTTCTACTACCTTCAAATATTTTAAGTGTTTAACAAATTAGGTCATCGTCTCGCGCTTGGCGGTGTGTCAGCCAAGTTCAGGAACGTAAAGGTGTTTAAGGTTATTACCGGACAGGGAAGGGTAATGGTTTGCGAGCATAAATGTGTCTGTTCTTTAATTCATATACCAACAAAGTTGTGCAACCTACATAAACACCGATTTACTGTTTCACCAACCAAAACCTATAGTTGGACTGTCATCGGAAATATGTCACTTTAGGACTCTATTTATTTCATTCGTGCATGTTTGCGACGCGTGGCGGTAGAAGTGCTGTAGCTTCCTGAGTATGTAAGAGTATAACGTAATGTTCAGCTTTTATTTTAACTCTTAACTTTGTAGAAGTCAGATGCCATTGTGACAACTTGACTGAATAAAATAATATTTTGAAGTTTTCTGACCTATTTTCACAGGTACAAGCCGCTTTATCAAAGGCCATGTAAATATATTAATGATTAAATTAAATTTTCATTCTCAGGGCATGCGTTTGTATATATTTTTCTATAGTAATTCCCAACGATAAGGCAGACAGGCTACATGGTGCGGCAGTCACCGTCGCCTATGGACATTTACAAAACCAGAGAAGTCGCCAATGCATCGCCGGCTTTGTAGGAGAACTCTTTTTTCACCCCTCTTGAAGAGCCCCTTATCATAGCACTCAGGGCGCTTACGCGGCAAAAATGACCGTGCAAACCGAACCGTCGAGGTGGAGGATCCGTGTGATTTCTGTCACACTATCACTGCCACAAAGCCAGGCACGCATTTCCAGTCAGATTACAACCAGTTTATGCCTTTAATCTCGTTGAATTCTGCAATTACTACGCTTCATACGGCTTTTAAACATTATAAAGAATTTACTCTCCATCAAAGGTAAAGAAAATGATAACTATGTAGAAAAGACGGATTTATAGATAGAGTTTTGTATATACATACATCAACCGAATGTATACTATTTGAATGTCTCAGTATCTTTTCGTACCAATATTAGGTGTGCACGAATCTGGCGCCGAATAAATATTGTGTTAGGTTCCACTCGCCGCGGATTACACGCGTCTCTGCGTGGGACAATTATCTGCTGTTTGCTCGCACGCGGTACCAGCGTTTAATTATACGCTTAACTTATGTCCAATTACTGTTATTAACATTATTGTACAATGTACACCTATTTATAGCTAGCTCTGCTGCGCGACTTCACCCGCGTTTAACATGGGCTACGTTCATCAGAAAAAGACATAGATACGGAATGTTTTTATAACATCAGCTAACTGAAAGTAAAAAACGGAAACCTTGCAGAAATTAGACGGAACAGACAGACAAATGAACAGATGGACTAAACTTTTAATAATTGTTTTTTTTTCACTTAAGTACCGTATATAATTTCATATGCATTTAGTAAAAGTTATGATTTTGACATTACACACAGAATTAAATATCCAATAATTTGAAGGTTGTCTGTATCTGTCTGTATGTACGTTAGTGGCTAAATGTCAACTCGTTTGCTATTTATATTTCATAAAAAATAATTACACTTAATCATTATGACTTATCATTTAACCAAGGAACTAAATAGGTTTCTTTAACTGTGTAACTAAGTATAAAACCTGGTTTTATAAAAAGTTCAAATGTAACCCAAGAAGCCCTGAAATGTCGCGCTAAATAGCTCTCGGTGTATCGAAGTTTATGCAAAGTAACCTCATAACCCTATAAGGCATTGTTCCACCTCCTACGAGTCGAAGCCATACGATAGTTTCACGATAGTTTCAGTTAGTTTATATAATGGCAGGCTGTTAAGGGAAGAGGAGGTAGGTAGGACGTCATTATGGAAATGGCTTTTCTCGTTACTTGGAATAGCCATGATTCATCATCAACCTGTTACTGTCTCACTGCTGGGCACGAGTCTCCTCTCAGAATGAGAAGGATTAGGCCATAGTCCACTGCGCTGGCCAAGTGCGTAAAAGGATTGGGTTGTTGCTATAACTGGTCGCCTGCAATGTATCTCCGGCATTAAGACAAGAGGTTTACTTGTCGGCTGGTCACGTGTCGCGGCGATAAACGAGCCAATACCGCCATAAACACGCGAGGCCGGACCGAATTAACTGGATCCTTTTTTTTTCTGAACCACCATTTACTATAATACCAAATGTATGAATAAGAATTATAGCTTATTTTATGAGACTCGGCGCTGTTGTCATTACTTCGGTATTTTTATATAAGAAAACATTTTCAGGATTGCAAAAATCCTACAGCATGTATGAAAGAGTAAAAATTAAATGATATTCAATTAAATATAATATTATTAATTTAATTATTGAAGATTTTAGAATGAATGTAGCCTAAAATGTAATTTCGTTTACAGTAACCTACATAGGAGCCTCGTTATTACCAGTATCAATACTCAATCCATTGAAATCCATAATCCATTCGAAATTTTACAATTTCTAGCATAAAATATTAATTGTTTAGGCATAATCAATGTATATTATTATCAGTATTTTATTAAATTCTACTTACCAAAGCTTATTGACGAATGTTATTTCTTTTTGCAGACAAAGAAACCCTATAATTCAAAGTTACGCCAATTGAACATTTTACAAGATAAATAATCTTTAAAAGGCTCATAAATCTCCTATCCCCGGGCGTATCGTTCGACAAATTTTCTAATGGGTTTATTTAAACGTTAATCGCAATTTATGGAAGAGTAATGACCAGCGCCCGGCTGGACCCACGGCCGATCTTAACTATGATAAACATACCTACGAGCAATGAATTTTAATATTGCGAACGTAGGCTATATCGCATTAGAAGTGTTAGACACTGCTGTGTTCTGGTTTGAAGGTTATGGTAAGGGAGACATACTTTTCCGAGGCGTTCTAGCGTAGTCCTCAGGAGTGTCAGGCAGTAGCCACTTACCATCAGGTGGACTGCATGCTCGTCTGCTACTCCTAAATTATAAAGTAAAACCTTTGCCTTAATGGTTGAAGCTCGTCATTGGAAATTGAATATCACTTGATGTAACAGTAAAGGTAGACATCAAAGAAAAACATCGTGAGGAAAGATACGCACATCAGAGTTCGTTAAAAATATCAAAGGTATTTTTTTTTATAAGATAAATTATATTCCTACCACAAGCTTCAGTACTGTTCTTCACTTTTCTTTATCACATGGTTTTATTTTCCGAAAAGATGGTCTTATTTTAAAAAATGTGCTCAAAATTAATCTTAGAAATAGAGTCGCGGGGTTCGTTAGCGCGCCGCTAATTACTGATGGTTCTCCGGCGGCCTAACAAGTTTCATCTTACAATTAACTAGCTTTGAGGCGGCTTTTGGTGGTTACAGTCATTAATACTAGCAGCTCATAGTTCAGCAAAATCTGCCATTCAATCAGCCGTTTGATCGCTAGTGACAATTGACATTACTGAACATGAGCTGAACATGTTACGAGCTTCAGGAAGTATTTTCAGGAAGTATTATTAAAATGCAGTGCAGTGTGCTAAGGATACCACCATTTTCCTAGTCGTATGCTGGTTCCACCACGTTTCGAAAATCATTACCGTAAAATGGATTTGTGTTATGAATTAAACACTTGTGACGGTAAAAATCGAACACTTGTTAAAATACATTATGTTAAATACAGATAAACAATAAAAATATGTTTATTTTATGTCTTATATTTATTTTTAAAGTGAAAGAACCCTTTATGGTTTATGGTTCAACACCGGAGGCACCACCGCGGTATTTTTTCCTACTTAATAACAGCAGTGTTAAGCACTGCTGTGTTCTTGATGGAAAGGTGTGGTAAGGGAGGCATATTTTTCCAAGGCGTTCCAACTCAAGTAGTCATCAAAGGTAGCAACACGTCTGTGGCCGACCTTAGGTAGGAATATCTAATCCTGTCTGGAGTTGATTACAGGTGTCCATGGGCAGCAATAGCCACTTACTACCGGATGAGTTCATGCTCGTCTGCTATGTCTACATTATTTAAAAAAACTTGTGGTAAACTTCGGTTTTACTAAAACATTCCCAATTTCCAAACCAGTTCGCCAGCCGATCAAGCGCCGGCTAACCGTGCAAGCCACTCGACTAATTAATGAAGTCCCAGCGAGATTATTCCACGCCAATAGCTCCGAGCTTCCACAGAAGCTGGTTCTACCAGAAACTACCCACTAGTGGCAAATTACTGCAACTTAATTCCACTGTGCATCGTCTCTTCTAAATTAATTTAAACAAATTAGTTTACCTCCTCGGGCTCCTAGCAGATCGTTCTACTATATTTAAAATCAACCAAACAAAAAATACTAATCTTCTCATAAAGAAAATATGTTAATAGGAAATATCAAATGATCGTGATGATGATAGTCCGCCTGATAGTCAGTTGCGATTGCCATCAACCCCAGAACTGATTAGTACCTGAGGTTGGAGCCCCGAAGAGCAAGTTGGAACGCCACGGAAAAATGTGTCTCCTTTACCACACCCTTCTAACCAAAACAAAGCGCTTAACACTTCTACTATTAGGCTGAAATCGGTACCGTCGGAGTCAAATCACAGAACAGGTTCTCCAACCGTCAAAGTTTCACCACCTTTTAAATTCACATCATTTCATTTCATCATAATTTGTTTTACACTTTCGTGAAAATAAGACAATAATATAAACCAAACAGTACGATCAGTTTACTCTTCAATCAGCGCATCCTATGGCCGGTTATAAGAAACACAATAAAACATTTCCTATGAAAACAGTAATAAACAGGATATCTGTTTGTTTTATCTCGGGATCGGGTCGTCACAGAGGAGTTCACTTCGCGCGGCTCATTACGCACTCGGCCGTGAAAGATAAATTTTATTCATCTATGATTAATGTTTTGTATTAAAATGAGATTCAAAAATATCATGGTAATAAAAGACCGATTCTTTTAGCCAATTTTTTTCTTTGTTTTTATTTCATAAGTTGAATTTTATTATTATTTATATTTTTATTTAAAATTGTAGATTACTTTTAGTTTATCTGATATTTATTTTACGCAGAAATGTTGCGAAAAGTAGAAAACCAGATTTTAAAACATTATGTTTAGACCATTCTAACTTACTCCACAGGTGGAGTGGATGATATGTACCGGTATACGAATTTCAAGAACGCAAAATTAATTTGAGAGAACTCCGTTTCGTTCCGTTTGTTATATCCATAATGATAATTTTAAGGGTAGGTAGTAGGTATTACACTCAAAGCTCAACACTACGATAAGTTATGTCTATGAATACTATGAACACACACAAACACATAAAAACTTCTATATGTTTACCGTTCAGGAGGACCTTGTCGACACAGGTTAATGTTGATGATAACATGATGATAACTTGACAGGGTACTTATGTTGACAAATAACCGTTACTTCAAATGATAGTTGACACGTAATGATCTTAACGATCTTATTTACATTTGTAGGTGTTATTTACACCGAGGCCCATTCCACTCCGATATCTTATTTCTGCATAGTTGTGATTCACCCTTACTTCCCACGCAACGGGAGATTCCGATCTCCATTACAAAGAAACTTTTAAGAAAAACCTCTTTTTCATCTTCAATTAAAATTACACTTACCAGTCATAATCCTGTTTTGGTACACCACGACATACAAAACATTCTTTTTTAATCACTTAAAAATGTTGAAACAATTCCGATCCGCGCTCCGAACGCTCGTGTGTCACACAACGCGCGGGCACGCGCCGGCCGCCGCCACTCGACTGCCTGCGAACGCCGGTCCTCGCCTCAATGGAGCCTGAAGTTCCTTCAAGCTCCAACTTTGAACTTCCAAGATTACAAATCACGCGATAACTGAGCTAAATTCGCTGCATCAGCAGGAAAGGAATAGAAAATTGGATTAGATCGTATTTTATTACGAGTACGCTCACCCTATTTTATCGCGTATAAATAAAGTGAAAAGATAGTCCGTCCAGAATACGGTAGGAGGCACTTAAGATATTTGTAATACAACAGTAAGTATCGTCAACCCTTTAGTGTTCCCTTGCTAAGTACGAATCTCCGCTTAAAGTGGGAGAGGTTCCGGCCATAGTCCATCGCGCTGGCCAATTGTGAATTTGTAAACTTCACACATCTTGACGAACATAGGTACCTTTTTAAAGGTCTCTCAGAGGTTTCCCTACGATGTTTTCCTTTAACGGTATAACTATAACTTTAACGGTATAATTGTTTTGTAAAACACAACTTTGAAAAATAAGTGGGTCGTATCGGAGATTTGAACAACGGATTCGTCAATTGCGATGCGAAGATTTAACCAATAGGTTAACACTGCGTTAGTACCTAACACTATAATTACCTTCAAACAAAAACATCTTTTGTTTTTGAACATTGTGTGTCACAGGAATCACAGGATACGACGTCTTGAAAGTTCACAAAGCTTAATTAAACAAGATAATACAAAACTCGAAGCGATTATTTGCACGTTAAACTTAACACTATTAAAGTTTATGCGAATTAAACTTTAGCAGAAAGCGCTCCAGAAAGTCGTTTAGAAGGCTTCTTCAAGGATTTAAATTACTTCTGTTTCATAAATATTTCATTATTTTCATTATTTTCTGTTATCCTCTGTGCCTTGTTGATTGCGCCTATAATTGACGTAATACTTGTTTTATGCCTTGTGATAATTTGTACCTATATTTATTGTTGGTGTATACAATGTTGGTGCAACTAAATAAATAAATAAATAAAGTGTTTATGTCTTGAATAACTATTAATAATTGACTTTTAAAGACATGAAACTATGAATAATAAAATCGTAAGAATATAATTTCGTTTGTTGAAATACATTGTTGTTTTAAACAATGTTCTCGAAGGTGTGTAAACGCTACCCCTGTAGAGAGATTTAAATCATTCACGGACTAAGAAAAGTCTCGTGCCCAGCAGTGGGACCATAATAAGATGTCGATGATGATTTTACATATATCAAATTTGTGGTGTGGCAGAACCATCACTATACCAATCTGAAACGCAAAGAGTTTCGTCAGGTTCAATCTGCGGCCAGGCAGATATCTAAATGACGAATTTCTGTTCTAAATCTGCGTATTTGTATATTCGTCTACAATGGTACCTATGGTATCATATCAATGACACCTAGTGTGTGGCTATGTTTTACACTTGTGTTTACACTTACAGCCCCACACTTCTTCATATTGGAATCATTTCACATAGTACAGTGGAGCAGCGGCGCAGATTTTGACGTTTTCTGATACAGGTTTTTTTTTAAATAATATAGCGACAAACAAAGTATACTCCGCCTGATGGGTCTTGCAACCTCTATGGGCATGGGGTTCCTATGAAAAGCCATTAAGCCCAAATAGGGTCGGAGTTACATAGACATACTTATCTTATACTAGTCATTGCGGGTATCTTATATTTGCCTTGATTCATCTTTACTCTGTAATACAACAACGCAACAGCCTGTTGCTACAAGGTAATGTCACTCTGCACTCGAAGCAGGAAGTTCTACTTGTAAAGGGATTAGTTACGGATCAACTAACCTTAGGTATGAGAAGACCCGATGGAAACGTATCTCTTGGATGCCACAACAGGGGACTTCTCTAACTTTAATTACACTTTGCTTTTCAAATTCCATAATTACGTATGTATTTCAATTAAAAGATCTTAATTTTAGTACAAAATATAATGTTAAGTTCTAAAGTAATGCTCTAGTGTTCTAAGGTTTACGTCAAGTTATTAAAATTTGTTTAATTTTGTATAAAAAACGTACATTATGTTAGCTTTGTACGAGCTCGTTTAATTACTTCTAATTTCATTTTATTATTTATTTATTTTTATTTATTTATTTATTGTCAAATAGAACGGTTTCGCAGAACCAATTATACTAATTGACACACACACAAATTAAATGATGTTATAAAACAATTTGATGTCAACATAAATAATAGATACAAATCAAATAACAATAGTACATCTCCAATTTAAAATATAATAATAATAATAATAAATTAATAATTGCAAAAATAATAATAATTAATCTTTGCAAATAAATAATAATTGTAACAATAATGATAGAATTAATAACAGTATTAGATTATTTAGTTGCCCTCACTGGAACTCACTGAAACTTAGGCACACATTCAAAACTTTCTGCCATTCGTCCGCATACAAGTCGAAGTCAGGAAAGGTTTCAATAAGTGCATTGAGAGCAGACAGGGTTCGTGGTATGGGAGAATGGGTATGTGCAACTGTACGAGTAGAAGGAACAGCAAATAATTTGCGCTTCCGAGCTCGTCGTAGGTAGTTTGGGACATAAAAGCGAGCCAAATCATTGTGTAACTGCGGAGCGTCGATTAGACCTCGAATAATTTTAAGAGCCGTGACCAATTGATCGCTTGTTCTCCTGGTCTTGAGCTAGTTATAATTGAGGCATCCCAGGAGAAACGCTGTAGGGTACATGAATGGGTAAAAACCAAATTTGTGCTTATAGAGGTACCTAAGAAAAGCTTTTTGTACCTTTTCTAATTGAAGCTCATAGGTGGATTGGTGAGGGTTCCAGACGCATGAGCTGGCCTCTAGTTTGCTGCGGACCAAAGTGTTGTATATTAGGCGAATAACATATTCTGAATTAAAATTGCGTGCATTCCTCAAAACAAACCCCAAGCGCTGGAAAGATTCCTTAGCAACAGTTGTGATATGCTCATGAAAAGTAAGCTTGCGGTCAAATGTGACCCCTAAATCCCTCATTACCAAAGTCCTGCTTATTTTGGTATCGCCAATTTTATAATCAAATAATATCGGGTCTCTCATCCGTCCAAAACTCATTACATGACATTTGGAGAGGTTAAATTCCATGTCATTTCTAACGCTCCACTCATGAACCGCACGAACGTCCTCCTGGAGTGCCAAACAATCCGCTACAGAATACACTTCCGTATATAATTTGAGGTCGTCTGCATATAAAAGACATTCAGTATGTCGAAGAACCGTCGGGATATCGTTCACCATGATAATAAAAAGTAAAGGACCTAGTATCGAACCTTGGCTTACCCCTGATCGCGTGTGATAAGGGGAGGACTCGTAAATACCCAATCTTACAAACTGCTGACGGTCACGCATATAGTCTGCTACAAGTCTTAAAAGACCTGGTGCGAATCCAATGGAACCAAGCTTCCTCAGCAGAACGTCATTGTTGACTCTATCGAAAGCCTTTTTGAAGTCGAAGTACAATACATCAACCTGACTACCGCGATCTAATCGCGAAGATATATAATTAACAATAGTCAGAAGATTACTGTTCATGATACGTTTAATTTCCGACTCGTTCATAATTAACCTGTCCCGCACAAAGTAAAGTACCTTCTTCTTAAGGTTATCGTAAGACACCGTTTAGAACATACTTCATATGCAATAATAAATAAAATCGTTTATTTTAAAAAATCTTGATCTTTTCTGTCCTAGAAGATATACAAATTATAAGGACATCTAAATTTAAACGTGCCTGCAATAGTCTAAATACTTGGTAGGTTTCAGTTAATTAAACAACTTACTCTAACGACGACCTCAACAAAGACGGTTTTAAGCAAAAGCAATTAGAATTTGAAGGTTCCCTCTGCGGTTCCATACCTATTTCTGCCTATTAACGACAGTGGTACGCGCTACTGAGTTCCACCGCCATACCTATTTCTATCTCATAAGAGCAGTGTTAAGCGCTGCTGTGTTCTAGTTAGAAGGGTGTGCTAAGGGAGACGTACTTATCCGAGGCGTTCCAGCTTAGCCCTCAGACGTAGAGGCGTATTTGTGACCGACCTCAGGTAGGAATAGCTAATGTCTGTCTGTCTGGGGTTGATTACGGATGTCCATGGGCAGCAGTAACCATTAGATGGACTGCATGCTCGTCTGCTACTCCTATATTAAAAAAAAATGCTACTTTCCTCGTTTCCTACTATTATAAAAAAAATACTGATACTTCTTGATATAGAGAGAAACAGAGCTGATACGTGACGTCAAAGTAACTTCGTGACGTGGCTGTTTTCTAATACGTTTGTTTCCAAATTCCATTCAAAGTTCGCCCTCTGTGACTCACAACAACAACTGTACAGCTTTACAAACACTCTTGCCGACAACAAATCCTTTTTAATTTAGGAAACACTTACATGTGCTGTCTATGTATCGTCAACGTTTGGATGTAGTATTTAGTGTCGTTTATATAACTAAAAACTCACTAACACAACACATATAACTGAACAACTTCTAACATAACCAAACCAGACCTTTACCATATTCCACCACCGGGATCCAACCCGCTTTGATAATTTCATATTCTTTAAAAGCATACACACGAACACGCCTTTGTCGTACCATTCGTCTAATAAGCATTCGAACTATATTCAGGCTGCATTCGCGATTCTCCGAGAGTGTGGAGCCGCCGTGCAATAAGACGTCAGTAGTCGGGACGCGCCGTCGCCCGACAGAAGGACCGTTTCTAGCTGAAGATGTCTTAAGCTTCTTATTACATATCCTCAGAAATTACCGTACTCACTTATAGTTGATATGAACAATATGCCATACAAAAATAAAGAAAGTTATTTTTAAACGTAATAAAACTGTTTAAAAATGTGGAAGTGATGTTGTATCATTGATTTATATAAGAAAAATAGACTAATTTCATAATGCTTAATACTAATGCTTAAAATTAGATCAAATTAAAAAAAACATATAAACTCAATCAACAGTTACTCTTAGAAAGATACTCGGGGTTTTCCTTACATTTCCTTCGTATAAATTTTAAATATTGCTCAATAAAACGTCGTAATAGGATCTTGTTTTCGAGAGGATACCTCGCTAAGAGGCTTACGGCCGCCATTATACCCGATACAAAGAGTAGATTCACAAGTAGAAACACGATTCTGCTTTGCATTTTCAATTATAAAATGAGAAACAATGACAGTTCTGATGCCGAATACAAACAAAATACGTGATCCAAATCTTCGAGGACCCAATTATCATACACGAGCTTGCCTAGAATCACTAAGCTCATTGTTCTATCGATTTTACAACTAAGAATTATGTTTCTGTAAAATATTTTTACACCAACTGAACTCAGAGGTCTTCTACTAACCAGATTCTAATTAGTAATCGTCAAGTAGGTTAGTTAGTTAGTCAGTGGAAGAGCGCGAGGACCAGTGGCGGATTTACCAGTAGGCTGAGTAGGTTTCAGCCTAGGCTGGCATATTTTTTGGGGCGGCATGTTTTATATTTTTGGGGCGGCAACTTTGGGGACCCAATCGTTCCTGCCTTAAACGTGCCGTGTCACGAGCGGGCGTGAGGAGCAAAAAAAAACGGAACCGTGTCAACGGGAAACTAAAACATGACAATTGTAGAAGCAGGGGCGGCAAAAACTGTACAGCCTACACCTTATTTTTTTTTAAATCCGCCACTGGCGAGGACCCAAAATGAGTCTTGATCTCCGACAATAAGAGCCTCCATTTCAGTCTGTCCTGCGCCATCTCCTGCCAATCGTTTACCCAGAGGTCGCACAGGTCCTTCTCCACTTCGTCTTTCCAGCGATACTTGGGGCGGCCAACCGGATGGCGCCCACTTGGCAGGCCCAAGTAGGTAAGTTGCATGAATTTTAGGCCCTGGTTTAATCCGAAATGAAATTTTGATCCTTGTGCGCTAGTGACGATAGTGTTGGTAAATAAATGTATAAATACCGCCGATTGGTGCGCAGCTCCCTTCGCCGACCGGTCACCTTGTTGCACACACACTCCCGAATAGGTCCTCAGGACCTCCGTAATAACATATACTACAGGCTAATTATATACGTCCCGTGACGAATTCCGAATACCGACTGTATGTATAATGTGTGTTATGAAAGAAACGTCAACATTTCAAATTTTGAATTTACATTTTTTATCAGTATTTCGACCGGTTCTAAATACTGAACATAAGTAATATAAATAAAAGCCTAAAATAAGTTTGTACAGTGAAAATACGACAAGAGTTATTACATTTCTTTTTAGCGAAATCATAAAAACACAGGCCCATTAAAAATAATTAAAATTAGTAATATCATACGTAGTAAATAATAAGTTCTAAATTACTAAATGGCTTTTAATCACGCAACAATTGTTTAACAAAGCTCCAAGGGGTGTTCATTAACCCTGCCACTTCACGCGGCGGCGCGGCTAACTTGCGAGCCCTCAGGGCTAACACACACACAGGACACGACGTCGCGTTGTAGAATATCGTGACATCGTGATAAGTTAAGATGCCGTGGCGCACTACGATGTACATCGTAAATGATTGGCTATATACAAGTTCAACTCTCCGTTGTTATATAGGGTTCCGTTTTTAGCCTTTGGGAACGAATCTCTGAAAATCAGGAAGTCATAAAAAATTGTAATGCAATGTTTCGAGTTTTGTGTTATTTCCAACAAATGAAGCAAAGCAATGGATGTATATACGAGTACTTAGTATTTTCAGGGATGATGGAGATGCGATTTGGAAAAAATGTCGGAAGTTTTGCATCACCAACTACCATGATTTTTACGATGCAGGTCGTAGATTGCCACGACGCTAAATCGCCATCTTAGACGACGTCGCAACGTACCACAATACGACGTCACAACGTACCACAATACGACGTAACGTAACGTGTAAATGTGTTTAGGCGTCACTCACAGCTCAAAACCGTCGGAATATTAGACGAGGGTCAAACTATTACCAACTATTAAGTTGAATGTTTGCGCCAGGGACCCGTATTCATATAATAAAATATCGTTAATGGCTCAGAAGCGGCGATTAGTGGCGCCTCCCTCCGCCCTTCTTACCTACATTCCGGTAAAGGGCAAAATCATACTCATACGATGAAGAGCCTCTAACGAGATTTTGATTTCATATCTCAAAGCTGTCAGATATCGATATCGTATGTTTAATATAAACAAAATATTAAACACACGAGATATTATTTCTTTCAAGTATTTACAAGGCGATAGTTATAGGTTATATATCGGAGTATAGGATTTAAGTAGCTAAAAAACTTAATTGTTTGTACTTTAATATTCAATTCAAATTAAAAATATGTTCTTGAAAATAAATCCTTTGCGCATTCTTTAACGTCTACATTAATCTATCACAACATCGCGAGGAGTTTCGTTGTGAAAGAAAACGGTGAAAGGAACTCCATAACACACCTCTTTTTTTAAGTTTAATCCTAAATCTTTCGTTATTTGCCTCTGGAACTTTTTACTCCACACCATCCTCGCACCTATTTCTAATTGTTATGCGCTACTATGTTCGTGTTTGAAGGTGTAAAGATATGAGAATTTCCAATTTTGTCCTCGGGAGCTGTTAGCACATGTAACCAAGTTCAAATAGAACTCTAATCCAATTTGATGTTTATAACAGATGTCCATGGTCGGCACTAACCATCAGACTTACTCTATAACATATAACAACACACATCTTCAGTAAAATAACTTAAACGCAAAAAGCGGGAAGTCAATTTTTATGTGACCCGTACTCATAGCACCCCTCTCTCCCCATCTCGCAGTCATAACGCTACGATCGCGCGTTATCTCGTAACGAGGGTTTAATTCTCGTCTCGAAGTTCGAAGGGCACTGGGAATTATACGGCGGTATTAATGACATGCGTTTAGCAATACTTTTGTTTAACGACAAGCTCGCAACTCACATGGCAGTTGGGAAAACATCAGTTATGGGCTAATGTCGAGGATAAATGCTCCCAATAAAATCCCACTTTATTATTAATACGAAATTCACGTGCGTGGTTTCTATGCCGTTTCGTGTCTTTGGATGAAATTTAAATAGATTTTTTCAAACACTTTATTATTATTATTTTTTATAATTATACCTACACGATAAGGCAGACGGGCTACCTGATGGAAAGCAGTCACCGTCGCCTGTGGACATTTGCAACACATCGACGATGCATTGGCGACTCATCTGTCGCCAATGCATCGCCAGCTTTGGAGGAGAGCTCTTTTTACACCTTTTTTGAAGAGCCCCATGTCATGGCGCTCCGGGAATACCTCAGAAGGAAGTTCATTCCACATCTTTCACGTCCTTAACAAGAGCATACGTGCAAACCGACTCGTGGAGGACCGCCACTAGTCCAGTTGGTGTGGATGGAACTTCATCCTTCGGCGAGTGGTGCCATGGAGAAATGGTGACGTAGGTACCAGGTCAAATAGTTCTTCGGAGCACTCTATTAAATGCTACACGAAAATCGAGCAAACATGCATAAGAAAGAATTAAATTGCTTAATACTCGTAACTTTGATGACATAATAAGTACTTCTGAGGTTAAAAACAATTTTAATCATTCATCTTCATTGATCTTCAATGTGGCGTCTCCGCCGTCTCAACGACCGAGATAAGTACTCTGTTGTTTTAAAAATGTCAACTGTCGCTAAAATAAATTCGCTTGGTTGTGCTTCGTCAGCTACTTTTGGCGTTAGTGGCGTTATTAATTATTTCAATTTTCGTAAAAATAATAATCGCTGCCACTTAAATATTAATAAGGAATAATAAACGTTCAAATCAACCATATTTACGAAGATTATATCTTGTCGTCCAGGATACATTTCTATTTGTCTATTTAATTTCTAAGATCAATATTAAATGCCTACAATTTTATATCTTTAAGCGTAATCGCACCCTCTGACCCGAAGTCAAAGAAACTTTACTTTAACCAATATAAAAGTTCCATCCTCTCATTT
Organism: Epargyreus clarus clarus; assembly: GCA_014595695.2. NCBI lineage: Eukaryota > Metazoa > Arthropoda > Insecta > Lepidoptera > Hesperiidae > Epargyreus > Epargyreus clarus. Next base: position 472,703 of record JACTTY020000150.1, read on the forward strand.
TTTACGTATAAGTAAATGTGTGCAATGCTAAGGATTTACACGCTGAAGTGGGCTTTTATCCTCTTGTCAATCGAGAAAACCAATCACTGTCAATTTCCATGCGTCGCTCGAACGCCGAATGTCGGGAGCCGTGCGCTCGGTTATTGGTTAAAAGACACACATTTATTACCTATTGTATTGTAGAGCCGTATAAGATTTCCAGTTGAGATTTAATATCATCATCATCATTTTTTATTTGTATCAGTTATCTGGGCTTTGACCTCCAGACTCTGTGCTCGTTATACATGCGTACATAGCTTTATGCCACTTTTTTTAACAGTCTTTATAGTCTTATAGTCTTTATAGTCTTTTTTATCAGCCCGAATGAGTAAACCGATCTTTAAAAGACAATCACAAACAAAGACTGCAATTTTAACAAATAATTTGTTTATTGTGTAATTAAGCTTGGTGTCCACCCCGCCCCGCTCTCCTCGCGTCAATCCCACGACGCAATCACTGTCAATTTCCAGCCGCCGTTCGCCGCCTGCATATGTATTCGACAATATTCGATAATTCCGACATAGTACCTCTCTTTAATAAAACTAATAAATCGAACTTTAAATTAAAATAAGGCTATTGCATATTAGTCGTCCGTTAAACGAATCCCACCAAAAAAGTTGTAAATCGAAAATCGAAAATCGAAAATCGAAAACCAAAAACAAAGACATCTGGAAAAATATATTGTTATTATTTATCCGTGTACTGTATGAACATTCACAACGTTATTTTATTAGTATTGATAATTAATGCAGTGGTGTTGGGTAGGTCAAAAATTGCACCAGAACAAGTTATTACCCGACTGCCAAGGAAGGGTTATGTTTTTCGCGCGTATCTTGTATGTTTGTCTTTCTTTATTTGATCCGATCTTACAAACGGCTGGATAAATTTCGACAGTTAAGGTGTCCTTATATTCGTCTCAATGACCCGAGTGTCCTTAGATAGGTGTTAGAAAAAAAAAAATAACAAAAAAATAAAACCGACTTCTATGTCACTACAAAGTAAAAAATAATTGAAATAAATGTTGGTTTAGTACATATTTCTGAAGTTGGCGCTCAATATATTTCGTTTGATAACGGCGTAAACAGCGTGTCCAATATGAGCTCCGCTCGCTCCAAATGCCTAACTTGTATGGTTTAGGCAGGAGGCACCTTTGCATTATCAGAGTTGAAGAGTTGAAGGCCAAATTTTACATCATATATCTCTACCTATCAACCTTATTAAATATCCATAAGTTCCAAATGCCTAACTTGTATGGTTGAGGCAGGAGGCACTTCTGCATTGCCAGGGTTGAAGAGTTGAAGGTCGAATTTTCCATCATATCATATTTATCTAGATACTCAATGTTCATTTAAAGTTTCATGACAATTGAGTGGGCAAAAGTAAAGTTGTCATAAAATATGTAAAAAGCAGGGGTAGTGATGATGAGTTCCACCCCATTACTTAAGTTCTAATCATCAGAGCATACTAATATTATAGTAGGAAAGTACCGCAATAAAACACCCTTACATATGAAAAAAAGAAAATTGAAATTGGTTAAGAAATACTCGAGTTATTGAAGTTTATATCGGGAAAGAAAAGAAAGAAATGGGGTTTTTCCAATTTCCCGGGAAAACTGGCGAAAATTTTCAAATTTCCTCGAAATGGGACCCCCTGTGAAACTAGCCGCGTACAATGGTGTATGAATCATGTCGATCGGTCGCGGCATCGTGAAAAAATCGCCGAACAAACATAAAAAAAAAAAATATATACGGTCGAATTGACGGTTGTCTAAGGTAGTAACCTCCTCCTTTTTGGAAGTCGGTTAAAAAAACAAAAAGGGCGAATTTTTGGCGCGAAATAGTAACATATTTCAAAAAAAAAGTTAACCGAACCTATCGAATGGGGTATCAAATGAAAGTAAATTAAACGTAGATTATAAAAACATATTTGTATATATATAAAACAGCAAGATGACTGACTGACTGATTAATTAAATGACTTTTTCATTTTTCAGAAATCAACGTACATCCAAAACTGTTCAACTTAGGGTTCTGAAATTTTGCACATATGCTTACTATATAGCGTAAATAAGTACTAAGAAAGGTCTTTTGGAAATTCCACCCCTAAGAGGGTAAAATAGGGAAAAACTGTTTTCTTGAAATCCTTTAATTTTGAAGCAACTACTATAAAATTTTGTATTTGGCTTTCTGGATAGGAACAAGCACACACCTATCTATCCCCTTCCGAAAAATCAACCCCGTAGAGGGTAAAATAAGGCTTAAAAGTTAATTTGAACAACCGTCAATTTTGAAGCAAACACTATAAAATGTTGTATCAGGCATGTTCGATAAAAATAACGAAATTCTACCCCTAACGAGGTAATATAATCACCGGATAGATCTTTTATAGATCATAAATTGTTTTTTTTTTTGCGAAATAACGCGTTTTAACCAATAAAAAATACCAAACCTATCGAGTAGGGTATCAAAACAAAGGAAATACTCATAGGTTATTTATATAGCGTAATTTCGCACTACGAGGATAAAATAGGATAATATTGTTTGAACATCTTTTGATTTTGAAGCAGATACCTACTATGAAACTTTGTATTTAAAAATAATGAAACGCCTATTTCACCGTTTTTGGAAATTCTACTTCAGTCTGTTTAGTGCAGTCGGGTTTTTGATTTTTTAATTAAATTACTTGTTTACACTCGTATTTTCTTTACACAGTACCCGGACAAGTAGTCACTGAGTTATTCGTACACTTAGCGGACTACTAGACACTTCGTTTAAATTAAAGATAAATGTATTAGACTGTGACAAGTTTCAAAATATTTAAGTGTAAAACTTTTCCTATTTACGCGCTGTTGCGGCCGCAGATTTCGGCGTCGCGGGAACTCTTCGAGACAATTAGCGCTAACGACAAAGCAAGAGCTAATTAGGCCACTCTAATGCCAATGCTTTGATGTAGCTCGTTATAAATAATGAATACATGTTTGTTATGTTTCACTTTAAAACATTATGACTTATTACAGGTGGTCTACACCTGTATATCTAGAACGATGTTAAACAACGTTATTGGTGAATATACAAGGCGGATACCTTCATACTAGAATAAATGAAATCACAAACGTCCTACTTCCTTCCTTCCTAGTAACATATTTCATAACATGTTTCAATAATTAAAAAATACGCCATTATCTTATAAGCCGTACCTAGTATAAGTTGTATGCGGTTCATGAGAAATCCTGATTGGAATAGAAGATTTTTAACGAAATATAATTAATAAGTTGGTCATAAATTACTTATGTGATTGCCCTAGCTTTGGAAAGCCTTAATCGTCATATTTAATTTTTGGTGCGCTTTTGAACATATTATGTATAATATATCGTATATATTGTAACCCAAAAATTGACTAAATAAAGATGATTATAATTATGAAATAAAGGTCAATATATTTCCTGTAACTATACCTATACTTCTTAGCTTCTTAGATACAAATGTGGATAAACAGTTTCAGAAACAGATATCATTAAAATAAGTGATGCTAAAAACGTGTCCCAAAAAGAAAGTATGATATTGCACTTGCAGTAAGGCTGTAAGAACCAACAAGCACACCACACTCGCACAGCTGTACTCGCCGTTCAATTACACTGATATTTCACATTACCAGAATCCTTCGATATTTTCAAAGAGACAGCGATTTAGATATAATGAATCTGATATATTTTATATCATCTACACATATAATTGAAAAATAAATATCGAAAAATTGTAGCACAGAATATTACCAACAATTACCCAAATTAAAAGTAATACATACTCATTTTTTGATATTAGAATCAAATATTTAAAGTACAATGAACATCACACACCACGTCCATTACAAACACGGTAAACCTTTTTAAAAACATTTGCATAATTTAATTTACATATTTACTTACGAACAATGTTCTCCGCAGTATAAGAATAAATAGTATTTGTTAATTATTCCCGGTTTTATTTCTGTTTATTTTAGACAGCCCTGGCCCTGGAGATTGCCTATAAATTGTAGTCAGCGACAACAGGGCTGCCACCTGCGCGCTGGACATAACGAACACGAATGTCACTGGGAATTATAAATGAAATGCAAAAATCAAAACTTTCAATTAAATATTCAAGCAAAAAAGTAAATTGAACGTGACATTTAATTTCCAAGTGATTTACTTCGTAATGAAACCGGTAGAATTGTGGACACTGTCACGTGGAAGAACCCCGTCTGGTCGACTCCGGCGGTACCACCGCCACGCCTATTTTTGTCTAGTAACAGCAGTGTTAAGCACTACTGCGTTCTGACTTGAAGTGTTTGGAGCCATACTTGTTCGAGGTGATCCAGCTTAGTACTAAAGGGTAGCGGTGCATCTATGACCGACCCCAAATACGCCACAATAAGGTAATCTTATCGGGGGTTGATTACAGATGCATATGGGCAGCAGCAGCCATTTACCATCAGATGGACTGCATATTCGTCTGCTACTCCTATATTAAAATAACGCTTCCATTAGAGACGACATGAAATTAAATTATATCGTGGGATTAAAGTGGGATCATGGATATTCTGTTTTCACACATACTACTACAATTTGAAAAGTTTGTGTGAAATTGTGTGCTAACGGTTACTTCATTGTCTAAACGTTTCTAAGAAAACAACTAATTGACAACTAATTTTTATTTTTGGTTTCGTGCAAACAATCATAATAGTTAAGTACTATTTTAATTCAACGTAGATACAAGGATGATTTATAATTATGTCAATATTGAGAATAAGTTAAATGTATCAAATTTTACTCATATTCGTCTTCTCTACACACTACTTAAACTAGTGTAGTGAAGTAACTAAAATAAGACTTCACAACCAAGTACCGATGTCCATTAGCCGTAAGCCGAGGGCGGGCGCGCGGGCGCCGGGCAGCCCTCGGTGAGTTATGACGTTGTTCCCTGCGAAGCGGCACTTCGTTAGCCCAAACCCTTATAATTACCTCTCCCAATGTTTTTAGTATTGTCTATTGTTGTAAGCCCGCTCTTTGTACGCCCTTAAGGTATTTTGTCTACCCTTATACGATTTATTGGTTTACTCTATTAAATTACATAAATTTAATTTTCTGAGTATTTTCTGTATTTTTGGCTAAAATCGTCGATGTTTTACTTCTGAAGATTTTATAGCACTGATATGCTTAGTTAACGTAATATCAAGACGAATCTGAATATAGTCGTTGAATATTCTTACGAGTACCACCTGTTATCGAATAGGTGGAGTATTACTGACAACTTTTCCTTCAGATCTGTGTCCTGCCTGAAAGCAATCTGCCAATATTCGATATAATTTAGATGAAATTTGCTACTTGACAGTCCACTTCGTCGTCGATCCATTATTGTCCCAATTCTGGGCGTTGATCTCCTTTTAAAGTAAGGTCACTGCGCCTGATGCGTATTAGAAGAGTTCTCTCACACCTTTAACAATCTTGTTTTTCTCAATGATACTGACGTGTGTAGCTTGTCTTAAGGTGTTTTCCTTTATCGTTAAAACAAGTGATAATTAACTTGTAATACGCAGATAACTTCGAAAAAAAAGGTGTTATGCATGAGTTTCGAACCTGGAGACCAGAATTCGGAGTATATTGAGGATCGGACATGCAATCTATCACGGTATTAACACAGTCCTCTTACAGCTCACATTCGTAGCATCTCCACACTACAGCCTTATCTCTCTGTTCCCGTGGCTAGTGGCGGCGCATCTTGAGCTCACGCAGCTGTCTCGCGAGCCACGCCACGCCGTCTGCCAGCCCGGCGCCCGACAGCCCGCTCGACGAGCAGATGTGCCACGGCTTGTCCGTAATGCGCTCCAGACCCAACGCTGGAACACGAACAAGACACTTGATACAATTTTTAACATAGGAAAACTGAAGTACTTATTAATATAACAGACTAACTAACAATTTTGTTTTGTTGGAACTAAAATGTAGGTAATACTATGCCTGTTGTGGTAATAAAATTAAAATTAAAACAATACACATTATATGTATTCGTATACAACACCATGTACACGATAAAAAAAGTTTTATGTAGGACAGGCAGACTTGTATAGTATCTTCTACTTAACAAAACTAACAGAGGCTGATTCATAAGTATCGCAAATAAACCGCAAATAAACCGATGGGTGTAGAAAACGAAAGTTTATAGAGTTTCTTATCCACACATAGTTCTGCTTACAATAGAATAGATAAAAAAAAAATGTGAGCCGTCACGGGACGCCTGGCAGATGTGAAACATCGACATTATTTTGTAAAAGTAGGTAATATGCAGAAAAAAAACATATTAATTTTTTAATGTTCATATTTATAACAAATAAGAAAAAACTTTCGTGCGCTGCTCGCCATCAGCTGATTTTGAAATACAATTCTGTCAGTCTTAATAAATTTATTCTCTGAGAAGAATGACATTAAAATTAATTAATAATTTAAAAACATTGTATGCAATGATTTTTATGTGAATTTTAATCTACCAAGATAGTAGATTTTACATTTGCTGGCGCTCAAAACACACCAAATATACGCGTGCTTAATGCACAGATAAATGCATACTTTAATTATAAAAAAATAATTAACTTACTGATGACTTGATGGTGTGTCATAGTGTGATTTTGCTTTCTTTGCAGAAGGCTGATCACTTTCACTCTCTAAATTATCACGGTCAGACATTTTATTATCAGAAAAATAAGCGGGCAATACTTAAAACATACAAAATACGTCAAGTGGTGTAAAACGAGTTAAAACGACTCCAGTCGCTCTCGCGCGGCATAGTAATACACACGAATGTCACTGAACACGTTAAACGTCATTATTTTGAATTTTAAGCCTCAAAATGCCTTCTTGTGCAATGCATAAATGCAAAAATTATGCTCGAAAAAGAAACAAGATTCATGGAATCACCTATCACACGTAAATGAAGAGAAATTATTAAATTTTGTTTATTTTTCGTGTTCGATCCGCCATGATTACATGAGTAACCAGAAAGAGACAAAGTATGTTTTTGTCAATGAAAGTAATGAAATGCATGGTCATGCATTTTGCGTCTTTATCACTTTCATTGTCAAAAACTTTCATTGATTGAATTGAACTGTCATAGATCAATGAAAAAATTTTCATTGATCTATGACCATAGATCAACAGAACAGAAGTGACATTTTATTGAAGCTCACGATGTTCATACGTGTATGTTATAGTTTAAGATCCCACTGCTTAATTTTTATATTAGTGTGTTTTAGTCAAAATATAACTTTTTATAGTTTATTTTAATAAAATAAAATCGATATATGGGAAATTCTGTATCCTAATCTCTAAATTTTCTTCGATATCTGTGGTAAATAATAAAAAATATTACCATAAAATTTATATAGGATAGTATACGGTATTTTAAAATTTCTTTAATTGAATAAATTAACCTAAACATAATTTAATAAACAATCTTTGTATAGCCAGAAATTAATCCTCAAAAAGACCACGGTAAGATTATATAAAATTCGCATGTCACGATGTTAGTTACTGTACTCCTGCGAAACGCTCTTACTGATTTTCATCAAAATTTATATGCATATTCAGTAAGTCTGAGAATTGGCTACTATCTATCTATTTTTCATATGTCTTAAGTGATAAGGGTTGTTCACCCTTAACATTTTTTTTATTTATATGGCAACACAATGTTTGCTGGGTCAGCTAGTACATTTATAAAATGTACACAACTTTGCAATTAATGGTCGTGTGTAAAATAAAACTGAAAATAATAAACATAAATTAGTAAAGATACTTCGCCGCCTTGAAATTGAATGAAGCCACAAACGGCTTATTGGTAAGTTTTTTTTGAATTCTTGACAAATAAAAACATTTTTAGAGAAAATTTACAAATAAATAACTAATACTGCGTAATTTACATAATAGATAAATAATTATTTCAAATATTTTAGGGACATTTTAGCACGGAGACGTGGCAAAACTTTTTTACGCAACTATTTCAATTCTCAAAACTGGGTACATTTTCTTGTTAGGAGTGAGTAATCTTTACTAATATACGATAATAAATATAAACAATTTTTAAATCGTATATTTTAAACCAGTCGATACATCTGTATAGATACATTCTTTCATCAAATTATATATTTATATAATAATAATTTATTTAGTTAAACTGTACTATAACATTTCTACGTAAACGATGTACTAAAACTATTATCGACAGTTCTGGACATTTTTTACCTTCTGTTCCATTATTTCATTGTCTTTGACAAGCATGAGTATCAATGAGAAATATACGTCCATACGTCCCGTTTTTAACGGGACAGTCCCTTTTTTCGATGCTTCGTGCCGTTGTCTCCGAAATGAACCGTTGCCATTGTCAATTAAGTAACAGTAAATATTCTAATTGTGAAAAAAACATGGGGTGCTCCATTTATCAGTTTTCATAAAGCGCCCCACATTTTTTGCACAATTATACTATTTACTTTTCCTTAAATGATTCCTAGATTGAAAATTATTTTCTACTTTTTAGTTAATTTTATCATAAAAGCGTGTTTTTTATTATTTCTAACTATATTTTTTCAAGTAAAAAGTATTTGACATAAAAAAATCGATGTCCCGTTTTGACTGAAGTAATCATTGGTCACTATATTCCATGGTCAATATTTACGTTTGCGTACACTTGAAACGCAAGGTCAAACACTAGTTGTCTTTTTTTATCACATTGTTCTAATAGCTCTGTCCCTTATAGAACATTTGTCTATGTAGTTAAAGGTAATCGTCGCCACGCCAGAAATCTTTTTTACGTGCGGCTATAGATGTTTCACATCAAAAAGTCCTCTACAGTCTGAGCAGTGACGTAACTATACTTTTGGGGATCCGGGGCAAATTCATTGCATGAGGCCCTAAGAAATTCGCTCACGAATACGTACTTTAGTAATTGTTTGGTCCTGACAACCATTGTTTTATGCTGATGTATACACATTTTTTTTGATCGCGCCCCCGGGCCAATCAGGTCTGGGTGTGAACAAAATTTTTCTCTGAGGGACTATATCCATAGATGTGTTACCGGCGGCGACGTGCGCGGCGGAGAGCGCGTGCGGCGCGTCGCACTTGTTGGCGAGCAGCAGCAGCGGCACGCGGCGCGCCAGCGCGGGGTGCGCCACCAGCAGCTCCAGCTCCTCGCGCGCCACCACTGACACACACACATACACACCGGTAACATTACGCGAACGATAGATAACTGCGTGTGACTCCACGGGCACCACCGCGTATTTCAGCAATAACAACAATGTGAAGGGCTGCTATGTTCCGAGGCGTTCCAACTTAGTCCTCATGGGTAGCAATGTAACTATGACAGACGTAATCTTATCTTATCTGAGGATAGTTTCAGATATCCATGGGTAGCAAGGAGCACTTACCATCAGGTAGACTGTGCGCTTTCTGCTTCGATATAAAAAAGAAAAGAAAATTGCAAGGTGGTAGAACCAGTACAGTTCGACCGACATAACACCAGTACTACCACCAGAGCATTACTGGGATAAAGCAATTTCCATTTCGGCAGAAGAATATGAATGCCGCCTGAAATATACATTATGAAGCGACCATCTTAATTCTCAAGAGCAATCGTGATTAGGTAAGTACATTATTATCTGTTACGGACAGAATCAACTAACCAATCCAGTAATTAACTGCCAGTAACCCGCCGTCTTATCCTGCATCAAATCTGGCGCTATCTCGTGTATTTATCTAGCTGTTCGTGTCACAGAGAACTATCGGTGGCTCACTAAACCTCATTGTCTTTATTTATTAACGGGATTATGTGTAGTATCTAACATAGTATTAAGTCGAAATCAAGATAAATCTTGATCTAGCTAAGCTTACATAATTCATTACATACCGCGTCTTTACCGTGTTTATATAATTACTAACATTTTAGGCATATGCTTCAATTTTTAAATTAGTTTTCCTTTGTGTTACAGAGAACCTTTTTACAGGTCTTTCATACGTATAGTACAAGAATTGTAGGTGAATTCCGCGCCAAACTTCTAGTCCGATCTAAAGTTGTTGCGCGCAGGTGTAGTCAGACAGCCAATGCTGTCATCGTCCCGCTAATATCTACAATTTGCTGTTGCGACGAGGCTCGTTTCCATATTCAGAGCGGACTAGAAGTTTGGCGCGGACTCTATGTTCGAACAAAACGACAGATTTGATAAGAGAATGTATGTTTACCGAGGCGCAGATGGTCCGCGGAGTCGACGACGAAGATGATGGCATCAGCGGTGCGGTAGTGGCGCTCCCACAGCGGCCGCAGCCGCGCCGCGCCCGACACGTCCCACGCGCGGAACGACACGCCGCCACCTTCACGCACACACACATACGAAACAATAACGCATATTATAAAGCCTCGATAGTTAATAGTGTCAAGCGTTACTTTAAGAAAAGTAAGAAACTTCTTGCATCACTTCAGCACATTGAAGAAACGGCTTCTTAATATGAAAGTCTAGGTACGAATCCCAGAATCAGATTTTTTCAAAGTTATGTAATATATGTGTATTTCCAGTTTTAAACAATCCTCAGCCATGTGCCTGATAGCTCTTATTGTCTATCAATACGCCCTGAGCCAGCGCGGTGCTCTACACTGAACTGAGACTTGATTCTGAGAAGAAGCCTACTAAGCAATGGGGCAATAATTACTACCTATATCTTACTCTGAAAATGGTCCTGCTGATGCGCAACAGTGGGCGGCAAGTTGGGCGGGTGCTGCGGCTGCGGCTGGCGCGGGTCTGGCGGGTGCAGCGCGTGCAGCAGCGTGCTCTTGCCGCTGTTGTCCAGCCCCAGCACCAGCACCGTGGCCTGCTGCGCGCCGCCGCCCAGCCACCCCGACAGCTTCTCCAGCAGACCCATGCTCTGCCAGATGTTGTACATTACTACGTATAAACATCGAAAACTCACCGGCTGAACAAGTTAGACCACTACCTGATTATCAGTCAACATTGATATACCTTTAGTAGAAAACGTAGATAGATTAATGACATTACAATCGACGCTTATTGATGGCGCTCATCGCGAGAAATATACAATACGAACACCTACGAAGATGTAAGAGGTGCAAATAGGATAGCACTTGTATAGAATGCACAAAAAGAGGTAAACACTTTTCGAATGTTTATGTGACCTATCTACGTTTTTAATAGTGGTATATCAATGGTAGTAGAGCAATGGCAAGCAATATTACCTATTCATTGGTCAAATTCATTGGTCAAATTGGTAAAATGAATTTGTAACCAATAAACGAACTATTTGTCATGATTATGCATATAATGGAAATATAGATTTACTATTACCATAACATTAATATAAATGATCCAATCATATTACAATATTATAATCCGAAAATTGACATATCATACTGTGTAAATTTGATTTGTCATCATTTGTTATCTTACTGTTTAGGTTTATTTATTCCACTACTTTATCATTTTTTTTCCATGTTTGAAAGGAGCATACATTAGTGGTTAATTTGAAACATAGGTTTCCTCCCACCTTTCATTCTTTCTTCAAACAAATATTTTATTTTCTGAATCAATATCTAATCTGATTAACATTGCCTTTTGTTTGTTTCTTTAACTAATTTAGATTTACAAGAAACATTTCAACGGCTGTAAAGTACAAGTCCTACTGTCTAGTGATTCTACCTGAAAATAAGCGAGAAAAGAGAAAAGTAATAATGTCGTCCCAATATTAAGACTCGACAAGTTGTTGGAGCGGAAACCGAACCAGCAAATATTATTGCGCCCCACTTACTTCCCGGGAAGTTTCGTCCTTCGCGATAACCAACTTAAACTTAGAAGACAGGATCACGGCCTTCTTGCTTATTGCTCAGTATTTTCCCGAACAACTTATTAACGAATGTATATATGAAGGTCTCAAAGGATTTTGTAAAATTACGACTGGCGTAGTTGTCATAACTTAGTTTATCATTAAAAGTTTTGGAACTTGTATTACATATTAAAAATAACACATAATTTTGGAAAATAACACACACATAACTTTGTAACGTCTTTGTACTTACGTCGTTGAAGTAAGATTAAAATATTCCGAAACTAATTAGTCGGATTATCCCAAAAAGAACTGAACTATACCCTTGGAAGCTTTAAATATAGAGTTGTGTTTTTTTTAATTAAAAGCTCATAGTTAATGCCCTTAATATATATGAGTACTTTACAATCTTCACTTTTATGGGCAAATGACTAACGATGGCTTGCGTATAGTAAATATTTAAGGTCATAAAAAAGAAATACTTTTCGATTACAAAATTAACATAAATGATATTGTAATAAGAATTGATTCCGTTTTCTTCACATTGGCCCTGATTTAAGTAAAAATATTTTAAATTTTATACAAACCAGTTAAAGTTGACCAATTTTACGCAAACTCACTCAATGTTCCTTTTCACAAAAGCCCCGTCCACTCATTACTGGAAAACTCCAATTTGTCCGACACCAATTTCGTAGTCAATCCAATTACAATAAACCTTTCAACATATTCGCCGCAGCCTCGGGTTCCGCGGTCGCGATCAGATCAGGATATCGGCGGATATAGTAACAATCACAAGAGAATGTCCACTACACATATAGTAGATATAAACAATAGAAAGACGCAATTAGGGCGCACTCCGCCGCTGTAGCGTAATCAGTATTGATGTTGCGTCCCGTTGTCGTGGTTACCGGCGACCAAACAGATGACACAGCTAATACACACTATATAAAACGTATAGTACGGACATCGTGCACGTGTCTAATTTAATTGAAAGTTTTCAAATACCTAATTGGTATAGAAAGAATCATATCAGGTTGTTACTTTACCCTTAGGTTATATATTACTGTGACCAAAGAAAGCATAGCGAAGTTTTTATAGTTCTAAAGCAACGGCGAATTATTAGAATCTCTTAAAATTTTCTTTTTCTTTTTCTTTTAAATTCTCACTTTCCAAACTATTTTTTTATTTTAATATGTTATTACCTGTTATATTATGTAATGAATCATATTTACATTGGGTATGTAGAGCCAATGTAATAGGCAATGTCATACATTAAGTATCTTTTTATAGGCATTTTGCCAACCTGCAAGAGTAGATGTTCCTTTAGATAGAATTACAATTCCCATTCCTAGCAATGAAATATAAGAGGTCGTATAAGAGGTCGCGGCTAGTTACTAGTATAGGTTGAGATAATAAAATAACAGTGTCAATAACAATAGTATATTATAATAAAATTAATACTGTCTTTTTATCGCATACATTACGTAAGAGTATATTTTCCTACAAAATATTATCCCATATTTATTATATTTTAATTGCGTGTAATTAATTACTTGCGCATAGAAGCGTAGATAAAGATATTGTAGGTAAATTAAGAAACCGTAATAAGTTTCTTTACAAGTTATTTCACTTTCTACATCTTGAGTAATTAAATAATAATAATAAAAACATATTTAAGAAACGCCTATCACTAGGCACAACAAAACATTATTATTACTAAACATATTATACTATTATATATATATACATTTCTTTATATCTGTGCAGTGATTGGTGCCATCCTATTAAGCATTTACAAATGCCTGTAGCAGGAGGAGAATTATATTGTATTAAATATACAATTTAGTTTAGTAGGGTCGTCGTAATCCATGTCGTCGTAAATCCATGACAATACTGTTTAGTTTCTTTTTTCATTCTACCATCTATTTATTCATTAAATTTATTACAATTTTAACTGATTACCTATATCACAAAACTTACTACCTATACAATCTCATCATAGACTAGTGCACCACGTTTCTTTACTACTAACTTCTTTAGTCACTGCACATTCGGAAACGTTAGTCACTTTCACCGCATCACTCTCTACACCTTCTGTCACATTTTTATCTTCTATTTGTTTCGTATCACCTTTAACTATCCTCTTTACTGTTTCGACGCTGCCTTTATTTTTGTCTTCCATATCAAAAGCTTCTGGATTTTTCGTGTTAGTTGGATATATATTTTTATTTTCTATTTGTTTCGTGTCAACTTCAACTATCCTCCTTACTTTTTCGACCTTCCTTTTATTTTCGTCCTCTATATCAAGAGCTTCCGGGTCTATCGTCTTCGTTGGGTATAAGATCTCGTATATCTCCTCGGGCGTGCGTCCCTTGGTCTCCGGTACGGCGAGCAGCGCGAACAGCGCGTACGCGAGCGTGAGTGCGGCGGCGAGCGCGAGCGCCGCGCGCAGGCCGCCGGCCGCCGCCGCCGCGGGGAACACGCCCACCTCCACCGCGTTGCCCGCGCACGCCGCCGCCGTTATCAACATCAACGCGCAACCGCGGTACTGGAATACAATAACACAATATAGTCCGATTCATAATTAGGTGTCCAGAATGTAAACAAAGGTGTTGACCTATCAAGAAAACATGTGTCAAATGGCAGTTTCTTATTTTTGACAATATTAAATTAAGATATCGATAATAAAATAAAAATCTAAATAAATTAAAATCAATTCACATTTTCCAATAATTATATTAACTCAATTTCATTTCATACAGTAATAAAAAACAAGATTTATGAGAAAAAATTAAATTGTGATAATGGTCACACAATCGGCATCCAAAACATTTTTTGTGTCGCCATTTTTAAGTTTCGTAGTTGATATTATTCATATTCGTGATCGTGATCGAACTCGAATTTTTTCTAGTTTTCTTAGCGGGCTTTTTTAATTGTGTGCAGTTATTAAGTTTTTGTTTTATGTTGAATTTTGTGAAAATTTTCTTTTCTTGTTAATTTGTTAAGGCTTGCAATACCTGTAATCGAATTTTGACAATGACATTTCTTTGTTTACATTTTGGACACCTAATTATGAATCAGACCATAATCCAATCTGATGCATATGAATATTTGATGAGTCTGTGCTGGGTTGTTACAAAATACCAACCTCGTAATGAAACATGTCAGCGAGCAGGCTGTAGGGCGCCGGCTGCAGCCCCGCGGAGTCGACGGCGACGGCGACGGCGAGCGCGACGGCCGCGCCGCCCGCGCCGCCCGCCGCGCCGCCCGCGCCCACCAGCGCCGCCGCCGCCGCCAGCGCCGCGCCCGTGCCCGCCGCGCACCACACTATCAGCGGCTGCACACACATCCAGAGGAATTAGCACGAGACTGAGCTCACAAAGTCAAAAAAACACTGCTGATTTATGATATGCATGGCACCCTACAGAAATATAATTAAATTACAGTGTAAGTATGTCTTGTAATAACTAACTATTAACTTATATTAATTAAGTACAGTATTCAGTAAAGACAGAAGAACAAAATATTTTGCTAACAGATTAGTCATGTTTTACGAAAAAAGTTTACCCGTCGTCCAATTTTCTCCACGAGGTAGAGCGAGAGCGCGGACGCGGCGAGCTGCACCGCGCCCAGCAGCACGGCGTGCCGCGCGGGCGAGGCCAGCTCCGCCGCCGCCGCGTGCGTGGCCGACAGCGCGGGGGCCGCCGTGACGGCGCGCGGCACGGCGTCGCGCGCCAGCACGAACACGCGCTCGGCGTACTGCAGGATGGCCAGCACGCCGCACGCCTCCTGCCCCACCACCGCGATGCCGCCGATGATGAAGGCGCGCCGCCGCCGCGGATCGCTCACTGTCAATTTAGGAAATTATTTCTTTGAATGAAAAGTATTTCTTTTCATGAAAAATCTTAAATTGAAGGCTCCTACATGCAACACTTTGCATATCAACAACGTGTTACAAAAAACTTATAGTATTCCTTCCTATATTATTGTAACAGCGGGCGATGCTAGTGAAAAAAGGCTTAATATGACTTGTTTCTAAAATTAAAAAGTTCTTGAAATAGGGTTAAAAATGGAGATGACTCGTTCGCCGAGTACTACCAATTATCCCCATCAGACCTCTCTGGCTCTCCGATGACGTCGTCAGCAAAAAATGTCACACTCACACATTTCTTTAGCAAGTTTTAAGGGTGATAGTTCGACCAGCTCGGGCTGCGGCAAGGCCTCCATTTCCTGGTCCAGCGCCGGGTCCTCCGCGGAGAGGCCCCGCAGCCACGCCAGTGACGAGCGCGCCTCCTGCAGTGTTTACCAATACTTAGTTACAAGCTAGCCAAAGTAATGAACACAAAACTATTTACTTATTAATTTGCCAGTTTAAAAAAGTATAATATGATAAGTTTGCAATATCTCGTTATTTTATTTTAATATGTTTATTTTAATGTGCCTATAATGATCTGATTGAGACAATTGAGACAATCTTGAAAGGTGAGGCTAAATAATCTATAAGAGATTTATAACATTGATTCTATAAAACTGTATACTGCATATATTTTGAAATGAGTATCATATAATATTATGATGAGTATTTAATATTGCGCTAACAAAATTATAGCGAAGTTTAGAGAATTAGATAGTAACCTTTATTTTTCCTTTAGCAGCGAGGAAAGATGGAGACTCTGGCATGAAGAAGAACACGAAGCAGTGAACCACGGACAGCGCCAGGCAGCACCACAACACCATGCTGCAACATTCATATCAGTTTCATACCTAATAATATATCTATACGCTAATAAGATTTCTATACAAACATTTCTAAATTTTCCACGTTGATTATTTTTCTTTCTTTATTATCTGTAAATACGGGACCATTTTAAAAAATACAGTAGCTATTCGAATTTTATCGCTATACTTAGAAAGCTATACTTAGAGAAAGTGTGTGCAATAGAATATGACTATAAATATGAATAGATTATGGCGCAGCGAACGAACGAATAAATAAAGCAATTCGTTGTCCAACACAAAGGAGAATTTTTGATGAACAATTGTCTGTTGGACAATTTTTCCAATTATTTTCGCAGGTCCCGTATAAAAGTGGCTTTACAGACGTCAGTTTGCCCGTCGGTGGTCAACTGGAAAAGCCGTTCACCCGTGCACGTGAATGTGTGCGATTGCTATAGTGTTGTTATGTATGTATGACGTACCGGTGCGGCAGGCGCGCGTCGGCGGCCAGGTACATGAGCAGCACGCCCGCGTTGTGCGCCAGCGCCAGCGCCGCCACCGCCGCGCCGCGCCACCGCGCGCTGCACATCTGCGCACACACATCCAATTACATATAATATTGCAAAAAATATTCTCTTATACCAGTAGGTAAGTAATAGAACTGTGCTCTCGATGCCTTAACACCCAAACTATAGGTACTTCAAAATAATATTAGCTTAACATTAAGGTTAAATATAGAATTAATAGTGAGAGCAAACATATATATAACGTGACTCCAGCGATGTTAAACCGTAAGCTAAACAACGTGTACGTGAGGGTGAGGCTACCTCTCTGGCGAGCAGCGGCGCGAGCGCCCAGGCCGCGGCGCCGCCGAGCCCGGCCGCCACGCGCGCCGCCACCACGCACGCCGCGCCGCCCCACGCGCCGCCCCACGCCGGGCCCCACGTGCTCGCCAGCTTCAGCGACCAGCACACCTTCGATGCAATCAACACATATTATACACTGCCACAGTAATACCAAAAGCGTATGATTTTGACTGTACTGGAGGTCTTATTTGGATGTATAGTCTAACTCAGCGGTTGGGATTATTCAATTTCTTTTTATATAATGTAGGAGTAGTAGACGAGCTTGCAATCCACCTGATGGTGGCTACTGCCGCCCATGGACATCTGTAATCAACCCCAGATAGGATTAGATATTCCTACCTGAGGTCAGCCATAGATGCGCCAATACCCCTGAGGACTAAGCCGGAACGCCTCGGAAAAGTATGTCTTCCTTACCACATCCTTGAGATCAGAACACAGCAGGTTTAAGTCCTCTGCTTCTATACCAAGTTTCGCCGCCCCCTAACGGGGTCGCCTCAGGGCTTAAAAAAACCTTTTTGATTGGACACGTCATTGTCATCAGTGTGAAGAAAACATTATTTTTGTGGGGTTTAGAAGCAATACGCGTACTAACCACGAAGCATCCTGAGGTGATGATGATGGCGAGCTTCCTGCCGGCGGCGAGCGCGTATGCGCTGAGCGGCACGCCGGCCAGCGACGCCGCGAAGGTGGTGACGGCCGCCACCACCGCGCCGCGCCCCGCCGCCTCGCCGCCCGCCGCCTCGCCGCCCGCCGCCTCGCCGCCCGCTGCCTCGCCGCTCGCCAGCGACACCCAGCCCAGCGCCAGACCGAACGACACCGTTGGGATATTTACTGGAAAATTAATATTGAGCGTTTGTTAATCGCATTCTTTGACGTTTAAAAGTCAGTAATATAACGTAAGTAAATACTATATTTTCTTTATAATATGTAATTGAGCAAACGGTACACCTGATGATAAATGGCTACTGCCACTTGGATATCTGTAATTAATCCCAGATAAGATTCGAGTCCTGTGGTCAGCCACATTGTAGTAATAAATACACACCTAAGAAAAAGTAGCATTGTACCACATTCTTATCCGTTGCATGTACGTACCTACTACATTATTTACTTTATTTTTATCTTACTTAAATATTGGACGATATTAGCATGTATACGACTTTAGACGGTATACCTTTTCTAAGCTCGTTTATCATAAATACTAAGAGTCTGAACAATTGACTCTTAGCAATGCCCTAGTATATTTTTTATTTATCTTTACTTAAAAAATACATTAAAACTTATATTCTCCTAAAACTGCTACTTTTGCAGAGAGAACTTCCTCTTAACATTGATTAGCAAAGTTGATAATTACCATTTCTTGCTCACGAAATCGAGACGAGTTTCGCAAAAAGTTCACAGCATCGACCGCGGCGTGATGAGGCATCCGCTTTTAACGGCAACAGTTTATGTTTTAATAGGGTCATCTTACAGTGAGTAGGTACTTATCTCCAGCTATATTATTACATCACTTGGATAATTTTATTTACTATGTTGCTAAAAACACAAACTACATGTGAAGCATGTAGAACTTTAATTCATATACAGAAATAATAAGCTTTAAATGACGTCTCTCAGATTTTTTTTCAGAGTTTACATCAGACATAAAGCGCGCCTTTCACCGTATATTGTGTCATTGATTTGTTCATTATGTGATTGTGGATGTAGGATTTATTTTCTAAAAGTTATATTTAATATATTTTTCATGTCAAACTAAAGAATTCCGAATGATAATATTCTTTTTGGTTCATACAAAGCATCTGTCTTTGCTACTCGCTAACAGATGGCGTTTTACGCTCATAATATTCCTCGTTATATACATACTTAAGATAAGAAATATTGTAGTTAATTCATTAATTTTTCATAATAAACATCCATCATATACATTATTACAACATAGGTATTTCTTTAATTTAAAGAACAAAAATAAAATTGGTAAAAGTTGGGTATGTAAATAAATTATAATATTTTTTGCATAATTAAGCTTCATAAATCTGAATATAAAAATCAGTGATAAGTATTAAGGTAATTAAAAATAAAGATTTCTTAAGCTACTTGTGTTACTCACAAAAAGTTATACTTCTTATTGACCAGCGTGTGCAACCACGTGTGACCTCTACACAACCGCCGTATACAAATAATTAATTGTTTATGGGCTAGTTATGGGAGCTGGGCGTCGAGGAAATAATTGCAGTCTATTTCGCGAACAAATTAAATTTTTATTTAAATTTAACACAAATTTTACACAAGTTTTAACAAAAATGAAATTAAAAAAATAAATTGATGGGATAGGTCGAGTCACTTTCCGCGATGGAGGTGAACTGATTCCATGGTGGACGGCCACCTGTACGTGGGACGGCCACCCGCGCGTGGGACGGCCACCTGCGCGCCTCGTCAGCGTTGGCCGTTCCGCGAAGGCCCGATGCAGCGCAAGCACGATGCAGCGTGAGAACGGTGTAGGGCTGGCGCGATGCAGCCTTAACGTGTAGGGCTGTCCCTTACACGTAACTTCTCCCGCCCCAGCTGAGCAACTATTTGCCTACGTTTAGTGCAAATATTGCGGCCTTCTGGTCCTCTCGATTGAGGTCGGTGAAGCAGAAGCGATCTGGTCGGCGATGTGTCGCCAGGAGTTCTTGCCGGCGCCCTCGATGCCGGCGCGCAGCTGCGTGCGCATCGCGATGATGCGGTCCACTGTCAGCTCCACGTCCGGTCTGAGGTCAGGCGCGGTGAGGATCTCCTGCACGAGACATGCGCCGTGCAGCGGCGGGCTGGAGTACATGGTGTGCACCATTATTAATGAATTTCGGGTCGACGCCGGTGGGTTTGCGGGCACACGCGTGAAGCAGGATTTTTCGGGGGTTTTGGAGATATCTTAGTTGCCCCACATGGGCGTGGGCATCCAGATCTCCTTTTTCCTCGCATAATGCTTCGTGATGAATTCTAGGCGTAGACGGAGGGTGCCAATGCGGGACAATGTAGTACTAGCTCCATCTCGTACTTGCACATCGTATTTCGGATGTAGCGAGCTGAGCAGGGTTCCCCGACGTCCGGATCTCGTTCAATGGTTCGGTTTCCCGTTTAATAGCGATAGTCCGAAACACGCACAAACCGGGAACTTTCGATTGCGCCAGTTATGGGTTCTGCGCCACTTATGGGTTCCTCGTTTAATTGCGATAGTCCGAAACACGCACAAACCGGGAACTTTCGATTGCGCCAGTTATGGGTTCTGCGCCACTTATGGGTTCCTCGTTTAATTGCGATAGTCCGAAACACGCACAAACCGGGAACTTTCGACTGCGCCAGTTATGGGTTCTGCGCCACTTATGGGTTCCTCGTTTAATTGCGATAGTCCGAAACACGCACAAACCGGGAACTTTCGATTGCGCCAGTTATGGGTTCTGCGCCACTTATGGGTTCCTCGTTTAATTGCGATAGTCCGAAACACGCACAAACCGGGAACTTTCGACTGCGCCAGTTATGGGAGCTGCGCCACTTATGGGTTCCTCGTTTAATTGCGATAGTCCGAAACACGCACAAACCGGGAACTTTCGACTGCGCCAGTTATGGGAGCTGGGCGTCGAGGAAATAATTGCAGTCTATTTCGCGAACAAATTAAATTTTTATTTAAATTTAACACAAATTTTACACAAGTTTTAACAAAAATGAAATTAAAAAAATAAATTGATGGGATAGGTCGAGTCACTTTCCGCGATGGAGGTGAACTGATTCCATGGTGGACGGCCACCTGTACGTGGGACGGCCACCCGCGCGTGGGACGGCCACCTGCGCGCCTCGTCAGCGTTGGCCGTTCCGCGAAGGCCCGATGCAGCGCAAGCACGATGCAGCGTGAGAACGGTGTAGGGCTGGCGCGATGCAGCCTTAACGTGTAGGGCTGTCCCTTACACGTAACTGGCTCAAAGCCAAAATCTACATTGCATATGTATTTGACAGAGATAGATGCAATATTTGTTTTTGTTTTACAATCTCCGTATAGGTAAACATGCCCATATGTACTTCTAATTATGTTTTTAAAGAATGTAGAGCCCTTCGTGATTCAACTCCGATTGTTGCCTCATCACTGCCATCTATCTATGTACTAGTATGTTCAGACTTAAAGGGTGCGGTGTCCATTTCAATACGAGACACAAAGCGTTTCCGCTTAGTCCTGAGATATTGAATGCGTTTGTGACCGATCTCAAGTGTAATCCTATCTGAGTTTCATTAGGTACCTCTTGGTAGTTGAACGCATTTTAGTAACGCAAAAATTGTGTTTACAATAACACCGTAAATAATGACATAATATACGCAATATATAGGTACATGAAGCCCCATTAAATAATGTAATTAATGTCTCCGTCCGTAACGCCTCGTAAAAGATGCGTTATCAACCGAGACGAATCGTGCTTTCTATTATTAATAGTAATTCAATTAATTAATTCATATCTAATCAGTGGACAATTAGCCATAGACTTTTCATAATAAACTAGCCGTGGCTCCCTGCGTCGCGTTCCTGACCTAGGTTTTAAGTTGTTGTTGTGAATTTCCTCGTCCATTTTTACGTCGATATTTTCGCATTTTATCATAATTTATCTTTTCACTTACGCCTGTATACACGTTTTAATTAAATAATACTAGTAGTTTTAATGTTCACGGGTCAGAACGATTTTAGTCTATAAAAATACATTTTAAATCTCAGAACATGCTACTTATTCTTCTGAGATTTAAATAATACAGAAAGGGGTTAATGTATCAATTTACCTACTGTTTTCACCGGTTTTTACCGATGTCACCCAATAACAGTTGAAACAATCACTCGCCAACAGGCTTTATTGGACTAATGGAACCAGTTAGTAGTCGATTTAACTTCAATTCAAAGCTGGAAGTAATTCTTTAATCGCTTGTGTTTTAACAATTAGCGCGTGTACATAGCTACCTATGATGTTGTAGCCTTGTTTTATGTTATTTTGCTATCAAAAGCATCGAAGCATAATGTTTTGTTTGCCTGAACAAAAATGTATTCAAACTTGTCAAAAATAATATTGAAACATACGTTGATAATTTTTTATCCTAAGGGATGTGCTGATTTTTTTTTATAATATAGGAGTAGCAGACGAGCATGCAGTCCACCTGATGGTAAGCTACTGCTGCCCATGGACATCTGTAGTCAACCCCAGATAGGATTAGATATTCCTACCTAAGGTCGGCCACAGATGCGCCGCTACCCCTGAGGACTAAGCTGGAACGCCTCGGAAAAGTCTGTCTCCCTTACCACACCCTTTAACCGAAACACAGCAGCGACTAACAGCTGTTATTAGGTAGAAATAGGTGTGGCGGTGGTGCCGCCGAAGTCAAGGGTTTACTTACCTTCAAATTAACACGTAAAATAATATAACATAAAATCCTTGGACAAGAATTAGTCACACTAGTAAGGACTTTACATTATAAAGTTATAGTCAATACATTATGGGTATTGCCTCTTTTTGTGGGTATCGTTGGGTATTTACTAAACCTTATGTATGTTATCACACCTACGAAAATTTATTACAAACAAACCAACAGTTTTTTATCTACAGTTCTTTTGCAGTTTTTTAAGATGCGTATTTACGGATGCTGATAAGTACTTCGTAACAGTACTAGCTCATGTATCTTATGAACCTCTGTCATCGATATACTACGTCTTTATTAGTAGTATGTCTAAGACCTCAGTATAAAGAATTAACGCTTTCTACACACTCACCGCCGCACGCACTGGGATTCCCTGTGTCGTGGGTGCCACGGACACGCACATAGACAAATACACAAACACCCAGACCCAGAAACAAAAATCTAAATTCATTATTTAGATATCTGTCTCGCCGGGGATCAAGCCCGGGACCCTTTGCGCGTATGGTGGTATGGTATGGTGACCGCTCTGCCACGCGGGTCGTCAAGGGGTTGTAAAATTGATGACATCTCTCCCTGACTATCGCATCATTGGAGCCACCTTAACTACCTAGAATACTTCAGTGTGAACCTGCCTCTTATTTCGACCCGTTTGGGTTAAGTTCTTAAAGCCATATGCAACTTTGATGGCGTTATTCAAAGTTTTACGGCATCCTATGTACTAATACTAATTTTAATGAATTAAATAAATCATTAAAGAGATAGATAGTTACGTAATTATTCACATCTTTTCGTATATACAATATGTGAAAGCCTGCGTAAAGTATATGTATTTATGTAACATAAAAAACAGCCTTAAAATAAAAGCGTAAGGTAGCAGAACCCTTCGCGATTCAATTTCCGACACATCATTAGTACACCCTTTTTTTACGAGGGGGAATCCTTCAAAAGGTACCCGACGCTGTGGGAGCGACAATGGGTTATGTGGGATTTTTACCACACTAAAAACCCCCCGGTGACTGTGACCCGGCGCCAGGAGGAGAACTCCAGGATCTCCGATTGAACACGACCGGAATCCTCCGAGCACGATGCCCCTATCGGGCTCTGCCCTGGGGAGAGCAGTTTACGCTCCTCCCGCACACCTGGTATTTACGACGGTATGCGGCCACACAAACCTCCTTGCCGGGGTTGCTTACTGGACGGTTCGAGCTCCCACTCTTACCGCCTGCAACCCCGAAAGCCCCCTTTTCATCGCCTCTTACGAAATGCAGAGGTTACTGTAGCCCTATTCTAGTCCCGGAACTACAGGGACAGATCACTACTACACCTTTTTTTTGTTGACGAAACCTTCAAAAGGTACCACACGCCATGGGAGTGACGCCGGGTTATGTGGGATTTTTACCGCACTATAACCCCCCCGGTGGCCGTCCTAAGCGTTTGGTGGAGAGCTCCGGTATCTCCAACGGAACACAAAACAACGCATCAACGACCGGCCTCACTTAAACCTACCTAAAAGCTTCGGTGACCAATTATCATCAGGTAGACTGATTGCTGCTCTTATATTATAAAAAAAAAATAAGAAAAATAGATACCGGCCGAATTGATAACCACCTCCTTTTTGAAGTCGGTTAAAAAGTATTTTCTTCACCGCAGAGAGTATACGTTATCGTATACAAGTACAAACAACAGTAGACTTCTTTTATTAAGTAACGCTGTTTTTTGTTTGTAGTGTAGTGGAATATTTGCTTGTTTACAATGTGACTGTAAATAGTGAATTCTAAGAAATGATGTAAGGGGTCATTGACACTTAACACATAATCACCACTTATATTATTTAATAATATCCTTCATTTCTGAATTAGGCCTGTCTCTTTCAGGATACTATAAAGTCAATGTATATTTTGTTTCTAATTTCATAACCTCTACTGTGAAATATATACGTTATTTATTTTACAGCCACTACAAATTGTAAATTAATTTGAATATATTACGTGTATGTCACTGATTTGTTTTATTAACAATAATATAATTTATCAATCAATGACAAATATCCCAATGGCAAAATAATAATGGTACATGCAAGAAATAAACTAGAGAATTTAAAAATAATATGACATAAAACCTTAAATGATTTAAGTACAACGAAATTAAATAAAAATATATATTTGAAAATCTTGATGTATATGTGTAAATAAATTCTATTTATTTTTGCTTTACTTCTTATTTCACATTTGTGTTTCATCTGCCAAATCTATAAAACGGGGTCATTATATGATATTATCATACGGTCATAATAATTTTACACACATCCATTTCAAAACGTACTAGAACTCTTTGTGATTCGACTACGACGGTGATACACCTATTACTGCATAAATTATCTTTAGCAAACAACAAATAGACTGATATCCTGCTAATTATAGTCTAGTGGTTGAAACTCGGCCACTCGATCGACAGTTCCGAGGTTCGCATCCCAGACACGCACCTCTTATGTTTCAAACTTATGTGCGTTTTAGCAATTAATTATTACTGGCTTTAACGGTGAAGGGTAACATCGTTTGGAAATCTGCATACCTAAAAGATTTTTAAAAAATTCTTAAAGGTATGTGAAATCGATAAGCCGAAGACAGAGCAGATCAGTCACCAAGGCCAAACCGAGCAGTACCTTCAGTAGGTACTTAAGAAAACGACGAAGAAGAAAACTAAAAGAATACATCTCTTCGCATTTTATATACGTGTGTAAAATATAGGTACTTACTGAGAATCACCATCAACACCTGGTTGAGGAGCCCCCGCGCGCCCCCCGCCGCCGTCATCGCTGCTCACTATGCCTTACAACTTCACCACTGCACTGAATAACCTATGGTACCACAATCAACACTGATCACCGTATTTTTTAACTATGAATACGGTTTCTGCGGCTGGGTTTTCCCGCTCAATGAAATATAATTACTTCGCCTCCTCGATATATGCCAGGTAAAATGATTTGTTTTTATGGTACAATGTAAAAATAGTAATTGTACTTCTTATATTATTCGATAGTTCCGGTTGTAGCGATTTTTATTTTTCATTAACTCCACAAGTAATTGATAATAAAAGTATTGTACTTTATTCAAATATAATCAAAGTTTTATTAACTTGCTTTTTTATATGACTTATTCGACAAAAAATTAAAATGATCTTAAAAATTTAAATGTATTACTCAAACGCAACATTGAGTTAGATCAGAAACATCGTATAGCAAAAAAGAGAGATGAATGCGAATAGTGGCCGTGTCTCCGAACTTAGCGCGGTACCGACTGCTGGCGAGGAGGCTCACACGGTGTATAAACAGCCCCCACTCAGCGCTAGCCGCTGGACGCAGGACGAATCAAATTTATTTGGTCTTTCCTTAGATGAAACCCTTTAAATGTAAGTTCTAAGCGATGCGACCTTAGCTTGCCGAGACAATAGATCACGGGATTTCCCTGGACGACCAAGTCAGTACTTTTTAATTCGCTTTTCATATGCCACTATTTTTCCCTTTTTTGTAAATACATGTAAGTAAATTTCCGCTTTATTAATATATGTTTTAAATCACTCAATAAAACAAATAACGGTTTAAACCTAATTTAGGGAGAGATAATCCATAATTAACCGACAGATTCCAAATATTTACTTGTGCCTGTAGTCTGTGAGAAAGAAGAAGAAGAAGAAACCTACGGTATCTCCTGGTTGTCGTAAGAGGAGAGCTTGCGGGCGGCAAAAATGAGAGTCCGAACCTCTGTAAGTGTCTGAAAGAAAATGTGGGTAATCTTGGAGCTCTCCGGGGCAGCGCCAAACAATGCTCCTGCTTCCGCGCTCAGAAGACTCCGGTAGCGTTCCAATGGAGATCTCGGGATACTCTACGTAACAATTCTACATTATGTTATGTCGTCACAGCATCCGATACTTTTTAAAGGTTACCTTTCGACAACAAAAAAAGGCTACACATAGTTGTTATCTGCAAGGAGCAGTTTTCAAATAGCCTACTTAAGTAATTAATCGTTAAATGTGCCAACAATATGTAAAGTATCAAGTAGAGTCGCCAACAAATTAATGAAACTTATGATTTTATTATTAGAGGCACATTTACACATGAAACGACGAGAAAGTGAATGAAAGATAAAAGAAAAACTGACACATGGAGTTCATAATTTCGTAAAACTATGAAACTACTTGCTAGCGTGAACGAGTACATACATATAATTATGTTCGTAACCCAAAGAAATCAATAGAAATGGGTTGCTAATATGCTTGATTTTGTAAATACGAGTAACTAATTGAATATAAATCAATAATCCACATTACGAAAACATGGAGTCTATCGAAAGCGTACTTATTGTAGAGATCGAGTTTCAACCACATCGTCGCACTCACCACCACATGTCACAAACTTTACCTGTATTTTGTTATTTCCTTGAAAGAAAATTATATGTATGTTAAGAATAAATAGATAGAAGAGTAGGATCATAATACAGCATAACTGTGATCGACACGACTTCAATACCTCCCCATTATTCGTCTGCATTGTCGACTCGTCTAAATCTAAACAAACAGCTTGCTTACAATAAAATGTGTAAATAATGAGATTTTCCTTATAATATTGGAAATTTACAATAATAACGATAATCATAGGTTTTACGGATAATCATTGGAATCCAATTAACATCGCTAAACTTAAGAAATCGCTGAACCATGCGTACTTGTACGAGTAGCCCTTACAAGAATAATAAATTCTATATTCTTCTAGGTGAGTAGCAGAGGACAAATAAGATAAAGAAGAAGAATAATTAATGAGTCTCGGGGCTCGCATCGATTAATTTTTATTTTCTCAGTGGAAAGTACAAGGAAACTCGTATTTACCTGTTGCTTTTTTGTGGTACGTGATTATCAATAAATAAAAATATCAGATTTACATACAAATCGTGTACTTTGTATGCGGCGACTGAGTTATATTTAATAGACGTTGTATCACAACAGAACACATTAGGTACATAATTTAATACCATTTGAAAATATAGGTAGGTACCTAAGCGTTTATTATGTTATATTCGTCGTCGTTTTAAAATTTATAAGGTAATAGTACATAAGAACACCGTATTGTAGTTTGTACCACATAAATAGCACTTAGTAGTTTAAAATTTTTGCTCGTAAAGGTTTTTTCCTAATCCCTAATCCGCGCCGAGCGCTGCGTGACCTGTTTACAATCTCATTATCCTGGTCGCATTTCCTTTTGCGTTGAAATACCAATTTTCTGTGCGTAATACGCGAACTTACCCGCCAGACGACCAGGGATGGCACATTACCTCAATGTTTACATTATTTATTATTTATCCAACGAGCTTCATACACAATTACCATAGAGATAGTGCAAAAGATAAGTAAGTAGTAAAACCAATATTAGATTAACCAATGAATATTTTATCGAATTATTAACTCCCTATTACTTTAAAGCGAAGCAAAAGGGTTACAAAACCCTTCAAAAGTTTTATTATAACCAACTGTCCCAGAAGCACCTAACGTTAGGTTTAAGTTTAAATTTAATTTTAAACAGACGACTAAAACATCAAATATGCGTTGCAGTTTTAATTAAATTTGCAAAGAGTAAATTACAGTCAACCCTATACTATAAGCAACATGCGTGCGGTGCGCGTGCTGAGCATACGCAGCGACGCGAGCGGGCGTCCCGCGCTCCGCCGGCGGCACGCGCTCGCCGGGGAAATAAAACTAGCAAATAAATATACATTACGAATAGTGTAGTACGCGCCAAACTGCTAGTCCGAGTTTGAAGTTGTTGTGAACAGGTGTAGTCATACAATTTGCTATGGCGACGCGATACATTTTTATATTCAGAGCGGACTAGCAGTTTTACACGGAATATACCACCATTACTATCATTACTCGAATTCAAAATTGGAAAAGCCATGATTTATAATTTTGGCGACATGGTACGTAGCCATGGGATTACTGAAATTGCCTATGGATTTTTTATAAGTAGCTTTCATAGCAAAATTCCCATATTATAAACAATAAGTAAAACACATATTTCATTATTAGGTACTGTTTCAATCTACCGCGATCAGAGTCGCGCGAGGGTACCGTACAATATCGTACGAGGCGGCCACCACTGAGGGCATGCCCAGGATTCCGCGCAGCACACGCTCAAGCACTGTCCAGCGTGGCAGTCCGAGCGGCGGATCCTGGTGCAACGGATAGGACCAGACCTCTCCCCGGAGGCTGTCGTTGCGGCAATGGTCCGTTCTGGCGAGGCGTGGGATAGCGTGGTTGCATTCTGCGAGCGCGTTATGCTCACCAAGGAGGACGCCGAACGGGCCAGGGAGCGCGCCGATCCCGCGCGGAGAAGGAGGCGCCGAAGGCGCAGATAGCGCCTCCCGGCGCGGTGTCCCTGTAGTTCCAGGACTAGAATAGGGCTACGGTATCCCCTGCCTGTCGTAAGAGACGACTAAAAGGGGGCTTCCGGGGTTGCGGGCGGCAAGATTGGGAGGTCGAGCCGTCCGGTAAGCAACTCCGGGAAGGACGGCGGTGTGTGTGGTCGCATACCGTCGTAAACACCAGACGGTGTGGCGAGTCCTGGAGCTCACCTGGGTGGATCCCGAAGGGGCGACGCGTTCAGAGGACTCCGGTTGCGTTCCGTAGGAGATCCCGGAGTCCTCTTGGCAACGTAGAGGAAGGCCACCGGGGGTGTTTTAGTGCGGTAAAAATCCCACATAACCCTGTGTCGCTCCCACGGCACCGGGTACCTTTTGAAGGTTTCCCCCTCGTAAAAAAAAAAACAAAAAGGTACTGTTTCAATCTACAAAAACTTTTATTGCAGGGTCTCTACCAGTTATGCCCTACGTATAGACCATAGCTCTTTTAAATATTTTACTCGAGTATAATTTGATAAGTGAACTGGTATTTTTAAATTTAAACCGATATATGTAAAACCTAAAAACCTAAATTAGAATACCTTTTTCCGGTGGCCGCCCGCGGCATTTGGTGGAGAACTCCGGGATCTCCAACGGAACACCCCGGAGTCCTCCTAACGCGATGCCCTTCTATCGGGCTCTGCCCTGGGGAGGAGCAATTTACGCTCCTCTAACATCCTCTGGTGATTACAGCGATATGCGACCACACGAACCGCTGTCCTTCCCGGGGTCGTTTGCTGGACGGTTTGAACTCCCATTCTTGCCGCCCGCAACCCGTAAGCCCATTTTAGTCGCCTCTTACGACAGGCAGGAGATATTACAATACCTTTATCTATTTTTGCGGCAAAAGCTGAAAATCTCCTTACAACTCACTTTATTTCAAGATTATAGACAGACGGTTGTTTTATTTTATATGTATATTAAGTTGCTTTAACATATAACAATAAGTTTAATTGTTTCCTCGATGGCTTCAACGGCGCCGAAACAAGCGGTTTCCCGCAATGAGGAAGACTCGCTATTAACCTGATCGAGCTTATTTAAATATACCTTTAAGACGTAGTAGGTAATCTTATCACACTTACTAATTCTGTACCATACATTCGCGATACAGAACTCTCGCCATGTCTTCCAACATAATTATTTTATGACAACAATTATTATTTTCTGAATAAATAATATTTTAATTATATAACAAAATCCTACTTTACATTATGTGTTGTGCGTGCATAGTACTCGCACAAAGATGAACATATACAACAGAAATCTAAACTTATTAGGATGTCTGCCCGGCTGAACATCGAACCTGGAACTGGAACTGGCCCGACAAGACCGACATGTCAAAAAGTCTGGCATTATAAATTGTATTATAAGTATTATAACATGTTACAAAAAAATATAGAACATAATCAAAATATATTAAATGTGGCACCATCTCTTAGCGGTCAGTAATTTAATTGATGTCCTATCCTATATAAGTTACTAAACTCTTTGGTCTTTTCCACAGAACAAGAAACACTAGTGCTATCTATCGGTTATCATACGACAAAAATGTTGTTTATAGACAGCCATACGGCTCCAAATCGTGCGACTGAGTGTTTAATAATATTTTTTTTAAACACTTTGTTATTTATGACATCTATCTAATCTGTATCCATCTCTGTGTCACTGTCACTGTCACTGTCAGTATTGTGTGACTTACTGTCACCGCGTATTGCGTTGAAGTGTGTGACCTCGATTTCATTTGATTATTAGCTGTAACTGTAATATGATAAAAAACTGATGTATGAAAATTGCTGAACGAGCAATCAGTAATCATTGACGTAGACAAGCGCGTGGGTCGTTGCACTGTGACGAGGTTGGTGCACGACTACGAGTGTTGAGAGAACGCGGTGAAGATGTTGTCGCGACTGCTGGTGTCGCAGGTGAAGCACAACTCGTACTTCCTGGTGGGCCTGGCGCTGGGGCTGTGGCTGGCGCTCGCCGCCGTGCCGCTCGACGACCAGATCGCCGCCTGTGAATCCTCCCTTGCAGGTTATTTACTCGTCTTAATTCATCTGCTTTAAAACTTGTTAACTACTAAGGATTACACTTCACTTAGATGTTGTTAGATTCTTCGCTATTCTACTGTTTGAACTTCCAGTTTGATTTAATAATTGTACCTAATATTATAATAAAAGTAAAGTTCTTAAAAATTTAATATTTAATCAGTCAGTAGTCTTCTTTATAGGTTGATGCATGCTACTTAGACATCAAGGGTTTTTTACAAAAGATAGGTAGAGGTAGCAAACAAGCATGTACTAAATAATAAGTGGCCACTGTTGCTCATGGAAATCTGTAATCAATTAAGATAAAGGACCTGCTGTTGGTCACCTGTGTTTTACTGCCCCTGAATACTAAGTTAGAAAGCTTAAGACAAGCAAGTCACCCTTACCACACAACACGAGACATATTGTTTTAACAGGAGTATATGTGTTGGTGTTGGTTATATGTAATATTTCAATACAATGATGCAGGTGGTGTATCGAGCAGTGTAGCGGGCAGCGCGGATGAGTTTGAGCCTGCACGTGAGGAGCGTCCGCTGGGCGCGGCGGGCCCGGCGGCCGGCCGCAGCGTGCAGCGCCCGCGCTACTACACCACTGAGCTGGGCATGCGCGCCGGCCTGTTAGCCGGTGAGCACACACAACGCAATTATATAATGTTCATATTTGAAAGATTATTGCTTAATAATGTGTACTGAATATTATTACTAAAAATTTAACATCAAAGTAAGATAAATTACAAGCGACATCTTTATTGCTACAAATTAAATTAAAATAATCAAGATGTTTATCACATTAGTAGATATCTGATAACAACTAATGGTTATAGATTCTATGATAATGTAAAACATTCGATAAATTGAATGTACCATTCAGCTCATAACATGTAAAAGTTTAGAATATATTTTATAAAACACCAAACAACAAGTCAAGACTTTAATTAATATTAGTCATTTTGACTAATATTAATTGAAGTTTGTTTGATATATTGAAATAAAAATTACACAAAATTAATAATTAATGAAATGTTAGATGCTGATCAAAGATTGTAGTCACTAGTACTTTTATATTACTATTTTTTTGTATTAGGCATTATGACACTAATCTTAATGGCTTTCTCCTTAATCTTAATTGCTCGAATTGTTATTGAAGTAGTTGTAGAATTATAATCTTCAAGGGAGGGAATATGTTAATGATTAGCTGCAGATAGAACCCTGTTTTACAATGTTCATAGGTGATATGGGCCACACCAAAAGGTGAACTAAAGTTAAAATGCTTGAATAAATTTGGTTAAATGGGCGTTGTGTGACGGTGCGCTTGTTCGTCAGGCGCGCTGAGCTCGGAGGGCGCGCTGGACGGGCGCGCGGCGGCGCTGAACGCGACGGCGCGGCTGTCGCCGGCGCTGCGGCTGTTCATCGCGGCCGCCGCGCTGCCCGCCGCGCGCGCGCACCACACCAACGTCGTCGCATTCACCGACACGCGCGAGATGCTCAAGCCCTTCCACGCGCTCAAGTACCTCGCCGACAACTACCTAGAGGTTAGCACCCTACTCACACCGATGTCATTTACTGACAATAACACTTATTACAAAGATACTAACCAATAAAAAATGAAATCTTAAATATGTGCTTGGGTCTTAAAAGCACCTGTAAAGAATATTTAATCATTGAACTGTTATTTTTCCACTGCTGGATAAAGGTCTCCTCTCAAAACGAAATATGCAAAATACGCGAATGCGAAATACGCTAGCCTAGTCCAGATTGATAGACTTAATTCACTTTTGAATATTTTTAATGTGGGTTACATCACAATGTTTTCCGTCACAATTAAACATAATAGCATACAAAGTATCCCTATATAAATATTATATTCACTCATTTGTAGTAAAAATGTGTTGAATATTCCAGGAGTACGACTTCTTCTTCCTGGTGTCAGACACGTCGTTCGTGAACGCGCGGCGGCTCAGCGAGCTGGTGTCGCGGCTCAGCGTCAGCCAGGACATCTACATGGGCAGCGTCACCGATGACGACAACCACTACTGTTCCCTCGGTACGTACACGTATTGTATCCATATTAACTACTTCTGCTTTCTAGTTATAGTCTAGGATTCCAAATGTTAAGTTATTGTTTGGATATATAAATGGATTATGTAGGATGTTTGACTTATTTTTGTGTTATGGATTGTCGGGAAGTGGTATTTATTGTATTGACGGTGAAACGGTGAAGGTATAATATCGACGCTTTCGCGCACTCAGTCGTCCCCAGAGTGGCCTTACTGTGCACTATCTCCGTACAAATTGACAATAAAAAAAATAGACGAAATGTGAATTGCAGTGTCTCTTTCGTTTCCTCCATACTTCAACATGTCTAATGACTTCATGGATCAATTGTCAAATTTTTTGGACAAGAAAAGTAAATGTCAATTCAAGTGAATTTCTGCATGTAAACAATGAACATGGCATTTCAGATGGAGGCATCCTGCTGTCGAACTCAGTGCTGCGCGCGGTGCACGGCGAGCTGGACTGGTGCGTGCGCAACTCGTACTCGCCGCACCACCACGAGAACATCGGCCGCTGCGTGCTGCACGCCGCGCACCTGCCCTGCCAGCCCGCGCTGCAGGTACACACACACACACACACACACAGGCATACACACACACACACACACTCACACACTCGCCGCACCACCACGAGAACATCGGCCGCTGCGTGCTGCACGCCGCGCACCTGCCCTGCCAGCCCGCGCTGCAGGTACACACACACACACACACACACACAGGCATACACACACACACACACTCACACACTCGCCGCACCACCACGAGAACATCGGCCGCTGCGTGCTGCACGCCGCGCACCTGCCCTGCCAGCCCGCGCTGCAGGTACACACACACACACACACACACACAGGCATACACACACACACACACTCACACACTCGCCGCACCACCACGAGAACATCGGCCGCTGCGTGCTGCACGCCGCGCACCTGCCCTGCCAGCCCGCGCTGCAGGTACACACACACACACACACACACACAGGCATACACACACACACACACTCACACACTCGCCGCACCACCACGAGAACATCGGCCGCTGCGTGCTGCACGCCGCGCACCTGCCCTGCCAGCCCGCGCTGCAGGTACACACACACACACACACACACACAGGCATACACACACACACACACTCACACACTCGCCGCACCACCACGAGAACATCGGCCGCTGCGTGCTGCACGCCGCGCACCTGCCCTGCCAGCCCGCGCTGCAGGTACACACACACACACACACACACACACACACACACACACACACACACACACACACACTCGCCGCACCACCACGAGAACATCGGCCGCTGCGTGCTGCACGCCGCGCACCTGCCCTGCCAGCCCGCGCTGCAGGTACACACACACACACACACACACACACACACACACACACACACACACACACACACACACACGCCGCACCACCACGAGAACATCGGCCGCTGCGTGCTGCACGCCGCGCACCTGCCCTGCCAGCCCGCGCTGCAGGTACACACACACACACACACACACAGGCATACACACACACACACACACTCACACACTCGCCGCACCACCACGAGAACATCGGCCGCTGCGTGCTGCACGCCGCGCACCTGCCCTGCCAGCCCGCGCTGCAGGTACACACACACACACACACACACACACACACACACACACACACACACACACACTCGCCGCACCACCACGAGAACATCGGCCGCTGCGTGCTGCACGCCGCGCACCTGCCCTGCCAGCCCGCGCTGCAGGTACACACACACACACACACACACACACACACACCACACACACACACACACACACACACACGCCGCACCACCACGAGAACATCGGCCGCTGCGTGCTGCACGCCGCGCACCTGCCCTGCCAGCCCGCGCTGCAGGTACACACACACACACACACACACACACACACACACACACACACACACACACACACACACACACACACACACACACACTCGCCGCACCACCACGAGAACATCGGCCGCTGCGTGCTGCACGCCGCGCACCTGCCCTGCCAGCCCGCGCTGCAGGTACACACACACACACACACACACACACACACACACACACACACACACACACACACACACACGCCGCACCACCACGAGAACATCGGCCGCTGCGTGCTGCACGCCGCGCACCTGCCCTGCCAGCCCGCGCTGCAGGTACACACACACACACACACACACAGGCATACACACACACACACACACTCACACACTCGCCGCACCACCACGAGAACATCGGCCGCTGCGTGCTGCACGCCGCGCACCTGCCCTGCCAGCCCGCGCTGCAGGTACACACTCACTCACACACACACACACACACACACACACACACACACTCGCCGCACCACCACGAGAACATCGTCCACGCGTCGCCACAGCAAATTGTATGACTACGCCTGCGAGCAACAACTTCAAAGCGGACTAGTAGTTTGGGGCGGACTATACACGTACACACATAAGTATATCACTTGTACACATGTACACACACACGCCAGTTCACATACACAAATGCATAGCGACGGCTCTAGGGCTGCGCGTGCAGAGCGATCGCAACGGGCGCCAAAAACACCCGAGTCACCATTTAGCAAAGAAGCTAGGCTGTTAATTGAATGGCTACTTAAGCTACTTGACTGCAACATACATATTATTTTTGTTTCGTAATGACAGTTTAGGAGTAGATTAATGTTAACTTCCAAGATTTATTTACTGTGCGACTCTATGGTATGCATACTGCAAATGTATGTATGTAAGTAGCGGCGCATCTGAGGCCGTCCTCAGGTAGGAATATCTAACCCTACCTGGGGTTCATTACAGATGTCCATGGACGGCAGTAGTTACTTACAATCAGGTGAACTGCATGCTCGTCTGCTACTCCTATAATATAAAAAATACACACATACACACGTAGATAGGGACAAATTGAGATAAATTGCTGGTATTTGCGGCAGGGCGAGAGCTACATATCTGCGAAGCTAGAGGGCGGTGCGGGCGGCGCGCTGGGCGAGCTGCTGCCGGCGCTGGCCGACGCCGTCACCGCGCACCCGCTGCTCGAGCCCGAACACTTCTACCAGCTGCACGCTTACGTGTCCAGGGTAAGCAGCTCTAGCCAATTCCATGCTACTCAGTTCTATCATGTTCTTATTAAAGAAAATTTGGAAGTGTTGAAAAATTTGCAGAATAGGGGGATAATACATAAATATAAAACAATGCAAGGAGCAAACTGAAAATCAGCATCATGCACAGGTTTTTCTATCATTCACTCATGCTTGTCATTTTCTCAATTTAGTAGCGCACTTTCATATTTCAAATAACGAAGCACAAATTACTTGCTATCTTTCATTCGCATTCTGCGCACGCCACTTACTCTCGAGTTCAGTGACTCAATGCCTCTCTGAAGTCCCCTCGTGGCTTGAGAGTGATTGGAATTAAGATTTGCATATGTGTGTAAAGTCCGCTCCACATTCTCGTTTCACGAGATTTCACGCATTGTCACGAGAATGTGGAGCGGGCTTGAGGTTCACCTCGTGTGTGTGTGCAGGTGCAGCTGGAGCGCGGGCGGGCGGCGGCGCGCTTGGCGGCGGCGGGCGGCGCGGCGGCGGCGCGGCGCCACCCGCGCGGCGCGCGCAACGCCAGCTGGCCCGCCGGCCTGCGCGCTGACCCCGGCCTGGCGCCGCCGCTGCCCGCCAACCGGTACCACACACCCTACGCTGTGTTGCTATATTGCACTTGTGTTCATAATATTATCCATTTCTGTTGTCCAGAATGCAAACAAATTCAAATAAAATTTAACTGGCGACATAGGATACTATTGTTGTATCAATTTAAATCTATACATATATATAAAATTTGAGTGTCTGTTTTTAATATTGAAATAAGCCCTTTTTACTACATACATTTGAATATACATACGGTACATTCACCAAAATAACATTTTTTACAATTTTTATCTGTCTGCTTGTTCTGGCTCATCTCTTAAATGGCTGGATCGATTTTGACAGAACTTTTATTGGCAGGTAGCTGATGTAATAAGGAGTAACTTAGGTTACTTATATTTTAGAACTAGCTGTGCCCCTATTTCTTTTTAACGCAGATGAAACCGCGGGGCACAGCTAGTAATAAAAAAATCAAATACCGCAGGAAATTATGTACATAATAAATAAATTGAAATATCAAATTTATTTCTCGGGAACGATTTTAACTTATACTACAATTTTTTTCTAACTTTAAAAGTAAATGTAAATTAAAATAATGTGATATCTTGTTTAGATTTGATCACTTGCGTTGGACGTCGTTTAACGTGACGCACGCGTTCCTGCCGGACGACCACCACAGCGTCGCGCCGCTCACCGGCGCCATGAAGCAAGCTGTCGATGTAAGTACACTATTCATTTTGTAGCTATAGAATTACCGATGAATATTAGATTCTAGAAAAAATATGAATTACGAGTAATAATGTTTTCAATTTTTTTTTGCGCGATGTACTTTTTTTTATAATATAGGACGTAGTAGACGAACATGCAGTCTACCTGACTGTAGTTACTGCCGCCCATGTATATATGCAATCAAGACTGCAGATCCGCTGCTACTTCTGACACTACTATTAATAGGCAGAAATAGGTGTGGCGATGGTGCTGCCCGAGTTGAACCACAATGGGTTTATTTATTTATTGAACACTAGACACTACCAGAAAGTTAAGCTACAAAAGGGCAAACATAATGCCTGATGACATGGTTCTACCACCTTTAAGTAGTACTTATTGTAGATCTGGAAAATCGTAACGATATGAATGTGGGGGTTCCGTAGATGGTAGTGGAGGAGGCGTCGGCGTGGGCGCGGCGGCGGTGGGACGCGGTGGACGCGGCGCTGGTGGAGGGCGCGTGGTGCTGGCAGCCGCCGCACGCGCTGCGCTACCGCCTGCTGCTGCGGCTGACGCGCGCGGGCGGCGCGGGCGGCGCGGCGCTGCGCGGCGTGGACGCGGCGCGCGTGCTGGGCGCCGCGCGCCTCGCGCCCGCGCGCTACGTCACCGAGAGCGCGCGCGTGCACGTGCTGCTGCCGCTGCCCGCCCCCGCCCCCTCCCCCGCGCCGCACGCGCTCGCCTTCCTCAAGCGATACGAGACCGTCTGCCTGCAGCGCGACACCAACACCGCGCTCGTTATCGTAAGTGACAGAATTTTATTTTTTTACTAGCTGACCCGGCATACGTTGTTTCCCCATATTAATAAAAATACGTGTGGCACTCGGAGACTGCCGCGGTAAAGCTATTGCATAGCATTTTTATCAACTTATGCAAATTGCAAGCGTGATATTTCAAAAAGTCATTAACCCGTCAACTGGCGTGTGCGCCCCAAGGCGCATAGATCGCTACTAAAAAATATCACCGCTGTGCCGGTCGGAGTGGGGGGGTGTTAGGTTTTTTTCGTTACGGAATTTCTGGATTCGGTCTCCACGCTCAAGGCCCGCGATAGAAGCTATCCAATAGCTTAAAAAATGTTAAGGGTGAACAACCCTTATCACTTAGGGGTATGATAAATAGATAGAGGAGTATGGTTACTAACATTGTAACACGAGAATTGTATATATAAGATTTTATTTTTACAATTTTCGAGAAACTTACGGCTAAATACAGCTATATATAAATTATAAGAGAAAAATAGATACATAAACGCCAATAACAAGTTTCCACTGATAGTATACTAAATATTAACACAAAAAGATACAAGACGTAAACAAACACGTGCAATTTTAATTTTAATTTCATAGGTTCAATATAAAAGCAGTGATAGCCTAATTGTTAAGAAACTCGGCCTTCTCGATCGAGGGGTCCGAGGTTCAAATCCCAGGCACGCTGGCACCTCTGATTTTCCAAGAGTTATATGCGTATTAGAAATTAATTATCACTTGCTAAACGGTGAAGATAAACGTCGTGAGGAAACCTGCGCATACCAGAGAGATTAATTAACTGATAAAAAATTTAAAATAATAAACTGAATAAGACTGATAAAAAAAAAATCTCAAAGTTATGTGAAGTTTACCAATACGCACTTGGCCACCGCGGTAGACTATGGCCTAATTCTTCTCATTATGAGAGAAGACCCGTGCCCAGCAGTGGGACGTTAATGATGTTGATGACGATGATGATGAGGTCCAATATATCACTTTAACCGACATTCCTCGTTCTTGGTGCAGGTGCTAGTGTCGAGCGGCAACGTGACAAGCGCAGAGATGGAGAGCGGCGCTACGGAGGTGCGTGAGGCAGTCCGCGCGCTGCTGGAGCGGCACCGCGGCGCGCGGATAGACGTGGTGGAGACAGCGGCCGGCGTTGGTGATGCGGCGGGTGACGCGGGCGGTGACGCGGCGCGCGCGGCGGCGCTGGCGGCCGGGCTGCCGCGCGCGCCGCGGGACGCGCTCGTGCTGCTCGCCGAGCCCGACCTCGAGTTTAACGAGGACTTCCTCAACAGAGTGAGCGACCGCCTAAAACCATATTTACCGTTCAATGGATGCATGTACACATCTGCTTACCTATTTCTAAAATAAAAACTTTTTATGAGCGTTCTGAATTGAAAATTTATGAAATAATACTGAAATAAACAAACATCCAAAAAAACTTAATCAACGAGAGAAAGAAATAGAATGGAATATTTTTATAAAATTAATTCCTTAACTCAATAGCACAACAATATAAATCGTTATTTAAATACGTAATTGTGTATTCATTTAATTTATCAAATTAAATAAGTACGATTTTAATTTATCAAATTTCTCATATGTTTTTTGTAATATTTTATGTAACACAACATGTATATTGTGTACGTCAGGTGCGCATGAACACGATATCGGGCGAGCAGTGGTTCCTGCCGGCGCCGTTCGCGCGCTACGCGCAGTTCGCGCACCCGCGCTTCGTGGAGGCGGACGGCTCGCGGCCGCAGCAGCACACCGGCCGCTTCAACGCGCACACGCACCGCGTGCTCGCCTTCTACCGCGCGGACTACGAGGCCGGTGCGTACCGCGCGGACTGTACACACTCAAACCTCACATTACATACATCTGGACTCTCGGTAGATGGCTGCCAATACGTTTTAGTTTAAGTGTATTTTTAAGTCATAAATTGTTAACAACAATATTAGTCGTAATAATGCTTGTGTTATGAAGACCTAGACGTTATAGCATTATTTTTATTGAAATCTCTAACAACAACAGAAACATTATCTGTATTTCAATCTTTGGTAAGTAAAATAGAATGATACTTAAATTCCTTGTAATTGAGTGAAGCCACAAAAGGATGATTTTATCATTTATTCTTTGAATTCTTGACAAAAACATTGTTAGAGAAAATGTACGGGTAAATAACTAATACTACTACATAATTTACGTAATAATTAAATAAGCATTTAAAACATTTTAGAGACATTACTGGACGGAGACGTGGCAACACTTAAATTACGCAACAATTTCAATTCATAAAACTGGTCACACTTTCTTTTTAGGAGTGATAAATTTATTTAAATTACTCATGTAAGATTTCAATGTTTAATGTTAATTTTGTTGAGGAGTAATCGCAACCGTGTGGTGCAGCGCTGGAGTCGTGGAGGTTGTCGGGCGGCGCGGCGGACGCGACGGCGGCGCGCGTGCTGGCCGCCGCGCCGCTGCGGGCCCTGCGCGCGCCCGACCCCGCCGCGCTCGTGGCGCCGCGCCCCGCCCCCTGCCCCGCCCCCGCCGCCCCCGCCTGCCTGCAGCGCCAGCGCGCGCGGGGCTTCGCCGAGCTCGACCTGGGCGCGAGGCACGCGCTC
Source organism: Epargyreus clarus clarus (assembly GCA_014595695.2). Taxonomy (NCBI): domain Eukaryota; kingdom Metazoa; phylum Arthropoda; class Insecta; order Lepidoptera; family Hesperiidae; genus Epargyreus; species Epargyreus clarus. The sequence goes on from JACTTY020000150.1 coordinate 513,939, forward strand.
GCCAAGCTGCTGCTCGAGACGCAGGCCGACCTCGCCTGACCACGCGCCCGACTGCTTCACTAGAATAAATGTTCAACGTACAAATGATACATTTTTATATATTCTTACTCATGTTTATTAAACGCTCTAGATTGACTTACCGTAATTTATTTAAGTAATTTCCCTGCTATAATAAGTAACTAACAAAACATATGGCATATAAAGCGATGAATTATCATATATTTTCATTAAAATAAAATACTTTTAATCACAATTTTATTTGATCCCTATAATGGTATTCCATTCATCAAATATCTTTGTCCAATGATCTTTCGTTGTCCTTTGATCAAATAAATTAAATACATACAATTTACTAGCAACACCGATATTTGATCGAAGATTTTCCAGATAGAAGAACTCGTTTCCAGGCCAAAAACAATTTCCAAAAACAGTCGATCATTCTTTAATTTTCTCAATCTCTCAAATAGAGAATATGCACATTTTTGTTTTATTCTTTATTATCACTTTGTTTTAACATAGCAAAAAACACTGCAGGAAAATCAATTTTTCTCTCAAACAGTATTAATATGTCTGTCAAATTTTGTTAAAATATTGGACATTGAAATTGAATATTTGAAAAGTGGAACACCACACTTACGTATGTAACGAAATTTTGAAACTCTATATTTACCAACTTTGAACGGTCAGATTTAATGCTAAATTTTGAACGATTATCAAAGACCGATGACAATACACGGTTTTAATAATTTTGGCCCATTGTCCTCATCAAAATCATAAAACCGTCGTTATACAAAGCTCCCATGCTTTTAGAACAGTAACTTTAATTTTTGTCAATCATTGTATTCTTATTTTGTTAAAAAATATAGTTTCATTAACAATAAATGAAAGCAAGCATGGATAATAAAACGAGTAATGTTATGGAAATTCGTAACAGGAACAAATCAACCGAAACCGGTTTTCGGATATCGATAATAATTTCGGATAAAAAAATATATCGTAATCCATAATCAAATTCAATATAAAACTCGGACAATCGGGTCGGATAAAGAAGGGCGCAAGCTAAAATTTATTATAGTCTTTGGCTCACATATAACTCCATAAATTATATTTGTTTTTATGATGGCCAAAAGACAAGAAGTCTATTTGCTCAAAACATTTCAAAACAACAACTGTCAATTTTGTTTGTTGCGATGCCATGCTATATCTCGCATCTCTATCGTATAGCACGTTAACGAAAGAGTACGATAGAACTGTGAGAAATCTAGAAACGTCAAGAATGTCAGTGTCAAAAGTTCAAAACAAGTGTGTCGGTGCACGCGGATAGTGGTGTGGTGTGGTCACCGCTCCATAGTCGCAGCACCCGGAGGTACGCCGACACCGCGGAATGATCACAGTCTGGTAGCGCGCTGTGCGGCTTCACATCGCGCAGCGGGACTGCGCTGCGACATCGCCCTGCACGAGCTACCGTCCGCCGCGAGCGAGACACTGCGCGCCGGGAACATGAAGCCACAAGACGACTACAGGAACGGCGACGGTGAGTCTCCACCTCTCCGACCTCGTCGGCCGAGCCCGCGGCGTGTCCGGCGCGCAGGGCCCGCGGGCTCTCGGCCGCCGGCGGTGACCAGCGCTCGAGGCCGCGCTCGAGGCGGTCGCTGCGCCGCTAGTTTTTACGACGTGACATAACTTTGTATGTTTGTTAAGGCGGACGTATCGACACGCGCAATTTAATTATGTACATCGAAGTCGCACGTAATTGCAGGTTGACATTGACTTTGGATAAGCCTTTCAGAGTTCTAGTTATACTCGTCTGGAACTTCGCATCGCTTGTGTCTCCCTAATTGATACTAGTTTTTTTATAATTTAAAATATACATTGAGCTCTCATTAATTTAACCTGAATGTTCAAACAAACATGTACTAAAATTGTTTATTAGAAAACAAGATGTTTTAAATTTATCAATTATATCAGTAGGAACTATCTAGGTGAGCAGAGATAATAAAAAATACTTAATAATATTGAATTGAGTAATCATTTACAGATAAGAGTAAAAACATTGAGTGCTACAAGTTTCATTTGTCATTGAACAGTGTCTAAAGTGATGGTCGTTTTTGTTAAAAGTGAAAAAGGTAAATAGTGATTTTATAATTTGCACTTGTGTTGGTGACAGTGAGCAGCATTGTTCTCCGAGCTCGCGGGGACAGGATGTTGCCAGCCATCACTCTGACACAATTACTGTTTGTTCACAAGTCATGTGTGCATTGTTTACTGTCAGTCAATTGCATGGCAGCCATCAGACACCGCTCCTTTGCTCCAAAAGATGTTATATTTATGTACAATTGTTCATATAAACAACAATGATGAATGATGCGATGACATGAGTCTTATGAACAAATGCCCAAATAGGAAAACAATATAGTTGGTCAAAAAAATAAATAGAACTTTACTGTAGTAAAACTTGGATTCAGTGGTCATTTTAAAAATTCTTAATGCATGCATCATTTGATTTCTTCATCAAGAAGGTTTACTATAGCCAAATTCCAGCTTTCTCAGACTTGTTTACAATCATATAGGCATTTGTAAGCCCTTGAAATCCCTTATACTGTTAGACAAGCTGCACCTGGAGATCAAGAGTAGTACAGTCAGTGTACTCATGTTATTAAATACTAATCACATTGCAAGATGGAGGCGGTACTGCTTTTATCTAGTTGTAATTGGTACTTTTACAGTGGAAACCTACTCAGTAGATCCAAGATTGGTAGTTCCAGTTCTAACAGGTTTCACAACAACCAACAATGACTTGTGATATCCTTACGAGTTTTATTTTATCACAATTAGGCGGAACGGAACTGCGGCGTGGAGGCGACACGTGACTCGAAAGCGACGAAGGTCGCGTCGTACTGCGTGCTCGGTGGAAACGGGTCTCGCCCGCGCACCTAACGTATTTGTTTTGTTATTGCATAACACTTCGCTACCGGAGTGTACTGACATCAGCGGAGGCGGCTCGCACGGGGTGAAGGTATTGCGCGTACAGGAAGCGGTCCATGAAGAAGTACTCAAGGATGCGGGCATTCAGTAATTACAATGGCTAGAGGTCGAGGAACGCGCCGGCCGCCGCCGCTAATTGAGCCAATTCATGTCAACAATCGAAGTGGACGTTTCCTCGCCCAATATATGGCTACGATTTATTACAGTCTCCACTAAACCTTAACTACACAATAATATATTATGTCTTCATAGTCGTTTGATTACTTAAGAAACTTGTAAGGACGGAGTGATTTAAAGTAGGTGATACTTCCCTTCGGTAGGACGGCTGAGGCCGCAGATCGTGTTGAATGTAAACTAAACGCTTACTGATGATGAATTATAACATATGTAATTTATGTGTTATGAAGTTGCCCCCAGGAAATGTTTGTTTCAAATACGTCACGAAGTATCTTCCGCTAAGTACTAAGCAGTATTATAATAACGTGACGGAGACCGGATTGCGCCGCGGCGCGCGCTATCTGATAACTTGCATTAAATATGATTACGACGCAATAAGCCACAGATTAAGTACTGCATTTATCGCGCCAGTTTGTCTTCGGGGCGTTCTCCGCGATTACGGAAACCTGTCATATCATTTGTCTCGTCATATCATTTGCAAAGTACACGCCACGTTGTACATGCTACAAGACGTACAGTAGCCGCGGACATTAACGAGATGCTCGTATCCGCTGGCGAAACAAGCGTAGTAGCTACGTATTAACTTTAAATCAAAATCACCTTCAATTGTCCATTAAATACTTACAATGTTATTCCAACCTTGACTCCAATACAACGGCAAAAAGTATAACAAAGAAATTAAAGTTTTGTTTAGTATCGGGGTGCTGCCGGTGTTCCGCGATCACAACAAGACCTATCATGTTGCTATGATGCTTTATAATGAACGTAGACATTACAATAGAGTCGTTCACTAACGTTTGCAGATTATTTTAGTTTCAACGTAATCATTTTTGCTTTAGGCTGAACAAACGTGTTTACAGTTTAAACTATACGTTTACGTGACCCGCGCATTCCAGCTAATGCAAAAGATCCGGTAAAAACAGAAATTCGCAAATTCTTACGTAAATTGTTGAAATCACCTTGAACTGCCCGCGATCTGCTTATTGTCGGAGCGCACGCTCGATTATAAGAGATCGGGCTTAGCTTAATTGGATTGGCTTAGATTTTCTTTTAATCAGAAAATAACCCACGTCAACCGTGGTATTCATAGAATCTGTATTCAGTCTGTTGACCATGATCGGGGATAATCTGAACGTTACGCGGTAAACTAATCATTTAACAATGATTGGCTGAAATTCTATCGGTGCATTAGTTAAATTGTCAATATGTATGTAGTAGGTACTTTTATTTATTATACACTTGTACGCATTGGCTACCGCAACAAATTGACCGTCTCGCTGGCCTATATATATTTGGATGAGATGCTAGAAAATAGTAAAATCATTCGCGAATGGATTTCTTTCCATATAATCGTGTACGGTTTGCGCAGGCGGCACTGCGTCTTCGGCGTCGCGCTCGGATGACAGCGACGGCGAGGAGGCGACCGCGCTGGAGGAGGAGCTGTCGCTGGACGACCCCGCGGCGCCGGCGCGCGCCCTCGCCGCGCTCAACGCGCTGCGCAAGGCGCGCCAGCACTACGACGTGGTGCTCGCGGTCGGCGGCGAGGAGCTGCCCGCGCACCGCGCCGTGCTGGCCGCCGCCTCGCCGCGCCTGCTGGCCGCGCTCGCCTCCGCGCCGCGCGCGCTGCGCCTGCCCGGCCTCGACGCCGACTCCGTGCGCGAGCTGCTCGAGTACGCGTACACCGGCCGCCTGCGCGCGCGCGACCCCGCCCGCCGCGCGCCGCCTGTACCGCGCCGCCGCGCGCCTGCGCCTCGAGCCCGCGCGCGCGCACCTCGCCGAGCGCCTCGTGCGCCACGCCGCGCCCGCCGACTGCCTCGCCGTGCGCGCGCTGCCCGCGCTGCAGCCGCCGCACCGCGCCGAGCTCGACGCCCGCATCGTGCGCCACTTCGACGAGCTCTGCGAGGCGGGCGCGCTCGCCACGCTGCCGGTCGTTCACATCGAGATGCTGCGCGAGACGAGCGCCGAGGGCGGCGACGAGGCGCCGGCCGCCGTCGCGGACGCCGCGCTGGCCTGGCTGCGCGACTGCCACGCCGCGGACGTCGAGGTGAGGTAGCGACCTCTCCCGAGCGGCGATGTCCACTAAGATCCATTGTAAAAATCCATTGATGGATCTTTTTTCACTTTTTTGTCCACTTTAATCGATGATACAGGATTTTATTCAAAGTGGATCTTCTAGGATTAACGAGTGTCAGAAGATCCATTATGAATAAAAACATATGAAGTAACATAACTTTTTTATGGCTCAAAACACACATCGCCTCCCGAGCGGGGGCTTCCCCGGGCTCGCTCCCGGAATCGATTGAGACTTGTCGCCTTTCGTGCGCAGTTGGAGGAACTCTGCTCGCGGACGCACCTCGTGTTCGTTGACGCGGGCGGCTCCCTGCGCGACTGCGGCGAGCTGCCGGCGGCCAGCGGCGACGCGCCCGAGCTGCGCGAGTACCGACGCGAGGCGCAGGAGCGCGAGCGCGGGGTCCGCCGCCGCGACCAGCGCGCCGCGCCCGCGCAGCCCGCGACTCCCGAGTACACGCTGGCCGCGGAGGACGACGAGGTAACCGGGAGGCGAGATCGCGTTTCGTCGCCGGGAACGACGTCAGTCCTAACCGTCACGTTTGGTACCGCAGAACGGGGGCGAGTGCGCGGTGATAGCGGCGCGCGCGGAGGCGAGCGCGGGCGGCGCGGCGGGCGCGGGCGCCACGCGCGCGCTGGTGTCGCTGCGCGGGCGGCTGGCCGTGCTGCGCGTGGTGTGGCGCGCGGGCAGCGCGGAGGGGCCGCGCGGCGGGGCGGCTGGGCGGCGCGCGGGCGGCCGCGGCGGAGGAGGGCGAGGAGCAGGGCGCGCGCATCGCGTGCATGTCGGTGGGGCGCTGCGCGGCGGGCGCGGCGGCGCTGGGCGCGCGGCTGGCCGTGTGCGGCGGCTACGACCGCGCGCGCGTGTTGCGCTGCGCGGAGGCGTACGACCCGCGCAGCAACGAGTGGGCGCCGCTGCCCGACATGAAGCGCGCGCGCGCCCGCTTCCCGGCCGTGCTGCTCGGCGGCGCGGTCTACGTCATCGGCGGCAGCGACGGCCTCAACGACCTCGATTCGGTCGACGTCTACGAGGAGGTGTGTTCCGTGACGATCGATCGAAATGAAATCGTAAAATTTCAGATATTTTATTACTTTTCAAAATTATTCATGGTATGGTGTTTTATGAGGGCTTCTTAAAAAAATCGATATTGAGATACCACGTCCTGGTAGTAACCTGGTAGTTTGAATAATAGTTTTACTTTTTATGTACCACATTGTCGAACAAACATAGGAGAACATCATCCACTGTACAGAATGTTATCGTCATACAATGGCATATGTTCATCCTTTAAACACAATTAAAGACGTTATTGTAAACTGGTTAGATTTTTATTATTATTCGGTTATTGCTGTTCTTTTTTATTTTTGCTGTCTTATTCTCAATGTGTAAGCTGTGTTCACTGTTCTTAGAATGGACCTTGCATTGTCATTTATGTAGGATGTGTTTTGTGTATATTGTAGTGTTACATTAAATTTGTGAACCTAATAAATAAAAAAAAATGCGTCAAGCGCGGGAGGGTCGGATGAAAGCGATGGAACTGACGGTGGGTGTGTGGTGTGCGGTGCAGACGGGCGCGGGCGGCGGCGCGTGGCGCGCGCGCGCGCGGCTGCCGGCGGCGCGCTCGCACGCGGCGGCGGCGGCGGACGAGGCGCGCGGCGAGCTGTTCGCGCTGGGCGGCTGCGCGGGGCGGCCGCAGCCTGCGCCTCGTGCACAAGTACTCGCCGCGCACCGACACCTGGACCGACGCGCCGCCGCTCTCTATCGGTGCGACCGTCTTCATATTTTGCCTTACTTTTTCTATTATGTAATTCACTGTGTGCAAATCGTTATGTAAAAGCAGCCTTTTTCTTAATATTTTGTCTAATATTGTTTTGTCTTTATATTTTAGTGTCCAAAAGGCTGTCGTAAAATATTTTTTATTACTTACATGTTATTGTCAAATTCGATGTCATTTAATAACATCGTAATAATGCTATTGTACGCGTATACGGTAGGACGGTCCCAGAGCGCGGCGGTGGTGTGGGAGGGCGCGCTGTGGGTGCTGGGCGGCACGGACGGCTGGAACTGCCTCGCCAGCACCGAGATGCTGCCGCTGGGCGACGCGCAAGCGGTAACTACACTGCTCGCTGTTTGCCCCCATATAGTGTGAAATGAATCGTCTCTAGATCGGAACTGTTGCATAAGAACATATAAACATTTTTTTAAGATTATTAAATTATACTTCTTTTGGTACATTAGAGGCAAATTGTGAAATTATTTTTTACCAACATTTAAGGCTTGGCCAAACAGAACGCGTACTTTAGCGCCGCGTTAGGCGTAATTTACGCTGCGTTCTTGGACGCCACACAGACTTCATTTACGCGGCGTTAAACGACGTACTAATTTCAAAGTCCTCGCATTGGTATCACATATTTTTTGTAGTTTTTGGATAATAGATTTACTATTCAGTTATTGAATGATTTAGATGTGAAAGAATTATTAAGTTTGTGTGCTTGGGTATTATGACCAAAGAGAAAACAAAAATAATATTTTCAAATTTTATTTTATTATTGTTTTATAATTATTATCATTTATATTTATATCTACTATTATACAGTAGTAAATATAAATATTTTTCAAAATTATGTTTGGCGCTAGGACGCAAATCTGTAAAAAATTACAACACAGGCGACAGGAACGCTTAGCATTGCGCTATAACGCCGTAAGCGGGACGCGTCCGCGCTCGGTGTGACCGCTCTCTACTAACTCGGTACAACCCAATGCGACGCTAGGACGCGGCATAAATTACGCCGGACGCGACGCTAGAATACGCTTACTCGCTCGGCCGGGCCTTTAAACATCGATATAATGAAGTCGCGTGTGTGCGCGCAGACGTGGACGGCGGGCCCGGCGCTGCCGACGGCGCGGCGCTCGGTGGGGCGGCGCGGTGTGGCGCGCGCGGCTGGTGTCGGCGGGCGGCTCGGGCGGCGCGGCGTCGCTGCGCGCGGCGGCCTGGCTCGGCGCCGGCGACGCGGCGTGGCGGCCGCTGCCCGCGCTGCGCCGCCCGCGCGCCGCGCCCGGCCTGGCCGCGCTCGCCGACACGCTCTACGCCGCCGGCGGCTTCTCCGGCAAGGAGTTCCTGTCCTGCGTCGAGTGCCTCGCGGACCCCGACGGCTGCTGGACCGCGCTATGGGCGCCGCCCGCGCTCGCGCACCAGGCGCTCGACCACCGCGCGCCGGACCACCGGGACGTACGTATATTTTTAGAAGTTCTCTATATAGAGTCATAAATACATCATCAACCCGTTACTGTTCCATTGCTGGGCACGAGTCTCCTCTCAAAATGAGAAGGATTGCGCCGTAGACCACCGCGCTGGCCGAGTGCGTGTTGGTAGACTTCGCATACCGTCTCAGGTATGCAAGTTTCGTCACAATGTTTTCCTTCACCGTTTTAGCAAGTGATCATTAAAATATTATAAATGATAAAAAAATCAGAGGTGCGTGCCTGAGATTGAACCTCGGACCCCTCGATCGAGAGGCCGCGTTTCTTAACCACTAGGCTATCACTGCTTTTATATTGGACCTATGATATAAAAATTAAAATTGCACGTGTCTGTTTACGTCTTGTATCTTTTTGTGTTAATATTTAGTATACTATCAGTGGAAACTTGTTGCTGACGTTTATGTATCTATTTGTCTCTTATAATTTATATATAGCTGTATATAAATTATAAGACAACCTTATAAGGTAACCTTGAGACAGACTATGCTCGTTTGCTGCTTCTATATTATAAAAAAAAGTAACTGAAACCTTAACTCTTTCAAATCAAATCAAATTCTTTCGCAGGAGGTACTGGAGAACGGCGCGGAGTGAGCGGCGCGGGCGCGCGGTGCCGCCCCTAGCATAGTGATAATTGTGTAACGTTTAGTGAAATGAGCAATCCGTATTATACGAATTGATAAGTGATGAATTGTACCTACCTCAAAATTATTCGCGGTCGCGTCGCAGCGTGACCGCAGCTCGATGCCTTTACACGCATTTTTAAATTTAAAATTTTATATTATTGTAATATTTATATTTGTGACCGTCGGCCGCACCTTCGGAGCGGTTTAGCGGGTGAAACCGCCGAGACGACGCAGTATTGAGAGAGCTATATTCGATGTATATTTATTGATTCGTGTCGTTAACCGACGTCATGTATTTTTTTACTGAAGTCACGAGTGTTCAGCGGTGACCGGGTTGGAGCGGAAACGCTGTATCGTAAAACGAACACGGATTTTCACCGACATTCCTATTTATTTAAATGCGGCTCTTGAGATACTATCTTTCAATCCAACATTCAATAGTCTGCCAGTAGCATCTTTGGACTTTTATACATTTTAATGATACGCTCTGCGCTTTACTATATCGTTGGACGCTGTTGTTATTTACAGGCTCCTTACATAGATCATAGTTAAGATGTACTACTGTAAAGCTGCACGCAGCAGAGCGGCCGGGCCCCACCGCTGCTGTCGCCGGACATATAATATACGTCCATCATGTTGAATTATTAGTTCGACCTTAACTTTTCGTATTCAATAAAAGGTGTGTCTCAAATAGTCGTAGTGTGTTATTACTGCTATAGTACTACTATGTTTCCATGTGTTTAATATTTAATTAGGCGGTTTCCGGTATATTCGATGGGGTCCGGCTAATCGTTTAGTTTAAAGTAATTAATAATTTTAATAATTCCTTATTTTAAGACCTTTATTTCATACGGGTTAGCTCTTTACACTAAGCTGAAAATGTAATTCTCGAGGAATACATTATAACAACTAGAGAAGTTGAGTTGCCCCGTGTGAAATAAAGTGCGTTGCCTTAGTTAATGGTACCAATAAAAGACATTTAAATTAGTATAAGTACGTAACATTCAGCGCGTGCGGGCCGCCTCGTCATACTGTAAGCATAGATTGAAGCAGAGTGTTAATAGATCCCAGCGGCGACGGGCAGCCGAGCCGCGCGTTTTAAGTTGCTTCTCAAGTATTATCCTTGTTTACGTTTCTTTCAATAAATTGTATTTTAACTTTCTCCCGCGTTTTATTTTTCAACGATGTATTCCCGAACGGTTTATTTTATTATATATAGTCTGGCCGCTCAGAGAATGCATTCCTGAAGGCTGTCGAAGAGTGGAAAACCTGATTTCTTTTAAACTTGAATAACTCGAGTATTTCTTAACCAATTTTAATTTTCTTTTTTTTAATATAAAAGGGTGTTTCATTGTGGTACTTTACTACCTTGACATTTGTATGGTCTGATGATTAGAACTGTGAGTTACGAGGTGGAACTCATCATCACTACCCCTGATTGTTACATATTTTATGCTATCTTACCTCCTGGCCACCCAAATAAATGAAACTTAAAATAAACATTGAGTATCTAGATTAATATGATATGATGGAAAATTCGACCTTCATCTCTTCAACCCTGATAATTCAGAGGTGTCTCCTGCCTCAACCATACAAGTTAGGCATTTGGAGCTTACGAATATTCAATAAGGTTGATAAGCAGGAGATATACAATTGAAAATTCGAACTTCAACTCTTCAACCCTGATAATGCAGAAGAGCCTCCTTTTTTTTAACGCGAAAATATCCTCATGGATGCCCTTCTGCTCGGGGGAACAGAAAGGGTATGTCGGACTCTTACCGACTAAAACTACGCGGCGTTCCTCTGGACGTTTAGTGCCGGGTCACGAGAAAGCGTTAGCATTACATTGACGACCCGGCAACGTGATGGCCGACGCTGATGTTAACACCAGCCACGTCTCGAGAGGGAAGGGCTGGGCTCCTCTCATTGCGCTCATCTCATTCCCTCGAGACGAGCGTGCCGAACGCACACACGACAAATATTGATCATACCGTTTAAATTCTACAAAATGTTGCGTTTACGCAAAGTTGTGATAAATGAACTTTAAAACTACTGTCAACTTCCTTATATAGATCCTTATACTGTGCTTGTACGGATGGACACTACGGATGGATGTTGGTTGGTTGGTTGGTTGGTTGGTTGGTTGGTTGGTTGGTTGGTTGGTTGGTTGGTTGGTTGGTTGGTTGGTTGGTTGGTTGGTTGGTTGGTTGGTTGGTTGGTTGGTTGGTTGGGTTGGGTGGTTGGGTTGGGTTGGGTTGGGTTGGGTTGGGTTGGGTTGGGTTGGGTTGGGTTGGGTTGGTTGGGTTGGGTTGGTTGGGTTGGGTTGGGTTGGGGTTGGGTTGGGTTGGGTTGGGTTGGGTTGGGTTGGGTTGGGTTGGGTTGGGTGGGTTGGGTTGGGTTGGGTTGGGTTGGGTTGGGTTGGGGTTGGGTTGGTTGGGTTGGGTTGGGTTGGGTTGGTTTGGGTTGGGTTGGGTTGGGTTGGGTTGGTTGGGTTGGTTGGGTGGGTTGGGTTGGGTTGGGTTGGGTTGGGTTGGGTTGGGTTGGGTTGGGTTGGGTTTGGGTTGGGTTGGTTGGGTGGGTTGGGTTGGGTTGGGTTGGGTTGGGTTGGGTGGGTTGGGTTGGGGTTGGGTTGGGTTGGGTTTGGTTGGTTGGGGGGTTGGTTGGGTTGGGTGGTTGGGTTGGGTTGGGTTGGGTTGGGTTGGGTGGGTTGGGTTGGGTTGGGTTGGGTTGGGTTGGGTTGGGTTGGGTTTTGGGTTGGGTTGGGTGGGTTGGGTTGGGTTGGGTGGGTTGGGTTGGGTTGGGTTGGGTTGGGTTGGGTTGGGTTTGGTTGGGTTGGGTTGGGTTGGGTTGGGGTTCCCCTCCGAGGAGCTGCCCACCTTGTCGTGGTGGAGGGGCTTTGCGAGGCCCTACGATCCCCAAGGCTATGCCGGTAGGAATACCCATACCGGATAGGCTTGGTGGGGAGGGTCCAGACTAAGAGCGGCTCACACCCCCGTCGGGGCCAAAGAAAGGGTTCCGCCAACGGGGAAGGTGCAAGGCAAATCGCCTGCACGAGGAAGTTTCTTCCGATCGGGAGAACCCTGGGCGGGCTCGTGTGCACTAACTATGCCACCGAGCAGGGCTACGGTAACATGCCTAGCCACCGTCGATATCGTAATCCCACCCAGGAGACTTGTCGTGGTCATGTCTCGCGACCTCGGGTGGGACCGAGGTCTTGCCTTAATTGGCCGGACCGCGAGGAAGAAAACCTCTATAAAAAATCACCCTAATCCCAAGCGGCGGCGCACCGCGAGGGGAGGCATGGCTGGCGGGGGAGGCCAGTCATTAGTGCGGCTCCCGCTACGGTACCGGCCGACACCGTGGCGGGTTACGCTCAGGCTTACCCGGGTACAGGGGGCACTGCCCGGGTGGAACCGTTTTTCCCCATACTCGTGGGAACAATAGGGTGGCTCATAAATCTTTTAAAAAAAAAAAAACCAAACACTCTACAAAAAACACACGCTCAAACACACACACACGCACACTACACATTGAGGAGGGGGAGACATCGGAGTCGGATGGGAGTGGAACGACACTGGTGGATTCCGGCCGGAAACCGCCTGTGGAGGAGTCGGAGGAGGCAAAACCAGAGCCCTCCGGCAACAGCGTTTGTCGAGCGACGAAGAGGTTGCCCCAGTCGCAACAGTCGCTCCAGCGAAAGTGAAGAGTAAGGAGGAAGGAGTTCCTCGTCAAACGGCCAACGACACGGTCAGGAGACACGGATCTTGGCGGCAAGTTTAATTTCGGCAGGCGAGGATGACGATCGGTCGGCCATGGCACTGAAGGAGAAGGCCTTGGAGGGACGTCAGTGTCATCATAAACGGTCGCGGCGAAGTCGAAAAACCTGAAAGGTACCTTTCAAAAAGGCCCTGAAGGACGCGGCTAAATCGCTGAAAGTGGCAGTGGGGGCTCTGCACGCGCGGACTTCCACGGATGAAACTGCCAAACTACAGGCGGAAAACACCCGTCTGAACAGAGAGGTGGCAGATCTCCGTGGAGAAATGGGCGGAGCTCAGGGAGGAGCTGGGCCGTCTAAAAAACATCCTGCCGCGTGAGGAGCCCCAAGCGGCTCACAACATCGAGGAGCTGTCTCGGCAGATAATGTTTGCAAGTGGGATGCATGCTGGATACGCGTTTAGGCGCACTGGAGAACAGACTGCCCTCGCCGCGCACCGGATCGCAGCCAGTCGTTTGCCGAGGAAGTCTCCAAGCCGCGTAAGGACGGAGAGGTACCCAGGCAGGTGGAGGTCGCCAACAAGGAGAAGGGAGGCAGAAAGAAGAAAGGGGGGGCTGATGCATCAGCCCAGAAAAAAAGGGCCGACGACCGGCCTACCCCGATGGCTTCTGCACCCAAGGAGGGCCAATGGGTGCTGGTCACCAAGTGAGGACGTAAAAAGAGGGGAGGTGAATCCTCAGGTGGCTGCTCAGGCAGCAGCGACTGATCAGGGGCAGAGGAAAAGCTCCTCCTCCTCCTCCTCCTGGGAAGGCCGAGAGACCAGCAGCCAACCGGCCAGGGCCTGTTAAGCTCCGCCCTCCCGCTCCTCGGCTGTCGTTTATTACACTGCAGCCGGGAGCGGAAGAGCAAGGCGTAACAGTTCGCCAAGATTTTGGCCAAAGCCAGGGCGGACGTCGACCTCCCAAGCTTGGGTATAAGCGGATTAAAATTCCGTACGGCCGCCACGGGTGCCCGCATCTTGGAGGTGCCAGGTGCATCCAGCGGCGACAAGGCGGACTCCCTCGCAGAAAAACTCAGGGAGACCCTCAACGATGGAGTCGCGACAGTATCCAGGCCGGTAAAGTGTGCAGAAATGCGGATCACTGGCTTGGACGACTCGGTCTCGCAGGAGGATGTCGCTGTCGCCGTTGCGCGGGATGGGAACTGCCCCAAGGAGGCAGTAAAGGTAGGCGTGATAAGACCCACTCCTCGGGGCGTTAGCTCTGTCTGGGTGCGGGCTCCCATCGCGGCCGTAAAAAAGGTGGGCAGTCTCGGCCGCCTGTTAATCGGCTGGATTTCGGCGCGAGTTGAGGTGCTGCAGCCAAGGAAACTGCGGTGCTTCCGGTGCCTGCTCAGCGGGCACGTCAGAGCTCAGTGCACCGCAGAGGCTGACCGCAGCGAAGAGTGTTATCGCTGCGGTAAACCCGGCCACATGGCTAATGTGCTCGGTATGCGCGGCGGCAAACAGGCCGGCCGAGCATCGGTTGGGGAGCAAAGCGTGCTTCCCACCGAAAAAAAAGGGGACGGGCGCTAAGACTACAAAAGTCCCTGCGCCGGAACCCGCTCCAGCGCGAGCTGCTGCCCCAGCTGCCCCGACTGCCGTCACGTCTATCGCGGCGGCCGATGCTCCCCCATCCGAAGGAGGGAGCGGTGAGGAAATGGCCACACAATCCAAATAAGTATGGCCCACCGCCTACTCCAGGCTAATATCAACCATTGCCGCTGTGCACAGGACCTCCTAGTCCAGAGCATGGCGGAGTGGTTGATAGAAGTGGCGGTGGTGGCGGAGCCTTACTTCGTCCCCCCCATAAACAACTGGGTGGGGGACTTAGATGGATTGGTGGCCATTGCTAGCGCACGAGCGCTTTGCGTGCCTCCCCTCATCACGATCAAGAGGGGCAAGGGCTACGTGCAGTGAGGTGGCGGAGTTATGTCCTCATTGGGGTCTACTTCTCGCCCAATAAACACCTAGCCGATTTTGAGGCATTTCTGGGCGAGTTGGAGGCCCTAATAGGACCAATCCATCCAGCCTCGCCGGGTGCGTCGTTGGGGACCTTAATGCTAAATCTACTGCTTGGGGCTCCCCTAAGACTGATGCTCGCGGCGAGGTTTTGGAAGATTGGGCGGCGACGACCGGCCTCTTGGTGCTAAATAAGGGGTCGGTAAACACATGCGTGCGACAGCGAGGGGGTTCCATCGTGGATGTCTCGTTCGCGTCCCCCGCTGTGGCAAGCATCGTCCGGGGCTGGAATGTTCTGGAGAGGGTGGAAACACTGTCGGATCATCTGTACATCCGGTTCGACGTGTCCCCCTCGCCAGAACACCCGGACCGTCGTCGCCCGAGAAAGCCGGCGCGGAGGTGGGTGCTGGGGAGTCTGAATAAAGATGTTCTAGTTGAAGCTGCCATAGTCCAGGCCTGGCAAGCTCCACCTGAACCTGTGGAGGTCGAGGGGGAGGCGGAGTGGTTCCGGGATGCCATGTCGAATGTATGCGACGCATGCATGACCCGGGCCAAGCCGTGTCCCCCGAAACGTCGGGTGTACTGGTGGTCCCACGAAATCGAAGAGATTCGCTCGGATTGCGTAGTGGCGAGACGCCAGTACACCAGACACCGCAGGTTGCGCCGTCGTAATATCGACCACGGCGCGGTGGAGCGACAGCTGTACGAGGCCTATCGAGAGCGACGATTGGCCCTACAGCTGTCTATAAGCCAGGCTAAGGAGCAAGCCAAGATGGAGCTTCTCCAGACTCTGAGTCGCGATCCGTGGGGGCGCCCCTACAAGATCGTCAGAGAGAAAATGCGTCCCTGGGCGCCCCCTCTGACTGAGACTCTCCAGCCCCAGCTCCTGGAAGACGTAGTGTCCACTCTGTTTCCGGCCAGAGTGGAACACTCTCCTGCGGCAATGGCACCTCCCGATTATGCCTCAGGATCGGAGGAGTCGGAGGTGCCAAAAGTGTCGGAGGAGGAGTTGGGCGCGGCCATCCTAAGGCTCCGGGGCAAGAATAAGGCCCCGGGTCCGGACGGAATTCCTGGCCGCGTCTGGGTATTAGCTCTAGAGGAGCTAGGGGACCGATTCCGCAGGCTACTCGATGCCTGTTTGGAGTCGGGATCGGTCCCAAGACAGTGGAAGACGGGCAGCCTGATCCTTTTAAAGAAAGAGGGGCGCCCCGCAGAGTGTCCTTCGTCGTACAGACCGTTGGTGATGCTTGATGAGGCCGACAAACTTTTTGAACGAGTGGTGGCGGGTCGGCTCATCAAGCATCTAGGAGAGGTGGGTCCCAACCTATCCGACAACCAGTTTGGTTTCCGGGAGGGCCGTTCGACCATCGATGCGATAATGCACATCAAGGCCCTCTCGGAAGAGGCGGTGGCTCGACGTGGGGTGTTGTTGGCGGTGTCGCTTGATATCGCCAACGCCTTCAACACCTTGCCCTGGGCCAGCATTAGGGAGGCATTGATATACCATAGGGTACCTCCCTACCTCAGCCGGGTCGTTGGGGAGTACCTCTCCGATAGGTACATCAAGTACCCGGTACGCGAAGGACAAACACTCAGTCGGAGGATGACGTGTGGTGTTCCACAGGGTTCCGTGCTCGGCCCGCTCCTGTGGAACATCGGATACGACTGGGTGTTGCGGGGCGATCTCCCCCCGGGAGCCACCGTGACCTGTTACGCGGACGACACGCTGGTCACGGCCCGGGGGGACAGCTACGACGAGGCTGCCCGTCTTGCCACTGAGGCTGTGGCACTGGTGGTTGGCAGAATCGAGATGTTGGGACTCCGGCTAGCGAGCGCGAAAACCGAGGCCTTGTGTTTTCACGGGCCGAGGAGGGCGCCGCCGCCGGGGTCCCACATACTCATTGATGGAACCCGTGTCGAGGTGGAGTCAAAGATGAACTACCTGGGACTCATCCTCGACAGCCGCTGGAACTTCCGCGAGCACTTCACTCGCTTGGTCCCCCGATTAATGGGGGCGGCGGCTGCGTTGAAGCGGCTGCTGCCCAACCTCGGGGGGCCCAGTGCGAGCAGCCGCCGCCTATACTTAGGGGTGGTGCGGTCCATGGCCGTATGGGCGGAGGCCCTGACAAGGCAGAATGTCACCCTCTTGAAGAGACCACAGAGGGTGATGCCGTCGGGGTCGTCCGTGGCTACCGCACCATCTCTTTCGAGGCGGCGTGCGTATTGGCGGGGTGCCCTCCTTGGGATCTGGAGGCGGAGGTCTGTGCTGCGATGTATCGGTGGCGCGCAGACCTCCGGCTCCGGGAGGAACACCCCACGCCCAAGGAGGAGAAAGAGCGGAAGTTCCACGCTCTGCAGTAACGCGATCTACGGTTAGGTTAGGTTAGGTTACGTTAGGTTAGGTTAGGTTAGGTTTTTTTTTTATTATTATTATTATTATCATAATAATAGTGATATTCATAATAAAGGATAAAATATATCTTCAAAAATTTTTTTCAATAAAATTCCAACATTTTTAATAATGTATTTATTAATATCTTGAAAACTAAGCAAGATATCGAAAAAAATTATTCTTTGTTTTCGTTTTCTTTTCCAAAAATCTATCGAAATACATCATTAAAAGAATATTTTTTTTTTTTTATTTTTCGATTTTTAAATATCGATATCTCGAAAACTAAGCGAGATATCAAAAAAAAATATTCTTACTTTTCGTCTTGTCTCGTCGAGATCTATAAGGATCCGCATTCAAATTTTGGCGCCGTAAGAATCGTAATCGTGCCCCCCATTGCAATTTGGCGTCAATAGTAACACCTAGGAAAACAGTTGACTCCACGGGATCAAAACCGTTCCATTTAATAACACATTGGTTTCAACATGCTTCACGTTGGGTACCGAGAACTTGATACATTTAGTTTTCTTCTCATTAAGAAGAAGATTATTTATGTTGAACCAATGGATAACTTTCGAGAGAGCATTATTTACTTCGTCATAATTATTTAATTGTCTTTTTATCTTAAATAAAAGTGAAGTGTCATCAGCAAACAATACAATCTCGTGATTATTCCCTACATAGTAGGGCAAGTCATTAATATAAATTAAAAACAGAAATGGACCGAGTATTGAAGCCTGCGGCACGCCCATTGTAACAGAAGCACCGGGCGATTTTGTACCATTTACATCAACCTTCTGAATTCTATTATTTAAGTAAGAAGTCAAAAGGTTGAGAGCCTTGTTCAAAATCAAGAATGAATGTGCTGAGAGAATCATAAAAACTGATTTTAGGGGTAAGTCAGTAAACATCTTCTTGTTATTATTGCTGGCTTTTCAAGTCTGACATTGTTTTACTGTATGTGTTTACCCTTTTGCTGGATTTATAAAAAGTATGCTTTGTACTTATGTACTCGCGTATGTCGTTAAGATTCTCTGGCATAATTAATAACATATTTTACATCAAAAATGTTATTGAGTACACGGCCAGTAGGCGGGGTTTAACACAACAGATGGAAAAACTGTTTAAAATACACGTCCATTTATAATGTCATATGATTCTAAAATTTCCGGGTGGAATGTTAACCGCCGAAAAGGTTAAACCTTAAGAAATAGTGCGCTACCTCCACCTTTTGAACACTTGGCAAAATAATAAAAGGTCCATTATTATTTAAAATAATAAAAGGTTACATCATAACCTGTTATGTTTAGATAGTAATTACATATTAACATTAATATGGACTGAATAGATTGATGGAATGAATAGATTATAATTACCATATTAACATTAATATGGACCCAAGAAACTAAATGTTTAAAAACGATCGTTTACGTACGTAATAAAATTATAATCCTCATTTGGTTGTCAACGTAGAAGTAAGTTTTATTATAAATTAGCTTGAGGTAATATATTACTAATTGATTTATTTAATAGAATGGTTGTTGGATAAATAAGGTTACTTATGATCTTATAAATCAAAATGAGGCTTATTGGTGCCATTAGACACATTGGTCAGTCATATTGTGCAGGCCCTTAATGAATGTTGTGTACTGTAATATATAAATAAAGGTATTGGGTTAAAGTGCCTGTAGGTGAACTAAGGAAAGCTGGGTTTACATAACATAAATAGTTACGTTACAGTGCTATCAATATACATTCGTACATTGCTGTGATGGCCCAATTTAGTTGACTGCCTTATCTTTTGGTATAAAAGAAAAATTAAAAGAAATATGGCGAAACATTGCGTTGACAACAATTGAGTTTTATGATGTTTTTAGGTCAGTTCAGTATTTGTAAGCAAAAGACCTTTCTTACTTAGCCAACCATCGTAATAATGAAAAAATAAAAATAGTGATAGTGACGACAGAATGTTGACTCTGTTCAGCGGTGTTAAGTCATCCTGACCACTGATTTATGTGTATGGGTTCGAATCCCAGGCAGCAAAAATATTTGTACCCATAGATATGTGTGAGTGTATAGGCGTTTATTTATTTAGAAAGAAAGAAATAACTTATTACGTAATGCATTGTACACACACATAACAATGGCAAATTATCTTAATTATTTAAAAATAGTGGGATATAGGTAATTCGAAAACTTAAGATACTCAAAATGGCAACACAAACGTATAAAAAACATAATAGTTAAATAAATACGTTACAGTAGATCCCTATGCTTGTATGTATACATTACATACGGAAAAGGCACTCACTCAGCATTAATGCCAGGGAGTATAGCACCACGGCGCTGGTTTTCAGTGAGTGAGGGCTCATGTGGCCCGAATGAGTGACGCACGGATATGCGTACAGCGAAGAGAAGTAAGGGGTAACACTTGAGCCGCTGAGTTCCAAAAAAATGTTATGATGCGAGTAGACACATTTTGTTCATATTGCTCAATAATAAGATAAATAAATAATTAAAATAAAATAAATAATAATAAATAAATAATATAAATAATAAAATAATAATAATAATAAGAATAAGATAAATTATTATTAATAGCATATTAGGAGTGTATGCCTGTAACAATGTGGTATTTTATGTAGTTATATGAAATTTCCAAGTTGTGAAGGATTTAGTACTGTTGGGTTACCTAAAAACTTAATTGTAAGTTCTACAATAATTAGAACAGTAGATATAAAACTTTAAGTGGTAAGCTACAACAATAAGAATAGTATCGATAAAACTAGAAGTGGTAGTTCCACAATATTTAGATCAGTACCTGTAAAACTTAAAGTGGTAGTCTACAATAATTAGAACGGTACCGATAAAACTAAAAGTGGTAGTCTACAATATTTATAACAGTACCTGTAAAACGAAAAGTGGTAGTTCTAAAATAATTAGTTAGGTGCCGATAAAACTTAAAGTGGTAGTTCTAAAATAATTAGAACGGTACCAATAGAATTCTAAGTGGCAGTCCTACAATAATTAGGGTGGTGCCGATAAAACTTAAAGTGGTAGTTCTAAAATAATTAGAACGGTACCAATAGAATTCTAAGTGGCAGTCCTACAATAATTAGGGCGGTGCCGATAAAACTTAAAGTGGTAGTTCTAAAATAATTAGAACGGTACCAATAGAATTCTAGGTGGCAGTCCTACAATAATTAGGGCGGTGCCGATAAAACTTAAAGTGGTAGTTCTAAAATAATTAGAACGGTACCAATAGAATTCTAAGTGGCAGTCCTACAATAATTAGGGCGGTGCCAATAACACTTAAGTGGTAGTTCTACAATAATTAGAACGGTACCAATAGAATTCTAAGTGGCAGTCCTACAATAATTAGGGCGGTGCCGATAAAATTTAAAGTGGTAGTTCTACAATAATTAGACCGGTACCAATAGAATTCAAAGTGGCAGTCCTAAAATAATTGGGGCGGGGCCAATGGAATCGAAAGTGAAAAGTCTACAATAATTAGAACAGTACTAATAAAATTGAAAGTGGTAGTTCTACGAGAACTACGATACCAATACAATTTAAACAGCGCTATATAAATTTCTATAGAAATTAGAACGGCACCAACAGTCTTAAATGATGGTCCTCTTAACAGAGAACGGTACGAAGAACATTTCGTCATGAAATGAACAGTACCCACCGAAATTCCTATTGCAGGTAATCATAGAATATGATGTCACAAGTATCGAGAATATATTTATGGAAACTGGAAGCGACGACTATAGCTGTATCTCAATAAAACTTAAGTCATCGCAGTAAAGTTAAAAAGACATCGGTTTTTACATATGTAAGTATACCAACGGTATTCCAGGATTTCAACAAAGTATCTAGTGCTTGTCAATAAGCGAAGGAGATATGTAAAAAGTTTTTATTAAACTTAGACGGAAGATTCTCGGGTTCACCAGCCCTTAAGGAGTTTTTATTTATTAGAAATTTATTAGAAGAATAATGAAAAAAATAATTACTATTGGCGATGACTTCAATTGCATGTACCTATTGTTGTATTAATGGTCTTCTGGGCTACGCCTTGGTATTTGGAGTGTTTTACTCGTAATTTATTTTTAAACATGGAGCTACTTCTTGTAACGTCACAAACTATACAAGAAGTACTAAAGAAGGACAGGCGGGTTTTGAGTGGCTTTTATATTGATGGCTAATGTTGTCATTGACAGTTCTTTCAGGTGATTGTTTCGACTTGATTGATAGTTACAAGTTTATTTCAGTTGCAGTTTTCTGTAAAAAGAAACACAAACAAACATGATTATGATGCAGATGGCTTCGGGTCCTGTGGAAGGCGCCGTGTTGAGTTTGGTCCAGATCCTTCCTTTAAAGAGATGGACGCACCTATTTATGGTAACAGACTGGATTTGGTCATTGTCCTTTCAGTTTTGCTGTAGTGTGCTATTAAATATGGTTCACCACAACACTAAGGTCCTACGGTGTGAGTTTTATTCGTAGTTGGCTCATAACAAATGGTTCGACAGATGTGACCCTGGAATATGTTATTTTGCGACTATAGAATGACCTAAGAGACCGACGTGTGGTTGAAAATGAATCATACAATCATTTCCCAACACAAATTAGTTTTTACAGATAATTTATTATTGAAAGAAAAAATATTCTTTAACACTATTCATTAGCCTTGATTCCTTTAAAATTGGCTTAAAAAAAAAAAGAAAAACATGTAATCTACATTATAATTTGTAAAATGAAGGCTATGAAAATCTTTCTATTTTGGGTTTCATAGAAGTGGAATGTAATCATATATCTTTATTGTTTCAATGTGGTTTTTACGTGGTTTAACACTTAGAATATATAAAACCGTTACATTCTACCTAGCAAGGTATGCAAATGTTGACAGTGTCAATTGAACAAACAATAAAGTATCTGCTATTAAAAGTTTAATTATATTCTGAAGTAAATATAAACTTACCTAAAATACCTTTACAATAACGTTACATGCCACTATTTGGTTTTATTGAAAACAAAAATTACGTATTTCTGAGTCGCTTCTTCATTGCTAAAGATCGTGTCTGCTTTGGTACTATAATGTACAATGTGCTGCAAAGTTCGCCAAAGTAATCACATTATAATATAATTATTTCGTGTGTAATAATTTATTTTTTGTAACGAAAAATCCTCGATTGTATAAAATACAATTAAAGATTCCTTTGGTTTAAAAAAAAAAACAGTTGCCCAGTTAACGTTTTAATACATTCAGGTAATGAATTGTGGGTCACATACAAAATACAATTTTACTATACAGTCCTAAATTTAGTGGCGCATGTTGTAATGTTATATATTGGTGTATATCTTTATTTACCAGCATAGCTATTTCCCGAAGAAATACGGGAAGTGTGCAAATAATAATATTTGTGTATAATGGGTGTTAACAAATACCTAATTTTATTAAGAGTGTTACATGCCTAGCGACAAGAAGGATCGCTGGCGTTGCCGTGTTCATCGATTCTCGTGTAACCCAGATGCAGATTGATTCATCGTTCGTGTCAGCATTTCATCATCTTTTTAATTTATTACATTCAATCTAGATTAGTTAATTTTAAGACATTATTTTTTGACACCCAGCATCGGTCAGACGATAATTAGGTTTAAGTTATATTGTAAATTTTTTCATTAATTAAAGTTAGTTAAAATAGTCTTTGGTTTTTTTTAAGTCCTCCGGTTGTCGCTAACGTAATTGGCGCAGTCGGTAGGATAATTCGAAGCAGTAGTAGGTAGTCGCAAGTCCAAGTATCGGCTCCAGACGGACGTCATCTCGCTGCTTACACTATCAAGTGTTTCATCGAGTTATCCGAATCTACGAGCGACGCAGCCGAGGGCGCACTCAGCAATCAGTGCAGAAGAAAATCACATATGTAAGTGCTTTGAACTTTTTCTATTAGTGTTGCCTATCCATTACCCACCATTTTCCATCCTAGAAAAACGGGGGAAGGATCTGTCTCGTCAAGGCAGGTCCTCAGGAATAGCGAACTAGATACACATAGAAAATTAAACGAATCCAGCATAGATTCAGATAGTTCTAGCGTAGTTTTAAATAGAGATATCAATAGTTCGGAATTAGATTTAGAAGATAGTTATAATAATTCGTTACATTTAATTAAAGAAACCAATTTACCTAGCTTAAGTGTTACATATATACAGATCTATGACCCACCTCTTAAGTTTCTTGTAGATACCGGCGCTAATCAATCTTTTATAAGTCCGGAAGCGGTTGAAAAGTTTTACTCTCATATAAAAAGAAATTATGATCCTTTCGAAGTAACTAATTCCCGTAATACAAGTGTCCACGAACATTCTATCACTATACCTAGTTTTTCAGAATTTAATACAAAAAATAGAATGAAGTTATTTATCTATAGATTTCATAATTACTTTGATGGTTTAATTGGGTTAGATTTATTAGAAAATTGCAATATAGATCTTAAGCATGATATATTGTTTACTGAAAATGCTAGTATACCTTTATTGCGTTACCAGTGCAGGAAACCCAACCCTTCCGAGGTTATTCCCCCGAATTGTTCCCGCCTAATCAACATCCCTATCCATTATCCTGATGGCGATGTACTTGTACCAGAACAGTTTTTACATAATTGCCTTATTCAGGAGTGTGTTACGACAGTGACCGACAGGACTGGCATAGTAGAAGTTAGAAACCCGACCGACAATGACATACTAATAACGTTCGACCACCCAGTAGGTATCGACGTTTGTAATATTGAGTTCGCCCGCACCGAGCGTGATTCAGACCGCGCTAACGATGTGCTAGCCCGCCTACGAACTGACCATCTAAACGCCGAAGAACGAGCTAACTTGCAGTCCCTGTGTGCACGGTACGCCGACGTATTTTATATTGAAGGTGAACCATTGACTTTTACTAACAAAATTAAACATCACATACGGACTCACGACGAAATTCCTGTATACACAAAAAGTTACCGGTATCCCTTTATCCACCGTCAAGAAGTAAGAGACCAGATATCCAAAATGCTAGACCAGGGTATCATACGACCATCTGACTCAGCTTGGAGTTCGCCTATCTGGGTAGTCCCTAAGAAGGCAGACGCTTCTGGTAGACAAAAATGGAGACTGGTAGTGGACTTTAGGAAACTTAACGACAAGACCATCGACGATAAATACCCTATACCAAACATAACAGACGTACTGCCTTATTCAGGAGTGTGTTACGACAGTGACCGACAGGACTGGCATAGTAGAAGTTAGAAACCCATCATTTATACGCGGACGATCTGCAAATCTACATTTCATTTAAGCCTTGTGATTTAAGTATAGCTGTGGCCAAACTAAACTCCGATTTAGAGCGCATATGTTTATGGTCTGAGCATAATACTTTAGTTCTGAACCCAAATAAAAGCAAATATATGATTCTTGGTACACCGACCCAAATACGTAAAGTTACCGCCAAAATACTCCCAATCGTCCTAAATGGGCAGCCGATCGACAGAGTATTAGAAGCGCGTAACCTTGGCGTATTGATGGACGAGAACTTGCGTTTTGAAAGGCATGTCATAGATATTGCTCGTAACTGCTTCTATCGATTAAAAGTCTTATACCGCATTCGTGACTATCTCAGTGTTACATTGCGTATTTATCTTTGTGATAGTCTCATTCTATCAAAGTTTAATTATGCCGATACACTTCTCGAACCGCGTTTATTAGTTCGCTCCAAAAAAGTAATACAGCGTGTTCAAAATGTCTGTGGAAGGTTCTGTTTCAATATTCCACCTCGTGCCCACGTTACTCCTTTCTTAAATAGCGCAAATATATTGAAGATGGACTTCCGTAGGCGCTTACACTTCGCCACTTTACTATTCGGTATTGTAAAGAAAGAGGAGCCTAAATACCTGTTTGACAAGTTGAAATGGGCAAGAGATTATAATCAGACGCATAGTTCTAGGTCCACCTGTAGGCCGCTACTATATCCGTATAGCTCCTCGGCTGCTTTTAGAGGAAGTTTCAAATACAGCGCCACGAAATGCTGGAACAATCTGCCTCCGCCTCTTCGTAGCCTAAAAAAAACAATAATATCATTCAATAAAAATTACAAACTGTTCTTATTGGATGAACAAAAATTGAGTGGTTAAGTAGATCAACCAAGTGCCACTACTTGGAACTTTATATATACGTATACCCGAAGATAAAATTAACATAATCTATTAATTTATTATATCTAACAATTTAGCATATCCTAGGATAATTATTAGACATTACTCAACACAATTACATATTTCATAAATCGCATACATATCTTAATACATTACAATTTATATTACAACTGTAGTTATTTAATTATACTATTAATTTTACGTATATTTAGGGTAGATAAAGGTATATATCTCGTTAAAGTAATTTGCAATACGTTTATTAATTATTATTAATTAACCTGTTGATCTACTTACCTATTCTGTGTTGCTAATGAGTGGTTGGCGTTGTTCCTAAACTCCTGATTTCCAGCAGCTGGGTAACCGACGGTAATCTGTTCAATTGTAGGTTATACTTTATTATTCGCGCATAGCATGTTCCAGTATCCTTCCTTACGCCTCAGCACAAAAATTAAACTACATATAATACAAGGTTAAATTAAATACTCTAATAGAACTTAGATAAAAGATATACTAACTTTTCGTTTAACATACTCGTTCTTACTCGTAATCGTAATTTTCTTAATATTAGTTCACTTTTGTAACACAAAACGGCACTTATTGAGCATCACAATGTTTATAGTAGGTTAATTTAAAATTAATAAAAAAAAATGGGTAGAAGAATTTTTTCTTTTTTTCTCCCCTTTACAACACTTGGCACGATGTATACTGCACAGCCTTCCGAGCAACGTTCGCATACGGTCCGGGCTGAAAATCAGTTGCCGAGATCCAATCTCGGTTTTTTTCTGAGCTCCGGAACCTTTTTCACAGACTTTAGCTGCAACACTCGATTATGTATTTTGTTTGTTTTTATTTTTAATTTACTTTTATTTTCAGTTTTTTTTTTATATATTGTGTAATTTTTTTCTTAAGAAAATTTAGTCAGTAAGTTCATAATTTAAGTTTGTGTTTCCATATGTGTATTTTTGGATTTCATTGTTTATTGTGTGTTATAACTTGTTGTTGTTGCTTAAGTTCTTGAAATAAATAATCTATCTATCTATCTATCTATCTATCTACTGGACAAACTTGGAAGATGTCAGTATTTTACCACCTTAGATCTAGCTTCAGGATTCTACCAAGTCGAGATGAACCCTACTGACATTCCTAAAACAGCTTTTAATGTAGAGCATGGGCATTTTGAATTCCTTCGTATGCCCATGGGCTTGAAGAATTCTCCATCCACGTTCCAACGAGTCATGGATAATGTACTCCGAGGACTTCAAAACGAGGTATGCCTCGTCTACTTGGACGATATCATTGTGTTCAGTACCTCACTTCAAGAACACATGATCAACCTTGAAAAAGTATTTGGTAGACTACGGGATTCTAACTTTAAAATTCAAATGGATAAGTCCGAGTTTTTAAAGTTAGAAACCGCATATCTCGGCCATGTTATAAGCAGTGACGGTATAAAACCTAACTCCGACAAAATTAAAGCAATACAGAACTATCCCTTGCCTAAGACCTCCAAGGAAATAAAACAATTCTTAGGACTGTTAGGTTACTACAGAAAATTTATACCTGACTTTGCTCGCGTAACTAAACCTATGACACGATGCCTAAAAAAATCCAATAAGATTACCTTAGACTCAGAATACATTAACTGTTTCGAGACCTGCAAGACACTACTGACTAACGACCCCATACTACAGTATCCTGACTTCAACAAGGACTTTATACTGACTACAGACGCCTCAAACGTAGCTATTGGAGCTGTTTTATCTCAAGGTTCAGTAGGTTCCGATAAACCCGTTTGCTATGCCTCAAGAACATTAAACGATAGCGAATTAAACTATAGCACTATTGAAAAGGAACTTTTAGCTATAGTGTGGGCTACAAAGTATTTCAGACCCTATTTATTTGGCCGTAAATTTAAAATTTTAACAGACCATAATACCCCTTCAATGGATTATGAACTTAAAGGAACCCAACTCTAGACTGACTAGATGGCGACTTAAACTAAGCGAATATGACTACACTATTATTTACAAGAAAGGCAAGTATAACACTAACGCAGACGCCCTGTCCCGAGTTCAAGTTAATAACGAGGAGATCGAATCCCTTCTTCAAGAATGTCGAACAGACCTCTCGATCGTACCCGAACCTCCGAGTTCTTCTACTGCTACTATACATACCTCAACCGAAAACCCCATCCTGGAAATACCTATTACTGACGAACCTTTAAATAAATTTCACAGACAGATTTGCTTTACTATTGTAGGTGACATGAAACGACGGACGACAGTGACTAAACCATTCGACACGCACACACGGACATACGTACAAGTTTCAGAGCCTAACCTAGAACAAGATGTAGTTAACGCCATTAAGGAGTATATTAACCCTAAGATTAAGACAGCCCTTAAGATCACTCCACCATTAGGAATGTACTCGATCATCCCTATCCTACAAAGAAGTTTTAAGAGCTCGTCTATGAACTTAGTTTTAGCAAAAACTGAGCTAGAAGATGTCAAGGAGTACTTACGACAACAAGAAATAATTAGACATTACCACGAAGGAAAGACAAACCACAGAGGCATTAATGAGTGTTACTTAGCCCTATCTCGCCGCTATTATTGGCCTAAGATGAAAGAGGAGATAGCTAAGTATATCAACGAATGTACTGTGTGTGGCCAGACTAAATACGACCGTAACCCTGTTAGACCCCAATTTACTATTGTACCACCAGCTACCAAACCCCTAGAGATAGTGCACATGGACTTATTTACTGCACAAACTGAGAAATACTTAACTTTTGTAGACTCCTTCTCCAAATACGGTCAGGCTTACCATTTACGAGACGGTACAGCAGTCAGTATTTTACAAGGACTATTGACTTATTGTACTCACCACGGACTACCCCTGACGATTGTGACTGACAATGGGACTGAATTCACTAACCAACTCTTTTCTGAATTTGTTGGGCTTCATAAGATTAATCACCATAGAACCCTTGCTAATTCACCTATCGATAATGGTATTATAGAAAGATTCCATTCGACGTTATTAGAACATCTACGTTTACTACGATTAAAACAGAAGGACGATACAACAGTTAACCAAATGCCTTATGCGATACTTGCATATAACAGCTCTGTGCATAGTTTTACTAAGTGTTA